>MEHQ01002427.1:328883-522399 GCA_008828725.1 Saccharina japonica
GGGGTCGAGCCCCCCCCCCGGACCCCTGTGAGGCGAGGCCTCCGTCTTGACAACGCAGCCGGCGCTGGCGCCGGCCCCGCCCCCGCCGCCCCCGCCGCTAAGGGCACCCGAGGCGCTACCTCCGCCCTGCGGTCCAGCAGAAACCAAAGCAGAAGGAGACAGCTCGCGCGCCCCCTCCCGGCTGCCGGCGCCAGCGCCGCCGCCGCGGCCGCTGCCACCGCCGCTCCCATCCAAAGCATCCTCCATGTTGTCCTCGGAGTCACTGATACCCGGGAGGGCGCTGGCGAGGCAGGTCAGAGCCTGCACAACCGTCGAGCTCGCCGCCACCTTGGCGTTCATCCGGGCCTCCGACATTCTCCTGCTGCCCCTACGCTGCAAATTCCCGCCGCCGCCCCCGCGACCGTGCCCCCCGCCCCCCCCATCTTCGCCTCCCCCCTCCACGCTCGGGGGACCCATCGAACCAGACAGGGGCGCCGCCGGGGTTCCCCTCGCCCTCTTGGGATTCGCCTTCTGGGAGTCCTCGCCGTCCTCCCCTTGGCCGCCGCTCCTGCTCCCAGTCCAAGCCGCCGACCCCGAATCGGCACCGTTTCCGCCGCTTTCGCTGCTCCCGGTTCCGCCGCCGCGTCCATCCATCCCGTAGTCGGTGTAAGGTCCGAAGTTGTCCGGGTGGGAGCGCTTAAAGGTGACGCGGTTTCCACTTCCACCGCCACCGTTTCCGTTGCCCCCGCCCCCTTGGTTCTCTCTAGAAGAAAAGGCGTTTCCTGAGCCTTGGGTTAGGGGCGGCGGCAGGGTCCACCCCGGCGTGTTCGCGATCATGCGGCTCGACTCCCCGTCCTCGAGCATGTCGTGGAGGTAGGCGGCCAGCTCGCTGACGGAGGACCGTCGCTTCTGGGCGAGGTACGAGAAGTGGCTGTTTCTCGGGTCCTCGAGGCCCTGTTATCGCGGGGGGGGGGGCATGGACGCGCGCGCCCACGGAGAGAGTAGGCCGAGCCGGAGGGGGGGAGAGGGAGGGAGGGAAGGAAGGAAGGAAATTAAGAGAGAGAGAGAGAGAGAGAGAGAAATATATGACAAGAAAGAGAGAAAGAGGCAGGGCTAGGGTAGACGGACAATCACAATCGACAGCACAGTAGTGGTAACGCGACACACAGCAGTCTCTGCCGTTACCCCAGAGCGGAGCGGCGGCTTTCGCGCCCTGCACAGAAACGGGTATGTACCCCCCCGCACGAAAAGAGTAGCTTTTTTATATTGCTCTCGCAAGGCTCCTCCTCCTCCTCCTCCTCTTCCTCCTTCTCCCTCTCCTCCGACTCGTCGAGAGCGAAGCCTGCAACGCCGATACAAACGAAAGGCCTGCCGCGGTTGCTCCGTATCCCCCAACGCACGGCTTCTTATTCTGGCCCGAGGCAACGTGGAACTCTCATAGTACACTGCACCTAATCATCATGTTTTGGTAACATCATGTTCTGGGGCGCAAAACTTCTGCATGGTAAATTTATTACGCAAAAGGGTGGGATCAGTTTTTCCCAGTGGCGAATGAACTGAGCGCCCGCTCTGTAACCTGCAGCGCTGGTATTACCAAAAAACCGCCGTCCCTACCTGCATCGATGGGTCGTCTTCTAACACTTGAGCGATGTTGACCATTTGGGCGCAGAAAGAGTTGCGCTTGTCGATGGGAGTAAACAACTGCCGGAGGAGGAAAAAGCACATCCAGATTTTACGCGGGTGGGAGGCGGTAGGACAGGGGGGGATAGGGGGGGGGGGGGTGAGTGTAGTTGCACGGGCGAAATTCCGCTGCAAAACAACAGATACCGACCTTCAACACATACCGACCGTCAGCAGTCCACCTACACTCTGACAACCAATGCGAGTTTTGAAAGTAATACGTACTGCTACTATCTGGGACGATGCAGTTATAGTTGATAACGAAGACGTACGTTGGAAGGACACGAAAATCGCGGACGGCAAAAAGAAGAAAGCGTGAATTTCCCCCGTTTCGGCAGAATTAACCACGTATCAAAACTGAAACTCGCTCGTTTCGGCAGTCTTCACGAGCTACTGTAGTTTCGGTCATCCAAAATCGATCGATTCGGCACGTTTAACTCGCTTACCAGGTACTTCCTAACTCAGTCGTTTCGGTAGTCTTGGCGCGCTCGCTTCGGCGGTTTTAACTCGCTCGTTTCGCAGTCTTAACTGACTCATTTCAACGGTCGTAAAACGCTCATTTTGACGGTCTATATTTGCAGTCTTAACCCATTTTGTTTCGACGGTCTTGATTCGCTCGTTTCGGCAGTCTTAAATTAAACACGCTCGTTTCGGCAGTCTTAAATTAAACACGCTCGTGTTTGGCAGTCTCAACTCTCAACCCGTTCGTTTCGCTTGATTCAGTCGTATTAATTCGCTCGTTTCAGCGGTCTTAGCGCGATCGTTTTGGCGACCCTTACTCGCTCGTGTAGACGGTTTAATTTCATTCGTCTCCGCGGTCCGAACTCACTCGTGTCAAAATCGTTTTCGTAGTCCGCAACACGCTCGTTTCGGCAATCTTAACTCGCTCGTTTCCGCCGCCTTCACTCGCTGATTCAGGCAGACTTAGCAGTAGCTCGTTTTGTCGGTATTTGGCTCGCTCGTTTCAACGGTCAAAATTCGCTCGTTCCGATGGTCTTAGCTTCACTCGTTTCAACGGTCAAAACTCGCTCGTTTCGGCAGTCCTAACTCGCGCGTTTTAACGGTCCACACACGCTCACTTCGGCGGTCTTAACCCGCTTGTTAGGCAGTCGTAACTCGATCAATATAACGGTCTAGACTCGCTAGTCTGGGCAGTCTTAACTCATTCGTCTGGGCAGTCTTAACTCATTCGTCTCGGCAGCCTTAACTAGCGCGGTTGGATGGCACCCTTCATATTCGTTTAGGCGGGGTTGAACCACGCATGTGTCGGCAGTCCTAACTCGCCGTTTCGACGTTCTTGGCTTTTGCTCGTTTCAATGGCCATACGTAGCTGGTTTGTGTATTCAGTCTTAGTGCGCTGGTTCCGGCTCTCTTAACTCTCTTGTCTTGGCGGCACGAGGATCGCTCGATTGAGTTAAGGCCAGCGGAGGCAGTGCTCAAGACAACGGGACGGCGTCAATCGTAAAAAGAGAGACGAGCTGTGTCGCGCCCGGGACGAGGGCTAAAACAAGACCCCACGAAACGAAACGAAACCAACCCTACCCTAACCTAACGAAATCGAACCGAACCCGAATACAACAGAAACCAACCAAACTCCGACCACCGCACGAGAAAGCACCACGCACCTCAGCATCCAAAGGAGAATCGAGAGTGTGCTCCAGCCCTTCCAAAAGACGGCTTAGCGACAACACTGTCGGCGTTTGCCCCGGTCTAAGCGGCGCTCCTCCGTCTCCAAGGCTCCTAGCTGCAGCGCCGCTCGCGCCCCCCCCCTGCCCCCCCACAGACAAGCCTCCTCCCTCCTGCCCCCCGTTCACACCGAGTGGCGCCATAAACACCTGTCCCGAGCCCATCGGCCCGCGCGCGTCCCCCTGCGGCTCCGGTATGCCGGAAGCCGCGTCTCCGAAGCGTTGTTGGATCTGATGTTGCTGGGCCTGTTGCCGCTGCTGCTGTTGCTGCTGCTGTTGCTGCTGCTGCTGTTGTTGCTGCTGCTGCTGTTGCTGCTGCTGTTGCAGCTGCTGCCGCCGCCGCTGCTGAGAGGCGTCGTGGCTATTCGCCGAGGCTGGCGGGGAGGGGGAGCTCGCGACGCCCCTCGCGAAGGGCGACGATGACGACGACACTGCCGTTCCCGGCGCCACCTTCATGCCACCACCCCCCCCGGCTCCCGGCGCCTGGCGGCTGGACCCGAACATTTTCGACAGGCCCGTGCGAGGCCTGCCCCGACCGCTGTCCCCCATACCCGGGGCAGGACCGACCCGCCTCCCTCCCGCCCCTCCCCCCCCCCCGCTAAACCCACCCCCTCCACCACCTAAGCTCGGCACCAGCTGCTGCTGCGGAGGCCCCATTCTTGAAGCGTCCATGGCCCCCCCGCCCCCGCCCCCCTGCTGCTGCTGCTGCTGCTGCTGCTGCTGCGATGGCGGCGGGCCTAACCTTCCCGGGTCCATGGATGCCACCGCTCGTGCGTCCCCGGGGACGCCGTGCATGTGTGCCTGTGCCACCTGGAGGTGGTGCACCGCCGCCGCCGCCGCCGCGGCCGTGTGTCCGCTGTTCATGCCCGAAGGGTCTCCCTGTATTTGCGCGCGCGCGGCGGCGAACGCGGCCGCCGACATGTGCATCTCGCCGAGCCTCATGTGCGTTGCGACGTCGGTCGGCTGCTCCGTGGCGTAGAAACGAGGAGGACGAGGACGGGAGAAGGACGGGAACATGGCAATAACGGGACAAGGACAGGAGGACGAGGACGGGACAAGGGCGGCAAAATCACGGCACACGTACAAGTGGCGGGCAAATGACGGAACAAGAAGGGCGGAAGGCAGACACGGGCATAGACAGAGAGAGAGACACAGAGATATGAGAGAGGGGGAAAAATAGCGAAAACAGCGGTTAGCGAGAGGGTGTGTACCGCGAGCTACATGTAGGTACGGGTGCTGTTTTCCGGGGATAGTGGAGAGACGGTTGCATTCCGGGAAACGTCACCCCGCCCGAGGACAGACAGCAAGCGCGTGAAAACAAAACAAAACAAAAATGCAACCCATGATGGTCAAAAACTAATCCTTCGGCTCCCACCACATCATGATTGCAGTATATATACACCGTGTTGTGGGTGGACATGGTACCACACAACAAGACGCCACACCCTCTCAATCTTACGAGCACGCCCACCCACTCACCCCTAGGTTCTTCTCCCAGTGCCCCTTGGACTGCACGACCAGCTCCGGCTCCGAGTCGCTGCCGTCATCCTGGCTCATGAACCTCGGGCCGCTGCCGTAAATCTTTCGGCTATAGGACGCCGGGCAGGGCGGAACGACCCCTCGCTTCACCTGTATAGGCATGGATAGGAAGGCGTGTGTTGCACGGGGATGAGACGGCGATGGGCGGCAATCGGAACGGCGTCCGTTTCGATGCCGCTACGACAAAGTAGACTATGATACGTACGAATGCCGTGTTGAGTTCCCCCCTTCTCCACCACGACCTGTTCCTCCGTCCAGAGTAAAGCGCAAGCTCAAAAGCCGGAGAAGGCATCCGCCGAATCATTCACCCTCCCCCAATGCCCCGTCTCGAAAGGGAGTCAATGGTCAAAAGACCAAGGCAAGCAAACAAATAAGTACGCCCCTCCACCCCCCCCCCCCCTCCGCGCGCGGAAGCCGCCAAAAACGGTCGTGAAGCCCAACGCCACTCACGTGCAAAGAAAAGCAAACACCCTATACGCCAGAGAGCATGCAACAACGACAAACGTACCGGAGGACCCCTCCACATTGGAAGAACACCCGTCCACACCCATCCATCCACTAAATCCCATCTATCTAATCCTCCACTAAATCCCGTCTATCCAATCCTCCCACCCGTCAATCTGTCCATCTATCCAACACTCCCATATTTCGGTACACCAATCCACCCACCCGCTGATCCGTTCGTCCACCATGCAGCCCTCCGTCCGTATTTACCCATGAATCCAAGCCGTGTATCCATACACTTACCGTTGACCCACAGATCGAAAAAAAAACGTCCGATCAATCGTCGGGTCAACCGTCCAATCAACCGCCCGCTCAATCGTCCAACCAGTCATCTGATGAAATCGTCCGATGAATCGTTCAAAACCAAACGTCCGATCAGTCGTTACAGATGAATCGTCCGACCAATGGCCCACCTACATCGCCGGGTTCTATGGCCAACATAGCACACCTCGGTGAGCTTCTCCGGGTTGTCCCTGAGGAAGGAAGGGTGCATGTAGCACCCCGACTCGCGGCCCTTGACTACCTTCCGGAAGCCGTAAAGGTTCAGCTGTCGCTGGAAGCTGCTGAACTTGTTGTCTGTGGCGATCAGAGAGGACAACAAACACCAACACCGTTAACGATAGCAACGACGTTAATGACGACACCAACACCAACAACACCAACAACGATAACGGTATACGAGTATACCATAACAATAACGCCAACAACATGAACGATAGCGACAAAAAAAAACGAAAAAAGTTTCTCGACAACGACAACCACTACCGTGACGAAGACGGACGATGAAAACGAAGACGTTGACAAAAACATCGAAATCGGCAATAAAAACAGCAACAACATCGAAAACATGCCTAATAAGCAAAAAGCTGGGGCGCCATCCTTACACTTTCGGATACTTCGGTTACGAGGGTGTCGGCTTATCGGCACATCGCACTGCTACCGCTCTTGCTGTACGTATTTGGCAGCATTTTCATGTACCAGGTATGCAAGTACAAAGACGCTGGGAGTGGAACTGTGTCACTTCTGCTAACTCAACGAAAGCAAACCCATTACCTGGCTACTACTCGTGATACCTGGTGCGTCATCTTTCACACTTGCAACTGCCGCCGCTGCAGCAGCACGCAGCAGCACGCAGCAGCACGCAGCAGCAGGAGTGACAGAACAAACAAGAAGAAAAAAAAAAATCCGCATACAGTAGTGGGTACCCCTATTTAAGAGAGGTAGGTGTGGTATGTACAGGCCAAAAACAGCTCTCTTAACTAGCTTTCTCTCTTATCCACAGTAAGAAATATATAGGCTTAGTGTAGGCGGGTCCAGCAGATTCGGTTTCTCTTAATTGTACTATTCTCTTATATAGGGTACCCTCTCTTGAGTCGGGGTACCCACTACTGTATATATTATATGTCACAGGCGTGGGCACAGAACATCTCAGCAAGGCAGGCGAGGCGCTCACGCTTGAAGTAGCAGGTCAACACGTCCTGGCGGAACGAAGCCATGTCGCGGATACCGAATGCCGTTCCTGTGCTGGTCCACATGACGATAGAAGAAGACTCTTTCTGGAAACGCCGAAGAGGGGGGAAACAAGAATAAAACAAAAACGGCAACAAAAGGGCAACAAGAAGAAGAAAAAAACAAAAAAAAAAACAGCGGAAAAACGGGTCGAGCGGTTGAGGCGTTAAGGCAGCTCACCTATGTATATGTAACGAAAGCCATGAGGGGTAGCCTCCACTAATTGAAACAAAAAAAAACGTTTGAAACGGTGATCGCACAATGCTATCTATATGTATCGTGCAGTATGATACCAGGTAGTATTTTGACCAGAGGTGATAGATAAGACACTCACTGCCTGCGGAATAAATCGGAAAAAAAAAAACGATTCGTAGCAGCTGCTTCCGAAAAATGCTCGCAAGTTCCAGGTAGTCCTGTTGGTGCGTACATCTTAATACGTGCGTAAAAAGGCAAGAGCGTTTTTGAACCCCATTTTGACCCTGGGGACTTCGGGGGGGAAAATTGTCAAAGTGCCGAAACTTTTTCTAACACCTTTGGCCTTACCAAGGGACTTCGCAAGGCAAACTGGTCGAAAGCTACTACTGAAATGGCTGATGATGTTTACAGCGGCGGCCGCACCAAGCAGCCGGGGTAGACTTGAGCGTCCGAAGCGCAGCGTAAGGAGCTGAAAGACAAGCGCGCAGCGTGCTGGAACTCGAGGAACTCCCACTCTACGAAAGTGCTGCCTGTTGCGCGCTCTGCTCTTCCTATGCGGTTTGCAAGAAAGACTACCTCCGGGTTGTTTTCGTTTCCACTTAACCCCTTTAGGACTGCAGTTCCGTTTTGGGGACAACCCACTCTAATTCTAAATAATTTGTCCCCAAAACGGGACTCCAGTCCTATAAGGGTTAAGAACTACAACAGCACACTCCTACTCCTGTAAAAAAAACAAGTATTAATACCTAAACATGTATATACCAGGTATAATACAACACTTCGAAACTTCGAAATACGTAAGAGAAGGACGACTCGAGCAGGGGGAAAAGAAAAGAGTGAAAGTATCGTCCCAAGTACATATTTTTCAACAATCAGCTGCGAGATCAGAGATCGAACATATAATCGAAAACTCGTCTTTGCAAGCTGTTTGTGATAAATACTGCTGTGATACTTCGATTGCACGTATATATACACACAGCACTTCGAAACTTCGAAATAGAGCAGGATGATTTGTGCAGTGGGAAAGCAGGTTAAGGGCAAGGAAAGGGAGAGCGTATCGCCCGTGTCGACCTCAATTACTTCGTTTCTCGCTTCCTTCCTCGTCGTGTCTGTCGGCCCCCAAAACCAACACACATCACACATTCAACGCAAACTGAACGGTTTTTGTCTCTCTTACCAATCGAACGGTTTCGTCTCCCACCAATCGAATGCTTTTGTCTCGACCAGTCGAACGGTTTCGTCTGCGCATCGCATCCTGCGCTATACACTGGGCTGGCGTGGCTGGGCGCCGAATAAACCGCCCTCCTACCGATTGATGGTGAAGAATCGGTTCTGAAATCCATCCACAAGAGGGTGTGTTATCCTATCACCCGGATGTTATCTTATCACCCGGTGTGTTATCTTATCACCCGGTGTGTTATCTTATCACAAACATTACAGTTACGGATTATTATGGAGCAAACATTACAGTTACGTATTATTATGGAGCACCATAGTAAATAGAACCTGATACTTAGGAACAGCCTACGATTGAATAAACATCCGCGCTATCGGCTTGTAAGACAAGCTCGTTCGGGCACGCATGATACATTTATCAAGTTCTCCATCCCATTTATTATCTTCGCCCTTCTTTTTTCTCCCTCTTCAGGCGTAACTCAGATCCGGGGTCACTAAGTAGGCTCTTCTCCTCTTTCCCCCCCCCACTACGGTTCGTGCCTTGTACTTTTATCGCGAGAAGGTTTCAGCATTTTCTTCCCTCGTCGACTCTCGTCGAATTGTGCCTACCCACGCGATAATAGGAGCTCTCGACAGCAGTTGGTGCCATTTCAGAGTAAAAATCTCATACGTACGGGGACTCGAACCCTCGACCTCAACATTAGCCGTCTTCGTGGTTAAGCTTAGTTGTTCGTGTCCGACACTACGAGCACGTCAGTAGCTCGTCTAACAACCCGATAGTGAGGGTGTTTAGGGGGGGGGGATAGGCTGCTCTCGAGTATGAGGTATTGCATAGGTTTGCGGGTTAGTGAGCACTTCCTGGTGGGATCGAGATTCGGGCGTAGACCCAACCCAACCCCTATTACCCCTAAACCGGAATGAACCAAAAGAGAAAGGTTGTCTTAGAGACAACCTGTTGTTTGGAGGGCAACGGCGAGTAGAAAGAAATACCCGAGGGGATCGAAGAACTAACGGGGGTTCCATACAGGAACAATGGCATGTTTATTGCGGGGTAATACTGGAAATTATATTCGGGCATCTTTGAAGGAGGTAGTTCGAGTTCCATTCGCGGAGCGCGACCGGCAGACAAGCCGACCGCGTTTCCGATTATGTGTCTCGGGAAAAGGCATTAACGTGCGCGGGGGGGACAGGGGCAGCGCAGCCCCTTACCCCCTCCCCCTTTGCTATTTGTTCAGGTGTAAGGGAAGCGTATGCACGTGGGGTGGGGTGAAGGAGCAGAGCACCTTCCCCCCCCCATCCCATCGGCTATTCTTCATATAATTCAAAGCATATTTCGTGGAAGTAACATTCAAATGCGGCTACGCCGCTTTCGCATCGAGCGATGCAGTGAGGAAACTCTGAACGCGGACCACGATTCCGAAGTTCGGACCACGCCTCAGCCAAGTATTAAGACATGGAATTCTCCAAAAAAAATCGCGCTACTCGTACGAGGTACGAACATAATACGCATGAGGTTGTACGTAAGACCTACTGGTCTGAACTCTGAACTGTAATGCAAGGGGCCAGGGGGTGGTTGTGGTATGTACGGTTTCTACCTGCAAGCTTGCACTGCTGCTGCTGCTGCTGCTGCGAGATCACAGCTCACAGCTACCATATGTATACCAATCTTGGGCGTAAATGCAAGGACCGCTTGGGTAATCGAATCAGGCTACAAACGATCCTTATGTTGCCGTCAAGATTGGCACATAAGCGGCTGACATATTACGGAGGACCACAGTAACTAGGACCTGCGGCACACACTAAAACCTATATATTTACCTATTTTTACTAACAAAAATTGGTCCTATTTACTATGTCCTCCGTAATAGTAGCACCACACGTCTAATTTGTGTGGTTGCCTTGAGAACTGGTCCCACGAATTTGGGGACAAACTACTTGGAATTAATGTGGGACATTTTTTTCAGTTCTGAACGGGTTGGGTCCCAAAAACAAAAGGCAAAAGAGCCCTATGAATAGTTTTATGCTGTAGTTTCTTCTAACTAAATAAGTGCCCAAAAACGTGAGTCAGGTTAGGCACGCGTGTATACAATAGAAGGGGTAACCTTGGTTCGCCACCAGAGTCGATGGCGTCGTCTGGGTGTTGCCAAAAAAACTTCAGAAAACATTAAACCATGATCGATGGGACCTTTGGCTACTGCATCGCTGACTCAACGATCTTAAAAGTGGCGTCGACAACAGTACGAGTAGGACGAGCTATTAATAGTAGGAGTACCGTTGATAGCGTAGGGCCAAGAACAAACGAAAACCGTCATCAAAGAGACCTTCTGCTACGATATGCAGGCAGTACAGTAAACTGCGTCGCTGGCGCAACGCGCAACCAATAAACACCCTCCAAAAGAAGCATATCTCGTCGAAACCCTCCCCGAGGTGCTCTCTTCCCTTGTTTCGAAAGAGGGGGGGGGGATAAATGGTCGCACAAGCGTCGACAAGAAAGAAACGAAAAACGAAAAGACGACCCGGCCCGTCCATCCGCCACCCGCCATGCATACCGCCAATACCACCCAAGGCTACCTATCTGGCGCGCTGTCTGGCTGCTCAGCCACCCCCACCGATATATACGGACTGCTGTCCCCTCCCCCTCTATCGCCCGCCTGTGTCGGGCGCTCCCTCTGGCGGGTGGCATGTTCGAGGTATCTTCGAGGAATCTTCGAGATCCCGTAGGTATAGGAGGGCTGTTCAGGCTGTGCGGCACTACCGTTTCCACCACCCCTTTGGGCACGTGCGTATGATAGCGACACAGCGACCAAAAAAAAAGGCGTGTATTAACCCTTTTAGTACTCCAGTGCACATAACCATACATTTGGCTCTAATTCCAAGTAAAGTATCCCCATTAAGGGACTGCAGTCCTAAAAGGGTTGGTTAATGGGAAGAGTGTGCAATACATGACGACCTTGTCAACGTGCAGCGCCGCGTATCATATACCTGGTAGAGAGCTTAGCTCCCCAGAGAGTGCGGTGCAGTGCAAAACACACACCCTGTCATGTCCCCTATCCTAGCCGCGGGGGCTGCTGCTTCGCGTGGAAAAATGTTGCTTGTACATGCAGCACTCGCCACCTTACGTACGTACTCCCAGCAAGTGTGTTCGACAGCTATATTTAGTAGAAAAAAACTCGCAACATACTGGATGGAAGTATAGTCTAGTCTACTGCCAGGTCCTCATGCCGTACATATTTAGCTGCTCTTGTGATGTAGATAGGCTGTAGGCGTTCGAGCAATCGTGTTCCACGGGCGGCTATGATACCACCCGTCCTCGACGAGAGAAAATAATCAGACATTTAAATACGATAGGGTAGAACAATAATACCAGGCGCTCCTGGGTACGTAAGCAAGTCCTTCAAAAGTGAGGGCCAGCTGAGCTGATCTGATGTGATGCATCGGCTACACCACTCCTTCCCATCGACACCTCACTACCGACAGACAGCAGGTACCATACTTCGTACCGGTATATAGCAGTTGTACGCCGCACATATCATACATAGCCCCACGTGCACACCCAGAGAGGCAACAAGTACGTCGAGCCCAAGAGGTACAGCCGTGTCTGCATACTGTGTACCAATACATTCGATACGGGGGTCGCACACAAACCTCTGTCGTAAAAAAACTAAAAAATAGGAATCAAAAACAAAAATTACGAGTTTCCGGGCGAACTGTGTAAATCCCATTGATGATCCGCCCTCGCAAGCGTCTTGTCAGAGGACTGCTGCAACCACAAGCAGCAGCAGCAGTAGCACCACCACAGCCGCGATAGGCCATAGGTAGCAGCAGGTGGCAGGTGGCGAGGCATGATTGGTCCAGGTGCGGTGCCCTTGCGGTGCTGACGAGGTCCGTGGCTGACAGCTGACGTTCAAAACCAGAAATATAGGCCTGCTGGTCTGCGTAATAGTGGACCACAGCAGCAGTACCTCGTACGCTATATATTAATCCTGCTGCTGCACTATTTATTATTTCTGTACTCGTACTACTGCTGCAGGTGGGACGGGGGCGATTTCTGTACTCGGGAAAAAAATGTATGATACTGAGATATGCTACGTAATACAAAAATGTTCATGTACAAGGCACATAACAGCAGTTGAGCAAGTACGTCAAGTTTGAGCACGAGTACGTCAAGTTTGAGCCTTTCCTCTGGGAACGAGCGGCCCACTCTTTATCTCGTACCAGCATTAATTTTCATGAGGAAATTAACAAAACCCCCAAGGGCTTTTGCCCCCCACCCCCCCGGCTGTTTTGTGGTCGTCAAGTACTGTACGTAAATGATTGATTGCCTAACTGCTGTGTCGTAGACTACCGGTAGGCTTCTATCTTGTATGTCGCGGTCTGTCGCAGCCACGGCAAATACTGCTTGTACAAGGCTAGCTAGATGACTGGGCCTTGGCTGGCTGGGCAATGCCAAATACTACTATTGCTGTGTGGCTAGTGGCTGTGGCTAGTGTGTCTGTTGCTGTTTGGCAGACCATTTGGCTTGTACTCGGGACGTTGCTACTGCTGATGCTGCTGCTGCTGCTGCATGAATACGTATGTGTTGGTGGGTGTTTTGCCGAGAGAAACGTCGCGAGACAAGATAAAACCGAGCAAGCAAATCAATTGCAACGGGGACCAAAAACACGAACAAAATCTCCAGGTAGGCAAGCGACTGCTCGGCTAGGCGTGGGTGGCTGACTGACTAACTGCAGCTGGCAGGACAACTGACTCACGGACGGACGCAGTACTTCGGGTAGATGGCACACTGAGTAAGAAGGTTACGCAGCGTATCGGGCCAAAGGGTCACCGCACTTCTGGCTGGTGCTGGTGTTGCTGTTGGCGAGGCATGGGACGAACCACAAGCGAGACACAACAGCAGCAGCAGCAGCAGCAGGGCGAAGAGCCAAACGCGAAGGACATATTTTCTCCCTCCCTGCCTACTGGAAACTATTCGGGCAAGCGCAAGCAAGCAAGCAGAGCAAAGACGACGGACACAGCAGACGGTGCGCCCCCTCTCTTCGAGCTGATGCAACTGTATGCCTTGGCGCCGGCCGGGCTGCTGTGCTGCGGTGATGCAGCGAGGAGCAGAGAACAGTCGCAGTCGGTGGCCACCGTTGTTGGGTGCATGCATGTTGCACGGGGCTCGGAGGTCACGCCTCTACCAGTCCCTCCTCGGGCAGCACAGACCTCTGCCGGGCAAAGCTGCAACAAAAGGCGTTGCGCGCCAACACCAGAAACATG
Organism: Saccharina japonica; assembly: GCA_008828725.1. Lineage (NCBI taxonomy): Eukaryota > Phaeophyceae > Laminariales > Laminariaceae > Saccharina > Saccharina japonica. Next base: position 342,410 of record MEHQ01002427.1, read on the forward strand.
CCTCACATACTCACTCCACAGCTAGTTCTCAAATTGTCGGTATATATAACGTTGCTCACCTTCAGTAAGTCGAACAAGATGTACGGGAATCCTGTTCCCGCTGCCATGGTGGCTGGCTTCCTGCAGCAGCTTAGCTACCTAGCCCCGAGCTCTCTCAAAGGCTTGCCTCTCCGATGGAATATGAGCCCTAAAAACCTCCGCGCACAGACGGGCCAGGCACGTTTAGGACAACACGGGCAGCCGATATTGAAGGCGCACGGGACGATGGCCAGCGAGAATTACACGCGCACCGCAGAAAAGTGCGAATGCTTCCTGCTTCCGAGATGGTGGTGATGATGATGCTACTACTTGTACTTCTTATATCCCGCTTTCGCTTTGTGGCCAGAGGAACTAACGAAGAAGAAGGATTCTGTCAAACCATCCAAAGAAGTCAGAACGTCCTGTCCGTGGCTGTTTAAATGAGACTTCTATTCTACCCTGAGGGACAGAACTCGAGTTCTGAGTTAGAACAGAAAAATTACGTCGTACAGGCTAAGCACGGCATCGCGAGACACAATGTTATGGACCAGATGAGGAAGGGAGGCTCACCAAGACGACTCGCTGCAGTCCCTATCACGAACGACGTTGCACCCCGACGCACTGAGTGCGCCTCCGGCACCCCTGGTCGGCACCCCGAGCTGTCGGAAAGCAACTAATTGGCGGCGAGGCATTTGCTCGCACCAGATTCACAGCACGAATTTGACGGCCAACAAAAACCAAGATTCACCGAAATTCGATGCCCTCGCCGTCAATTGGTCAATTTCAAAGGACGATCAATTACTGACCAATCAAGCGCAGTCATGATTTTTGTATGGTTTCATGTGTGACTAGTCTATTTACAAGTGAAGACTTCTCCTGCCGTGAATAGTAACTGCCGTAAAACTGCCGTACCTGCACGTAACCACGTAACCAGGTAAGTAACTGGGTACGAGTATGTTTTATTTTCGTTCGACTTGTTTCATTTTTTACGGTAGAGTTGTACGTACATATCATATCATACGACGTACTTACTGGTTTCTGTTGGTGGCGGTACTCGTACGTAGAAGAACTGAGATGATAGCAGAGTGCCCCGTCTCCTGTTGTACCCTGTACGCGTAAACTTCACACCTGACGCACACGGCCGGCGTGTACGTGTATGTTTCCAGCGTGCTAGCAAAGCACGCCAGAAAAGGCAAAACTTCTACCAGGTATTATATTACTTTTACTGTACTGCAGCACTGCACATAAATAAACCAAAAATCTGACTCCAATTCCAAGTGTTTTGTCCAACAACGCGGGGGGTGGGAGTGGGTGCAGTCAGTCGTCGGATTGTACTCAGTACTCAGAGGAGATTGGTTACGTATACCTCTGTGTCGTAGTTTTGTGACCACAGAACTGGTACCGTTTTAGGATGAAGAATCGGCACGGGCACTGGGTGTGCTGGATGTCGACGGGTAGAAAGGAAGGTTTAATGTGAAGAACACACACCAGGTATACGGGAATGGGAATTCGGGATCGAGGATATCCAAACTCCAAACAAAGTTGCTGTGTGTTGGGATGGGATCGACCAAAGGGCAGTTTTCGGTTGAGATTTTCACGTATTTTGTACGTACGTACGTGTCGTACGTATACAGAGTAGTACCGGCCCTCGTCATACGTGTGAGGGTATTTATTACCTGCTGAGCTCAGTAGAAAGTCAGCCTTAAATTTTGAAAAAATTAAGAAAGCTCTAAGCCTACGAGTCACTGCTTAAGTTGACCACTTCCCGTGGCTGGCCTGGGCCCAAGACACCCATGGCACCACTGCCACCAGATGGCTTGACAGCAGCAGACGTTTCACAGCAGTAGCAGCACAATCAATCGTAGTACGTACGGTACAGCGGTACATTTTTTCAAAATATTTTTTTTTCCAATTTGTTTAAAAAACAATTCCCCTTCTTTTCCTGAAAACAAAATCACCCCCGGCCCCAAGGGCGTGCAAAAAAAAGAGAAAACGACACCACACTGTCTCCTAGGAAGGTCAGAATGAAAAACAAACCGGATCGCTGCGATCACAGGAAGAAATGAGCGAACACCATTTTTTTCCCGTTTTTTGTTCCTTTGTTCACTTGGTTTTAGAGACCCCCCCTAATTTATTTCGCTGGTGGGGGGGGGGGGGGGATAATTAATAAAAAAGTTGACTTATTGTTTCCTGGGATCACAACGGTCCGGTTTTTCTCTGCCAATATAAGGGGGGGGGTAGTGGAATGTCTGGGATTCAGATCCGCGCGCACCCTTGCCGGGCCCCTAAAAAAACAAAATGGGCCCTCAGGGGAAACCCAGTGAACAAGGCGGGCAGGTTACTCCCTGCTGTATCATAATGGTATTATTCACCGTCCTTTGTCATGGACGCTGCGGCCGTTCTCTCCATTAACCCCTTAAGAACTGGTCCCCCGTTTTTGGGGACAAACTACTTGGAATTAGTGTGGGATAAGTTTTGCGGTTCTAAGTTGGCTAGCCTGAAGCACACTGGTGCATTGACCACTGACCAGTTTCAGCTTTTGAAGGCACAAGCCAAAGAGGGTTTGGTCACAGATCAAGTCTTCGAGAATCTGCACAGACGAGATCCAGCCTACTATAGATGCCGGCTATGGGCGCCTTTTTAAGGTGCACGTGGGCAAGGTCCTCGACAAATGGCTGATGGATGCTAACCATGTGGAGTTGTGGGAGTCAAATAAGCTGACGGCATCCCAGCGTAGGATTTTGATCACGAAGAAAATCGACATCGAGATGGGCGTCGACTATCGCAGGCGCCTGTTCGAGAAGACTGGCCTGGCGATAACTGCAGAAGGAAGCGATGACACAACCTCACCAACCTTGAAGGTATGGAGGGGGATATCTCCTTCCTGGACGCGCAGAGCAAGCCTGAGCCGTTTGTGGATGTGCTGCCGGCCTCGCCTGCTCCTGCCGACGAGGAAAACCCGCCAGGCTCGAGCGACGAGGACGATGACTCGGGCGAAGAAGGGGGCGGGAGCCGCAGTGGCACACGAACGACGAACTTACAACCCTGGACGTCGAAGATGACCTCACCGAAGGCGAGGAGCCCCTGCCCCTCGAAATCCCCACGAGGTGCGCCCTGTGGTAAGCTCAGCAACTACCACACTCACCGCGGCACGTGATGCGGCCGATAATGCTGCGGTTGGGTATCGGGTGGCTCAAGGGGACTATCATCACGCGGCAGTCTCAAGCGCGCACCCGCCACCTCTACGACTACTACTACAGAGTGTTTCTCGACCGCGACGGCAGCACATACAGTGTGAAGCTGCCGTTGGCCAAGTACTCGGTGGACGGCTCGTCGAGGGAGGGATCTTGGGCGGTGCTAGAGAACCTTGCTCACGGCGTTGAGTCTGACAAAGAAAGCCAGGAGGAGGCGGGGGGGGGGTTATGAGGAAGAGGATGAGGAAGAAGGCGAAGAACAGTAAGAGGACGAAGAAGAGGATGGAGTCAACGAAGGAGAGGATGGAGTCGACAAAGCAGAGGATGGAGTCGACGGTGCTGAACCCGTCGAGAGAGCGAAAGGGAAATCCCGGAGCAAGCGCAAGCGTGTCGCCTTGGGTGGGGGGGTGGCGTCGACCGCACGATCTAGTAGCAGGGCTTGCATGCCAAACGTGCGCCTAACGGACCAGTAGACACTTGCAGTACAATAGCTCGGGGAGGTGATTTGCTGGATTTATTTCGTGTGGCCCCGAACCGGCCTACCATTCAGTAGCGAGGGCATGGCCTGGCCTAGTTTGCCGCTGTGGAGGCGGGCGATGATACTGTACTCTAATACATGGATTAAAAAAAACGACAATCATGCGCGCGGAAAGATGCTTGTGCACTACTAGGGAAAACACATTTATTTTCGGGGACCGAAATAAGAAAGTGCAACATAAGAAAGTGTGCTTTCGCGTGCGCCCAGATTTAGAAAGTCAGCCTAAGCCCGATTTCTGGTTTCTTGTCAGAGGGCCGGTACTGTATATAGCTTTCTTCGCGTTTTCGCGCTTTCAAGTTTTTTTTTTTATCACATACGTACACTTTCTTGCTGGTGATGATGCGGTGGCGACGTGTTGTTCAACAATGAACCGTTACACATTTTACAGGGTAGGACAGAGGGCGACACCGTATGATACTGCTGTACTTACCGCTGTGCTTACAAAATGACAATACATGACAAATGACACATGTCAAATGACCACCAGGTAGGAGGCAGGGGGAGGGTAGATACACTACCGGCCCTATCATAAGAAAGCGTCCTACAAGAAACTCAGCCTAAACATTACGGGGGAAATAAGAGATTCGACAGATATTATACTGAAGTTAGTGTAGGACACATCCCCTTCTCAAGTAAGAAAGTCGGCTTAAGCCCGATTTCTGGTTTCTTATGAGCGGGCCGGTACTGTATATGATAGGTACGAGTATATGTATACTCTGGGAGTGCCCGGGTATATACCTATCTATACCCGGGTCTAAGACCAAAACAAAATTGCTTTCGGTGCCCCGGGGTACATCATTTATGCGGCGTACCCTCCTACAAAACGCACAGCACTTATTATTATACCTGGTAATACTTTGCTTTGGAATACCAGGTATTATACAGATATATACAGATACGTACAAATAAATATGGTTGTACTTCAAGTCTACAAGTACCACTTTCGCTTGTTGTACCCCCCCCCCCCCCCCCGCCCCCCGGTCCCTGCGCGCGCATTGTGCTTTCGACGGCCTGTCTGTTGTGTCGCGCGTCGTAGAAGAAGGTGCCGAGCTCATTACACACATATTTAATACCCGATACACGTAGAGTACTGTGTAGTCTATACGTACCCTATCTACTCAGTCAGATGTTACCAGATAAATATATACAGAGCAGTGTACTACGAGAACGAGTATGGCATGATTGATTATATTTATCGAGCTGGTGGGTGTTGCTGCATTCAGTCGTTGCTGGGTGTAACTGTTGAACCCGGTACATAATCCTAACAATCTAGTATTAATAATTGCAGATCCTACCGTAGACGCACATGCATGCATAATCTAACGCCTCCCTGCTGAACCGCGAAAGACCCTCTGAAAAACACCCAGCGTCACATTGATTGGCCTATGGCTGAAATCGGACGCGCCGCACGCGTCGAGGGTATTCCTCTTCTCCAGATAAGTATGTATATAATACTATCGAATGTTCCAGGTACAATGCGAGATGTACACCTACAGCAGTATGTAGAGAGCCACAAACACCCGATACATGGTCAAGCATCGTAACAAGGATTAGTAGCGAGTATAGAGCAGAGACAAAGGCAGCGAGCAACAAAAACTACAGTATGTGTATAATACGAGAAACTACATTCTATAATATTCACTGCTACCGGGTTTAGACCACTCCTACGTAATAGTTAATATAGAGAAAACATTTCGTGCCCGCAGTTTGGAGGCGGGGCGGGGGAAATCCTTGTGGTCGACAAAATGTCTACGGCCGCGTTGCTCACTCGAAAACAGGCTTAATAGATCTTGTTGACGAGCGTAGCGGAGCAAACAATTTCATAATGACGGTGCTTCTCATGAAACGCCAAAACACATATTTCAAGCCAAAAGGGTACGACGTAGCCACACGCGCGAGTGGCCCTGAGCCCCTGAAGTAACATGACCCTAAAAGTGCCCCTCTCCCCCCATCGTAGCCTTGGTCTGCTCTGGTCTGCTGCGGATATTGATAGCTATGAGATCCCCGACCGAGAAGGGGGGTAAACCCACAACATTTCACAATCAATCATCATCTCAAGATGCGAGATGCGCGACGAGACTCGATACATACTCACTTGTGACCGTATGATGAGTGCAACGGGGACGCCTGATACAATGATGGTAGGTAGGATGTACAAAGCCGATAAGGGCATAGTGACTCATGCCACTCAAGACTTCAGCAGCGTTCAGTCTAAAAAAGAGCCGTGAATTGATCTAAAATCTGATGTGACAGCATGCATGCGTCGAGCTGAAACTGTACTTCAAATACAGACCAAACATGGATCAGGAACCCGCCCAATAACATGGGTGACTCGGCCACCAAACACAGCAGTTTGAACTGTCCCCCGCGGGATGCCCCGACGTTGTACAGGTACAACGCTGTATGTTGCAAACCTTGGGCTACGAATCACTCCGTTCCTATGTAGGTCCAGGTCCCAGGTTATATGCCACGTACACCCATATATCTAGTATTGATAGTAGACTATCGCATTTTGATAGTAGGACCTGGTCTACAACGCCCAGTCCATGTATTATGCAACGGTGCCGCAACGAGGACATGTGGTTAAGCTTTGACCATCATCGTCTCCACACACCACACATGTACATGGATCTGTTTCCTACGACTGGGCCCATGGTGTTACTGCTGCTGCTGCTGCTGCGTTGACTATATACTCCCGACCGCCAGTGATGCTGTAGAGCTGTTGTTGCACGCAGTTAATGTCATGCATATATACAGCATGCAGAGACTGGTTTCCTATGCTTGCAACACGTGTCACCCCCTGCACGGCAGCATCGTGGTGGAGAGGTAATGCCCTCGAACAAACATCGCGCAGTCAATACGAGAAAAAAAAAAGAGGGTGTCATCGCAAGAGATAACGAGCCAAAGCAAGGCCACGTAAACGTTGCAGAGCTCCTACGGCAGTTTGTTACGCGTTGCGTTCCATCTTCCCGTCCTCACATCTCGACCCGCGCAACTCGGAGAGGCGCGAGGCGAAACGTACCGCCGACACTCGTAGCTCATCAGCACCGAAGGGCCAACACACCCCATGGCGTTCAACTCGCCCAACGCCGGAGAAATCAAGTGCAACGCACGACAAACGGACACCCTCTGTACGTGCCCATCGAAAACGGACCAATCAGCGAGCTGTCAGCCAATCAACTACAAAAGCTACTGCCCTCGGTACGAGTCGCGACGAAAGGCGAAGGGGTTGCCCGACCCCGTCGGCTTTTGCCCCGACGGCGCAGGAACTATGATTTCCCGCTGATGTCTCGGTCGATGTCGGCCTGCGCCTTACGCAGGCTCTCCTCCGCCTTCTCGAGCATGATTCGATCTACCTCTTCCTCGGAAGCGCCGGGTGCTGGAGTTTTTGAGGTGCTCGCCTGGGTGCACAAAAAAATTGCAAGAACATATCAAGATGTCATGGAATAACCACATAAGGACGGGACTATGGAGGCAAAAACGTGTACGAGTATAGATTTAAAGCTTGTCGGCTTGTCAACCTGCCAAAGACAAGGGTATGCTCTCTTCTTGTCCAAGCCGAGGGGAAATTAGTTGTCTCTTTTGTCTTCGCTTCGTGCTTCGATTTCCGGCGGCAATATGCTTGAGGTTCAGGACAGGCCTATCATACAGCAGTAATGGTCACCTGGGTTCATGCCCACAGTTAGCCTTAGACTTGCGCCTCACGGGCTCGCAACAAAAAATCTCGCGACAGGATACGAGTCTTTTTTAGCTACAAGTGCTTGGATCTCGGACGAGACGCCAGCTGCCGTACCAAGAGCGCTCATGTTCTAGTACAGGGAACAAAAATCGAATGATGCATTGATGGCATTGAGGATGGGGGGGGTAGAGACGTGGTGGAGGAGTAGAGGCGTAGCGGTACTTCTTACAAAAGCAGCCGCCAAGATCGACGAAAAATCGGCCGCACCAAAGGTACCGCAACCCAGAACAGAAACTTAAGCTTGTCACAGTCCAGCGCCCTGTGCGGTCGACTCCTCCTGCCGCTCTATGAGGTTGGTACCCGGGTACCGAAAGAGAGACAACGACAATGAGGGACCCAAGCAATCTGCCCGACCTCGCCTACCACCGCTTCATTCGGAACGGTACACGCGCATGTGACGCCAGTACCGCAAAACATACTATTGCGCTTAAAGTACTGCTGAGGTGCATTCCTGCATACACATACACCCACCTCTGGGGAAGGGTCCAGTTCGCCCTTGGCCACGCCCACCGCAACAATGCCCGCCATGATGCCCATGCCCAAGGCCGTCACCCCAAAGATACCACTGCCCAGCGCAAACAACCCCACTACCGCCTGTGAGGACGGTGGGATCGGGGAAACGAACGCCATGAACAAACATAATAAGGTAACGCTGGTTCGGCGAATCGCTCCGGTCAGGTGTTGCGGCCATGCAATCGGCGCCACGTACACGTGGAACAGAGGCGAGATTTCGAGACGTTTCACGAATTCCATTTGAATTACCTCCATTCGTTAGAGATACCTTTGTTTTCCCCTGCCTCATTATTTCTGTGACTGTACGCAGGATTTGTATTTATCTAGGATGGAGAAGTAGCACGGACTCTGGGTGTGGCTGTCGCTGTCGTTGGGTAGAAAGAGCGGTTTCGTTTCAAGACAACGCACACTGCGTATGCACTCGTTCGAGATATCTCAACGCGTGGCATTCCGTAGCCGTAGAATGCGGGGCGCCTCATGGCAAAAAGCACACCAACGGTGGTCGCGAACCGGTATGTACGCGAGCTGAAGAGGACAAACAAGAGCAACATTGTTGAGGGCAAGCGAGTTATACAAAGCAGAAATGACTGGAAGCGGAAAAAGTCGGACGAAGTCCTGGTAGAATCCTACAAAAAGGGCATACCGAAACCGGGCAACTACTTGTGCGGCAGTGCCAGGAAAATGATATTTGCCGAGATTCATGCCCCCGCGAAACGTGCAAGATAATTATTAATAGTCTCGAGTGCGAAGAAGGTGATTTCGGTCTTGTTTTTCGATGAACGTCGCTCTTTCTGCAAAGACCTTCCGCGATCGTCACGAGCAAATACGCGTTTCGGTTGACAGATAGATGCGTTTCCACATGCCACCAACGCTCCTACCGAACAGGTTGCATGCTGCTGTACGAGCTCCGACCCATACGTCGTACGAACTGCCAGCGATTCATATCAGCGGCGCCTGCTGGTTCCCTTGCCTGCTTGATGAAGGATGTCATGCGAGCCACGGCCAGAATGTCGCTCTCTTGCGCCGGTTTGCTGTAATAAGCCTGGGCGAACCAGAGCGTTGCCTGGCAAGGAGCACAAACAGAACCAGAGGGAGGAAGAAGAAAGTTCGTGATCCCTTTCCGACGCCTCCGATTGCGGTTTCAAAACACCGAGCCAGGGCGAGTTAGTCCCGAACGTTGGAATACGCAGTTTGACGCCGTCCATCGATCTTCGATGATAAATTCACAACTAAAACACACCTACCAGGAACATGTTACCTTGTACACCGGTACTCAGGTACCAGATGCAAGCTTGGGAATATAGATGACCGATGTCTATTTACTCCACACATAGTTTTCGTGAAACCAGTGAGGTTATCGCCATCCTGCGGCTGCTCAGGGTACCTCTGCATGCGCAATAACACGTACCCCCAACACAGCTCAGGTTTCAAAACGTCCGTTTATATTGGGGGGGCATCTGCTCGACCGAACTGTCAGCTGCCTTCGGCCCCGACTAAGTAGCTAAAGCTGCACACGGCCGCTATCGGGATATTTAGCTATCTAGCAGAAGGCTGCCGGCACCGAGGAGTGGCACCAGGCTGCGAAGGCTGGCGACGCACCTTCCACGACCCGAACGACATGGCTGCCGCACCCCCGGCGCCCAGTATCGCGTACAGAGGGTTGACTCCGTTCAGGTCCTCCTCTCGTCGTATAATCGACTTGCTTTCCTCCGTCGGGATAACAATATCTTTGCCCTGCGCGTGCCGGCGTCAAACACACGCACAAAAAAGAGCGAAATAATCATATCATAGATGAACGTGTAAATCGAGCAACGAATGAATTAATATATTTCGAACAAGGGAGCGCGGCAACTGTCGGAGGGAGGAGGGCGGCACCGTTCGCTTGCGACGAGCTGTGGCTACCGCGCTGCCTTGACACTTTGGCTATACCACCGTGCATATATGCCGTGTTTGTCGCTCGTCGTTTGACTGAAACACAAGATCGCTGAGGCCTGCGCTCAATCCGGTGCTCCTGAGGCGGGCACAAGTAAAGGACTTCTCCTCCAAGAGCTATTCAGCACGGCCCATACGAGTCGAATCAGCGAGGCCATGCCGACACCTCCCTCACGCATTCTGTGCTCTTGAGTGCGAGCTACGAGTGGGCGGAGAGTGCGCGATTTTCGTTTGTTTTTTCGGCCGTTCGATAACCTCGAGGACCATCAATGCCTGAACAACGGTAGTACGTACTGTTTTACTCCAACGTATATTGTACATACCTGCGCTGCAATCTGGGCAAGCAGACGTTGATTGACCGTCTGAGGCACCACTCGCTCCTCCTCCCCTGACCCCTCCTCCTCCTCCCCCTGCGCCCACACGGGATCATGCGTACAGGAGTGTCATCAATGGTACAAAGGGGTTTTCGGTTTTCACAGGCACAAGCATGTTGTACAGTATACCAAGTAATAGTTTCAACAGGCGTTCTTCGATCTGCAGCAGGAAAGCGGTGTGCGACTATCTCCCCCTGTGGCGTGAATGCTGATACACAAGCCTGGTGTATTCGTCGTTGCTTGCATGCTTGTCAAAGCAAGCCGTTGTAGTCACAGCCCACAGACCACGGTTGATGTACCGTACGAGTACCTCCAGACCGAAAGTGTTGCCTCATTGGGTGCGTAGTGAGAGGCGTGTTGACGTTGGACGTTGACGTTGACGTTAGTCATCAATCGGCCCAAGTCACGGGCAAGCCATTTCATGCCAAAAAAAATTCAAAACCGGACTTTGCCGAAGGGCACAGCTGTATACGTATACATAGAGCCAGACGGTGTTCAAGCGCAGCAACACACCCTGACCCTGCTCCCAGTTTACCGAGATACCCGATACCTCGTCCACAGCAGCATGAGTTCTGGTGACCCAGCTGGGCGTACCTCATTTTCTCTTGTGCCTGATGAGACGAACCCCACACGTTTGGTCTCGCCCAAGCCATCTGGCGGGCTCGCCGCCAGTGGCATAACACCACTGCGCGGCGTGGCCCAAGACCGGCGGTTCATCCCCGTCGCAGATCTTGCGACATTGGGTCCAACTGAGACAAGAGCAAGAGGGGGCCGGAGGAGGGAGGAGAGAGGGGACTCATGAGAGGTGAACCGGCGCACATTGAACATGATGCCCGTACCATACGTAGTAGCACGTACAGCAGTAGCACCAGTACATATAAGAACAGAAGCTGCAGATACTTGGCAGCGTTCGGGAAAGTATCACGCACCTGGGACAAACGAGTGCGTCTCCCGGCACCCAAACACACTGAGGATGCCGATGATGGCTCGTAGGGCACCCATAGTGAAGTACCAGCACGCCGCAAAGAGCAAGCAAAGCTGAAGCAGGAAGCAGGAAGCCAGAGCGCTTGTCGTCGTCATGCCCTGCGAAATAGCTCCCTGCTTGTGAACGCCTACATATCTTTATGAGGCGCTCTGTGTGCTTCAAACCTACGTTTAAACCTCGACTCTCGACACAAGACACTCGACCACTTTACACCTGACACGACACTCGAGACTCGACGCTTTCACTTTTAGATAACCACCTCTATCAACTACCAGCATGTTCTTGGATGGCTCGCCGTCGGATCTGAAGAGGCAGGTGAGTTTGGTTCGTCCGCGTGGAGTGTATTCTGCTCTGTCGGTGACACAAGGCACAAGAGGGTGCTTTCGTCACACGTTTCAAATTCAAGCTTTGATTCCTACGAACAGGCTGTGCTGCTGCTGTTGCGCGGCAACATTACGTATGATGTACGTACCGTTGTCGTACCTGGTATTCCGATATGGCTCCTATGGCTCCGTCATAGAGGTGCATAAGGCTTTACGGCAAAACTACACCAGGTGACCAAGTGAAAGCGAGAACGCAAGCACAAACACGAACACCAGCAAAAAAATAAATAAATGGCAAAACCATCGTGTACGACAGCAGCAGCAGCAGCTGCAGTACATATAGACATACTTACAGATATCTCGCCCAGGGATTCCCCATCCCTGCACTCTCAGAGCTCCCACTTCGACACCGCCTCCTTTCCATTACTTGGAGCTTTCCTCCCTGTCTTTGTGTCCTATCATTTTTTGTTCGCGAGAGCCTTTTTATTTTTCGGTGTTGGGTTCGTGCGTGTACCGAGAGAGCACGGCAGCGCGGGCGAGCCCGGCAACATCGCGGGTATGGGAGGGCTCTGGCCAGTAGAGGGGGGGGTGGAAGGAGTGCGGTTGCCTTTTTCGTGGCTTGGCGTGGTGTGTCCATCGAGACACGACGGAAGCATGAAGGGGCTTTGTCGGCTTACTGCTGGTGGTGCGAATCCAGTATGTCCAAAACTATATGGGTCGTTTCTTTCTGTAAAAGAATATTCAAGCGGTGCTTATTTTTCAACCAAATATATTCACAAGAGAGAGACCCAGGCGGTTTGAACACCATAATGCTCGAGCGGGCGAACGAGGGCCACGGTAAGCACCGGGCTTCACGCTAGGCGGGCCATGGGGCTCACTGGGGCAGAGGGGCAGTAGAGCTCGACCCGGACCGAATCGATGGCGAAGTGATCGCGGGGGGGCGGACAGCATCGAGGGTGACAGAACATGACAGTCGTTTGAACTTTTTTTGTTTTTTGAGCGGCGCAATCACGATACTGTACGTATGTCATTCAAATTCGAAGTACTACTCGTACGACGTACGAGTACTGCTGTTGTTGTTGCTTGCCGTTTTGTTCGATTACGAGTACGAGTACAAGTACGAGTATGAGTCGGGTACGAGTAGGAGTAGGAGTATGACTCGAGTATGAGTCGAGTACGAGTAGGAGTACGAATACGTATGCACGTCTTTCTCAGTTTTGTGGATTTTTTTGTTTTTCATACTTCACAACTTGGCGATCGGGCTGGTGCTGTGCTTTTTCTCTTTCATACAATAGAGTATATACAAAGTATGAAGTACTACAGCAGTATTACTGTCGTTGTATACCACACATACTCACGAAAAATGCACATCTCACACCCCCACAGCAGACAGCGCAGCGCCGTGCCGTGAGCCGTGTTGCTGTGCTTGCTCTTTCGAACGTACAGCTTTGTCGTCCTGGAGCATGGAGCTAATGTGCATCCCGAGCATGTTTTGCATGCGTGTCAAGTCCGCCGTTTCTTTGCTGCACCATGAACCTCTTGGCATTTTCAAGTCGCGGTGCCTGCACTACATCATGGGCCTCTTCTGTACCCCTTTCCTTGCGCGAGCGTAGCGGGCGGCGTCAGCCGCCCGCGAAGCGGAGCCCTTGTAATATGTACCAACAAGGGCCCATACATACTCGTATATGGGAAAGGTGAATTGTTTGTTCAAACTGAAATCGAAATAACGCAGCACGTCTCACAACGCCCAGGTGACGATATCCGATGAGAGTACTCGTAGACGAGAGCGAAGCCATGCGTCGGCGCATGCGCGCCGCCGCCAGCATATTTTTGTTTTTGGTGGCGCAGGCTACTGTAGGAAGCTACAAGGGCTCCGCTTCGCGGGCGGCTGACGCCGCCCGCTACGCTCGCGCAAGGAAAGGGGTACAGAAGAGGCCCCCATGATGTAGTGCAGGCACCGCGACTTGAAAATGCCAAGAGGTTCATGGTGCAGCAAAGAAACGGCGGACTTGACATGCATGCAAAACATGCTCGGGGTGCACAATAGCTCCATGCTCCAGGACGACAAAGCTGTACGTTCGAAAGAGAAATCACAGCAACACGGCTCACGGCACGGCGCTGCGCTGTCTGCTGTGGGTGTGTGAGTTGTGCATTTTTCGTGAGTATGTGTGGTAGTACAACACTATTAATAATATTACGAGTACGAAGTACTTCGTACTTTGTACGAGTATATGTATAGTTATGTTTGTGAAATTTTCGCACTTTTCGCAACTTTTCTCTCCGCGCGAGCGCTTTTCGGCAAAACGCTAAGTACCCCGACACGGGAGGCCCGGCCGGACACATTGGTCGAGGTTTGGGCTCGGTCCGAGCTCTGTGGCTGGCGTGGCGGGCGCTCGAAGTTTTTTTTCCCGCGGAAGTGGATAAGCCGATTTCCCGGGTTTTCTGCATGAGGCCGTGTTTCGTACGTACGTGCCAGTAAATAACGATGTTCTGTTTTTAGATGTTGTCTGTTTTTGCTCATATGCACACAGGCCAGAAACATGTACCAGATACCAGTAGACAACAGACAACATGCACAGAGCACGGCGTTACAGCGTTGCTGCCAACACCAGTAGGGAACATCGTGCGTGAGTGGCACATCCATCTGGGCTGTACTGCTGCTGTAGGTAGTTGTTTTATCCAAGGCTGCTGTCCGTAGTCCGCCACCTGTCTTGCATTCTTTGCTGTTGTGCTGTGTGTCTATGACATATCCAGGGTCACTTTGGACCGAAATGTAAGGGCCGTTTTTATTACGTGTGAGTACGGCAACTGTTATTATATTTCTGATGTTGCGGGTTCTTGCCCCAAGCACACCACCAAACTTTTAGACATCAGATAACATGCAAAGAGAACACAAACAACACGTTGCAACCCCGCCCAGCAGCACAAGCAGCAGCAGGCAACATCACGCGCATGTGGCAGGTCCGTGCTGTACTGCTGTGGGTCCAGCAGCAGTAGTTGCTTTATCGGAGGCTATGATCCGTCATCGGTCATATCTACATCTCTCCTTCTGCTGCGCTGCTGCTGTGCATGTGTATGTGCGGTGTGTCACGCACTCACTGCTGTGGACACGCACGCCAGTATAAAAAATATTTTGACCTTTGGTAATATGGTAAAATGAGTGCGATGCCCGGTTATTTGTTTGAAGTCGTCAGTTCGAGACTCTCGTTCATAATTTTTTCCTTTTTAGTGGGGGACAGAAATTTACTTGCTATTTGTCTGCGGGCCGAAAATGACTTGACCTTGGTATGGGGGGTGAAAAAGCGCACCGTGCATTGTTATCCCACCCACTGTTCGAAAGACGCCCGAGGTGACGAGACTCGAAATACATCCAGTATTTAGTGTGTAAGTGTATCCAGCGCCTTAGCCTATATCGACTGTGGATCTGCTGCACAGTTAGCAGCAGCACCACCAGCAAGCAGTGTGTTGTTGGACCTGTGGCAGCATGCATGTACTACGCAACAGCAGAGACCCCCAGCACTACGTACTGCGTTGTACTTTGTATTTAGTGTATTATTTTTCCCTGGGGTATTCTTCCACTCCAGAGCTTTTTGGAGCCTGTCCTGTGACCACGGACTACCCCTTATAACAACAGATCACAGGGTCCGATAAAAAAACACACACATACTCGTACAGTACAACAGTATTATAGTAGGACGCCACAGCAATACAGGGCGGACAAAACTACCGCACGCGCTTCATGCTGTTTTATTGCTCTGCACTGCTCGTGTGCTGTCTGTGGTGTCTAGGTTACGCACGTACATAATACAAACATAAAACAAACCAAAGTGAAAAATAAACAGTCATTTTCGGCCCTGACACAAAAAATAAGCCAATTTCGACCCTCCGCACCAAAACCAGGCCAATTTCGAACCCAACACAAAAACCAAGTCATGTTTGATCCCCCACATAAAACCATGATAATTTCGACCCTAACACTGAAATCGAGTCTATTTCGATCCCCTTCTAGAACCAAGTCAACTGTGGTGCCTCTCCACACAACAAAGACACACATAAACACACTGGCGAACATAATATAATGTTTGGCGGAATCGTTAGGAAAATCTGTTAAAAATATGCAGTCAATAGTAAGGGTGCCACACTATTTCCAAGTATTTTTATCCCCAAAAGTGCGCAGGTCATCTGATGATACACTTCTAAAAAATAGTATGCATGTACCCTGCATGTACGGTAATATGCAGATAATTCATAACCACGTCGTACTATGATGTAATATGCTTGCGTAGGATATCGAATTATGTACGAGTTTGGATTTCAATTCGTTCTTGCGCCACTCCCCTAGGCATGTCCCGGAGGGGAACCTTGTACTCGGTATACTTTATTGTATGAAAGAGAAAACGCACAACACCAGCACGGTCGCCAAGTTGTGAAGAATGCAAAACTAAAAAAAAAATCCAAACTGAGAAAGACGTATGATACAATCGTACTCGTACTCGCACTCGTACTCGACTCGTACTCGACTCGTACTCGTTCTCGACTCGTACTCGTACTCGCATTATACTCGAACTCGTACTCGTACTCGAATAAAAACGGCCAGCAACAACAGCAGTAACAGCAGTAGCACTTCGAATGGCATACGAACTCGTACTCGTATCGTGATCGCGTCGCTCAAAAAACAAAAAAGTTAAAACGACTGCTGTCGCGTTCTGTCACCCTCGACGCTTCCAGCCACGTCACCTCGCCATCGATTCGGCCCGGGTCGAGCTTTACTACCTCTCTGTCCCAGTGAGCCCCGCGGCTCGCATCGCGTGAAGCTCGGTGCTCACCGTGGCCCTCGTTCGCCCGCTCGAGCATGATAGTGTTCAAACAGCCTTGCTGTCACTCTCTAATTAAAAAAATTGGTGTGTGTTCTGAAACATATGCACCGCTTGAATGTTCTTTGACAATTGTAAAAGACCTTTATGCTTATGACATACTGAATTGATACAGCAAGCAGCAACGCAGACAAAGACCCTTCATGCTTCCCTCGTGTCTCGATGGACACGCCACGCCTAGCCACGAAAAAGGCGACCGCGCTCCTCCCGTCCCCCCCTCTATTGGCCAGTGCCCTCCCATACCGGCGATGGTGCCGGGCTCGCCCGCGCTGCCGTGCTCTCTGGGCATGACGAATCTCCAATAACTTGAAAGATAGATGTTTTATTTATGTCTTTTTTTTTTTTTTTTTTTTTGTCTTACTTAAACGTACAAATAACGTGGAATAAGAGTCGGCCTTGAAGTAATCGAGAGGGATGTGTAGGTGTTCAAAGTGGGAGCTCTGAGAGGCCAGGGATGAGCAATCCCTGGGGGAGATATTAGTAAGTAAGTCTATGGCTCTCAGGGTATGACCTTGAGTGGGCGTAGGAATTCCTGAAACGCCAGGGGCGGGACAGCGACGGCGATGGTGCTATCGAAGTCTTGAACGTATCCTGCTGTTTTTGTCAGTAGAAAAGCCGGTCGTCCCGGTGATCCTCGTAGGTCTAACAGGTAGCCACGAAGCCAGTTAGGTTGGAAGTCGAGGGTTCGAGTCTCCGTATGGACATTTTATTCTCAAATGACACCAACTGTCGAGAGCGCATATTATAGCGTGGGTAAGGCTAATTCTTATGCAGTCGGAAAAGTTGGATCGAAAAAGCCGGTTTCCGATCCACTCTAAATTCAACGGGGTGTGTCTGTATGCCTTCCCTATCGTCAATCGGATCGATTTTGCAGTTTTTTGTGCTCTTCCTGGGGGCGGTTGATACGATAATTGAAAACTGCTTCGTGTCCTTCTCGCGGGTGCTAGGAGGTGCTACGCTGCGAGCAGTAGCAGCAGCAGTAGAGAGCAGCAGCAGCAGTAGAGCAGTCAACCCAGCATCGGAGAGGTGTTTAGGCTGCCGCTGGGTGGTGTGACCGTGTGTTTGGAGGGGTGAAGAGAGATGCGGTGAGCTTCAAAAACTTTTTCGATTGAGAAATCCAATCCACGAATCCCGTCGAAAAACTCATTTTCGACGGGATTCGTGGATTGGATTTCTCAGTCGAAAAAGTTGGGATCGAAAAAGCTCTTTTTCAACTGTATAAGAAAGCCCGTTTGTGTCCCCAATCGGAAACCGGCTTTTTCGATCCACGTTTCCGACTGCATAAGAATTAGCTAAAATGGAAAATTATTGCACACCCAGATTATTTTATATAGGTTTTAATGTGTACACGTGCCAAGAACCCTGTGGTCCCACGATCGATACGTGGGATGACGGTTCGACGGTTCGTGCTTCGCGCTCTCGATTCACGGGCCGCGCTCACGGCCTC
Source organism: Saccharina japonica (assembly GCA_008828725.1). NCBI lineage: Eukaryota > Phaeophyceae > Laminariales > Laminariaceae > Saccharina > Saccharina japonica. The sequence goes on from MEHQ01002427.1 coordinate 360,347, forward strand.
CGGCGGCTCCTGCGGAGGGCTGATTATATTTCTGCACCTTGTGGGTGGGAGCAGGGTGCCAGATGGGATCAGATCCGGGTGGGATCAGGTCCGGGTGGGAGTACGGTAACACCCTGCTCCCTCCTCGCACCCTGCTCCCACCCGGACCTGATCCCACCCGGATCTGATCCCATCTGGCACCCTGCTCCCACCCAAAAGGTGCAGAAATATAATCAGCCCTCCGCAGGAGCCGCCGGAGGCCGTGAGCGCGAAGCGCGAACCGTGAATCGAGAGCGCGAAGCGCGAGCGTCGAACCGTCACCCCTCGTGTCGGTCGTGGGATCAGGGTTCTTGGTGCACTACGAGTAGACAGTAAAACCTATATAAAATAATCTGGGTGTGCAATAAATTTCCACCCAGCTGGGTGCACGATGTTTTTTTGCCACATTGTGACCCCGGATCTGAGTCACGACTAGGAAGGAGAGAGAAAGGAAGGGCAAGGATAATAAATGGGATGGAAAAAAAAAGGAAAAAAACTACGAGTAGAGTCTTCCACATTGTACGAGAGGGAGAACGTTCTGGGAATATTCCCCATAATAAAAAGGCGGGGAAATAAAACAGGCCTTTGTTTGCTCGCCTGACCCCCCCGAACCTGATCCCACCCGGATATGATCCCATTTGGCACCCTGTTCCCTGCTCCCACTCACAAAGTGCAGAAATATACTTTGCCCTCCGCAGGGTCCGCCGGAGGCCGTGAGCGCGAAAGGCGAACCGTAAACGGTTAAAATTCGTTGAACGGTTAAAAATCGCCGATTGCAAAAAAGAGGTCGTCGCAACCACCCTAGAATCGGACCAGCACCATTATTACGAAGCTGGGCACCACAGACCGCGGAGCTATATCACCCATCACCCCCTCTTTTATTTTGAGCTATTAATAGTCGCAGTACAATCGGTCGCCCGGTAGACTAGTGGTCAGCTTCAAAGGCTACGAGTACTAGCATTGGTACCCGAGTTCAAATCCCACCGTGGTGAGAGATCTTGACTTTATTTGAAATAATAAAAAGGAACCAATTGCTGAGAACGCCTTCGTGGCGTGGGTAGGCGGAGTCCGACGCAAGCCGACGAGGAAAGAAAGTGCTGAAATCTTCTCGCGATAAAAATGCAAGGCAAGTACCGTAGTGGGGAGGGGGGAGAACAGCCTACTTAGTGACCCCGGAGCTGAGTTACGACTAAAGAGGGAGAGAGGAAGGAAGGACGAAGATAATAAATAGGATGGACAAAAAAAAAAAAGTACGTGTGCCTACAAGTATATATAGAGCCAAGTAATATTCCCAGAAAAATCTTCCTCTACAATGTGGAGTACCCAGCTCGTTTATATCACTCGGTTCTTGGTCGGGTTGGCACATCGAGCTGGTTGAAACGTTGGGATTGCGACCGCCATGATTGGTTTTGAGGCGCCACCGCCGGGGTGCGCTGTGCTATGGTCTGTAGGCGTGGGCGCGGCTGTTGTCCCGGTGGCCTCGCGTTGTGGTTCACATGTTGTCGCTTCGGTCGTGGGCGCCGGGTTGTACCGGGTGCCTTTACCCACCGTGGACATGCCGGTCCAAGTCGGGCCAACTCCCATTTTATTTGAATTCTACCCAAAAAAAGGTCCTTGGACCTTCTTGGTTTTTGCGTCCAATTCAAATTGAATATACCCCAAAATCCTAATCTTTGGTGGTAGTGCGTGTTTAGACCAATGAAAAGCGAATTTTGATTCTACTTTTTTCCAAATTGAATTGCTTCTATCTAACGGGCCCTAACACAGGTACCAGAGAGTATACCGGTACAACAGCAGTATAGCAGTACGTATATACCAGGTGCTGCTCTGCCGACTACCAGTACAGAGTAGAGTTGCGAAGATCGTCAGAGTCCAAGTCCCGAGTATTTTTGGAGTACTGAGTCCCAAGGGTACCAGGAGCTGAAATGGTTGAGTCCTCTCGAGTTCCAAGGCTACCAGGAGCTGAAATGGCTGAGTCCTCGCGAGTTCCGAGTAGGTTCCAAGCGTGAAGGCGTTAGTCCGTTGGTAACGTTGGGCTACTGGAGAAGGTTAACCAATCACCCACCCAATCTAAGCCTTGCAACACTCTCCCCCCCTTCAGAACCGCGGGGTCTTTGATCTTCGCATGCGGCCGTTCGTGCCTAGTCCGAAGTTCTTAACAATCTATGGGGACTCAAGGAAGCGTGTTTAGATTCTACATGAGGAAATTCGCTTTTCTTTAAAAACCGCTTTCATGGTGGACGTGAGATTCGAACTCACGACCACTACAACTCATGTGCTGCCGATGACGCCATTTGTTAAAGCATGTGTTGAGGCATTAGTCTGTTGGGCTACTGGTAACAGGTTAACCTTTTACCCACCTAATCTAAGCCTTGTCACACTCTCCCCCCCTTCAGAACAGCGAGGTCTTTGGTCTTCGTATGGGCGCGCTATGGTCGCGCTACGCCGCACCGGCCGCGCAACCCAATGGGCCGGGGCCTCACTTGTGCGCCTTGGGTGGCGCGTGGGGCGCCGGCGTGCCGGTCGAGAGCGGCGCATATGCAAGCGCCCCGGACGCGGTGCTAAGCGGCGTCGAGGTGCGGCGAGCGTCGCGGGCGGGCGCGTGGGACGGCGGAAGCTCGCGCGCGGACGCGATGCCGGGACGGCGGCGTGCTTGGCTGTGTAGGTGGGGCGTGCATCCCGACAGCGGACCGCGCGGTCCCGGCTACGAAGTGCAATTTGGTGGTCCTCATGCGGTTTCCGACGCGCTCAACGCGGCCACAGCGCCGGACGGTCAGGATTGCGCGGTCTATCGCCGGGACGAGCTCGTGACGCCCGCACAGTTCGCACAGATACACGACTGTACCGTGTGGCTGGTGTCCGGCAGCGTCACGCGCGGGCTGCGGCCTGCTGGATGTACGAACGCCTGGGGCGTGGTGCTCCACGAGTGTGCCGGAGGCGCTACGGCGCTGGTTCTGCGCGACGCAGCGACTGCACCGGCCTCGACCCCCGCGTGGTGCCAGGACAGCGGGGCGCAGCCCCTCCAAGTAGGAGCTGGCCTAGTTATGATGCGCGTGCTACACACGGGGGGCTGGAGCCTACGGGGACCTGGAGAAGACACGCAAGCGGTGCGGTCCGCGAGTGGCGAGCCTCCATGCGGGCCTGAGACGGACGGTGCCGCGGCATCGAATGCGGAGTGCGTAACGGTGCGAACAGGTCGCATGGTAGGGCGTCGCGCGACGCGCCTGACGGGCTGGGATTGGCTCCACGTATGGCAGGAAGGCCCGGAGTCGGCGCCCGCGCCGACTTCGATCCTAACGTGCGACGCCGGCCTGGGGCCGTTTGCCATGGATTTCGGAGGCGACGGCGACTGCCTCTTACGGTGCCTGGCGGCGGCCGTGTGGGGCGAAGGCACACGCGACGCCGCAAGCCGCATGCGGGACGTGCTGCTAGGCGCGCGTAGCGAACGACGCGGCGCGCCCGAAGCCGCAGCGAGCCTGGACGTAGGCGGCGCCGAGACCGTCGAGTTGTTCGTGGCAGGTTCCGCGCCACGGTGCACATCTTCGAGAGCGGTGCGCTAGCTTCGAGCTGGCGTGGTGCAGACGCCGAGGGCGCGTGGGCGATATCGCTCCTCGTGCATGAGGGTCACTGGCGGCTGTTGATGCGCGAGCGAGCGTGCGAGAGCACGAATCGCGCTCACGACGCCGTTGCTCGGCCACTTGTGGCGCCCGCAGTGGGCGAATCGCGTGTGGAGCGGGTCGACACTGATCGGGACGCGCGCCCATCATGCGACATAGAGGAAGGGGTGCGCAGAGGCTGGTTGAGCCGCTGGGTGGACCATGGCCGCGACGGACCCCGCGGCGCGCACCGCGAGGTCCACTTCACGGGCCCCGCAGCGTTCTCAGACGCGCTTGCGGCATGCGACTCGCGCGATGGCGACGATTGCGCGTTGGCGCGGGCTAGCGGCACGCGTCGTGTGGATGATTTCGTCAGGGAGCGCAAGTGCACTCTCTGGATAGTCCAACGAAACGGTGAGGTCACCTGTTATCGGTCAACGGACGCGCCGCACTGGTGGAGTGTCACCATTCGCGTGTGCGCGGATGGGGGTGCAGCCCTCCAACTGTACGGCGGGCTGCCGCCGGACGAGGAAGACGTTTGGGCGGCGGGCGAAGCAGCGAGCGACGCACGCGGGCTGAAACGGGTCCGGACATACATCGAAGTGCCTGAACTAACACCTACGAGGCTGCTGCCAGCGGTGCCAGGCCCAGGCGCGGCGACAACGGCGGTGTTAGGCGTCGCCGCCGTAGGGCACGAAGATGCGGGCCCGCTAATATCGTGGGACTTGCGGCACCTGCGGAGGGGGCGCACGCAGGCGTGGGCCGGGGGGCAAGTGCCGCTGCGCGCTTGCGACGAACTCAGGGCTTCGGGCTACTGCTGGCGTCACGTGTGGGCGGAAACGGATGCTCCTCCGACACTAGCCGGGCCCGGCAGCGGGAACCACCGGGAACGCCGGCGGCATGTACTGCATGTACTAACGCCCGGGGGTGCAAGGTATAACGCACGCGAAACGGCCACTCGTCAAACCGCGACGCTGGAGGACTGCCTGGCATTGGCGTTGCATGGCGAGGCGCACGCGCGGGAGGCACGGTCGCCAGGCGCCGACGGCACGCCAGGCCTGAGCGACGGGGCCAGGCGCGCGGCACCCGGGACCACGAGCTTAGGCCGGACCGTGCTGGATGCCTTCTGCGCTCGGCGAGGGGCGCTAGTGCACGTCTATCGCGGCTCGGTCAAGAGTGCGACATACGGGCGCGCCTTGACGGAGCCGGGGCGCTCGCTAAAGTTAGTGTGGGCCGTAGGGACATGGGGTGTCCTAGTGGACAAGATGGGGTGTGTCGAGCCGGAGACGCCAGACAAGTAAACGCCCCGCCTGACCCACGCACCGTTAGCCGATCCGCATTCTGCGATGAGGCGCGCGTCTGAGACGCGCTCGCAGAAGGTATTGAAAGCCCGGCACAACCATGAAAATCGAAGGGCACTGGCGCGGGCGCTGGCGTGGGAACCGCGCCCCGAGGGCATGCCAGTAGTGTATGAGACGGCAACAGAGGCGAGGCACGCCGCCGTATAGGAGATGGGTGGCCTGTCAGGTAGTACGCCTTAACAGGTTATCTACATGTGTTGAAACTCATTGGCTTAGGTTGCACCGCACTGTGATAAGTTGCACCGCATATTTGTGTAGCGTATATTTTTAGATACGTACGAGTGTACGAGTACACGTCTTCTCGGTCGCTTATCGACCTCAGTTCTTCGTCCGCCTACCCTGAGATTGCGACGTGACTCGTCTACCTTTCCTTGGGTGGAACGACTAGCTCTACCTAGCGGCTCTACTGCATTGCCACGGGACGAGTGACCGCAGGTACATCATCAAGTTGGTTTATCGTGAGTGAAGTTAAGTGAAAGACATCAAGCATTGTGCATTTGGTTCTCCTCTGTTAAAACTGCAGCTGTGGTATGATTCCCACACACGCAGACGCCTGTTATACTGTAGCACTTGGATCCGTCCTTGCTGGCTGCTTCACAAGGGTAACATACAGGTCTATATATTACCGACATGGCCCAGATGAGGGGCCGCCGCCGGACGCGCATAGCGACACCGACCGCGACAACGCCATATTGTCAGATCGGGTGAGACACAGAGTATTTCCTTGCAGGTCTGTCTAGTTAGCATTCTTGGTGTTACTCACTGTCTCAAGGGACCAAGCGTAGGAAAGAAGCAGCTTTATTAATCCCAGAGCCTTGACGACATCTGGCCTGGAAGGAGTGCATTCCCCTTCCATTTCATGTAAAATCTCCCTTAAGTACAAACGTCATCCTAATAATACAAAAACGGACCAATTTCCTATCCTGAGGTAATTACCGGCCTTCCAAGCCCGTACTGTCACACAAGGCTACCAGAAGCTGAGATGGCTGATTCCTCGCGACATCCAAGTAGGTTCCAAGGGTACCAGGCGCTGAAATGACTGAGTCCTCGCGAGTCCCAAGGGTACGTACCAAAAGCTGAAATGACTTAAAGTCTTCGGGAGTCATAAGGGTACGTACCAAAAGCTGAAATCACTAGAGTCTTCGCGCGCCCCGAGGATACCAAAATGTGATGAGGTGCTGTATGACAGGACTATCTATAGAATGGTGGTGATATACCAGTAGATCCAAAGCCTTGTGCCTTCCTAAGATTATTCTCGTGTACTGAAGTTTCCTTGGTAGATAAGGTGGGCAGTGATAGCTTCGACGCTTCGTAAGCCCATAGGAATGTTCTGAACATCACAATATTCCTTGAAGACGAGAGGACCCGTAGAATTAAGTTTTTGAATACCGCAGGATTGGTATTACCCGGTAGGTTAGGATCAGCGATAGTTGAGGAATAGTTAGGCACCAGAGGAAAGTTCCCTGGACACTCACAGCTACCCGTCTAGCGGGCTAATAGTGAGAGCAGAGGGCTTTGAGTTGATATCTCGAAGCAAAGACCACCCCTCCTCTCACTCCTCTCCCAGCTCTCCTTTCCAGTCTCTGATCGTCAGAGGGTTAATAAAATACGAGAGGTCTCCTAAACAGAAGAGAAGCTGTGTTCCCAAGCCAGCAACGATAATCCCTGCATCCCTTCCATCATACCTCGAGCATCACTACGAGAAGCTGGAACGACTGGCGCTCACTGCTGTCTCTGGTGCCCTGACGAACGTTGCAGAGTTGTACCAAAGAGGCGTTTTTTTCGGTCTTGGCAAAGCGCTACGCGTGTACTGGTAGACCTAGATGCTCTGAGGGGGGGGGGGGGTGTATTCATTAGCCGCATGTCATGCATGGCTGTAGTCGTATTTGACCATAGACCCTTGCATCTCTGCAATGCCGGGACGGAACATGTCGGGTTTTCACTGACCAGGCAGACATTGCTAGCACCAAGCGCAAAGTGCCCTGGGGTGTTCGGTGAGTCGCATGAAGGGTGAGCTGGGGTGGCAACCACCAGTGATGGAAAGATCCCCCAGAGCTGCGCGCACTGGATGTATTGTGAAACCGATGACAATGGGAACGCTCTGTTTTGCATTCAAAAAAAATTCTAGATACCCGCTGGAATATTTCAGTACCGCTTGACATGGGCGCGATTCTTCAGGAGTAAAGTTTCAAACTTTGGCGCGGGAAGGGGGGGGGGGGACGGAAAAAAATATATATATCCTGGGGCGATATTGGTCAAGAAGATCAATCGGCTCGAGAAAAACTCAGCGAAATGTTTAACTTCCGAACGGCGAGATTCCGAATCCTCGGCAGACATCGATCAGCAAAACAAACTGCATCATGAAGTCTGAATGGAGCGCGCTCGTTAGGGGCTCCGAACCACCCTATATAGGGTCACAGTGTTTGTTCAAGGGCCGGTGATACTTCGAAGTATGTGGCGAGCGCTGGCCAGGCGTTTGATATCTATATATTTGGCCCCTGGTGTGTAGAAAACCGACGACAAAAGTTGTCGATCCCTCTCGGATGGCAAAAAATAAACTATTTTCAAATTTTGGAGAAGAGCGTAGGACGCCGCCGGCAATCTCTCGCCCCCTAGATCTCGGATCCACCGGATATGTCCGAAGTCGTCATGTGCATTCATTGGCCTTGCCTGACACCAAGCAGGTTGGCCCTGGGTTAAGTCTGTGTCGAGATCGGAGGTCTATCGTCGCATGAGCTGATATATCAGCGTGTTGGCAATTTACAACCACAAGAAAAAAAACAATACGCCACCTGAAAAAAAATAACATCAAAAACTTTGTTTTCCCCCTTTTTTCCCGGATAATGGGCTGACCGCGCGAAGGCCGCGACGAACACTACTGGCATGCCGGTGTGTTACTGGATGTGGGTATCACATCAAGTGTAAACAGCAAAACTGGGTTAGCGTTGTTCGCGTCTCTCTTAGCGCCACGATTCATGATCGGCGATCGGCGTACATATGTATGCAGAGCCTTCACCCAACCGCTGTTGATGGGGTTGATACCTTCTCTTGCCGCCGGTGACTTTAACTTCGTCTAAGCTCCATTCGGGTGTATGTATGTATATACAAGGGTTCCGCTCCGCGGGCGGCTGACGCCGCCCGCTACACTCGCGCAAAGAAAGGGGCAGAAGAGGCTCATGATGTAGTGCAAGCACCGACTTGAAAATACCAAGAGGTTCATGGTGCAGCGAAGAAACGGCGGACTTGACATGCATGCGAAACATGCTCGGGATGCACACATTTTAAGCTCCATGCTCCAGGACAACAAAGCTGTATGCTCGAAAGAGAAAGCACAGCAACACAGCTCACAGCACGGCGCTGCGCTGCCTGCTGTGGGTGGGATTCGTGCCTTTTTCGTAATCATGTGTGGTAGTACAGCAACAACAGCAGCAGTGCTTCGTACTTTGTATGTACTTGTAATATGAGAGAGAAAGCACAGCACAGCACGGTCAAGTTGTGAAGTACGAAAAACAATTAAAAAATAGAAAGACGTACATACGTACGGGTATACATACTCGTACTCGTACTCGTACTCGAACAAAGAACAACGCGACAGGAGCGAGAAACAAGAACGAAAAAAACGGTCGGAAAAAAATAAATCATGTACATCTCGAATCACACACGAATACTCCAAAGGACATATCGTGATTGCGCCGCTCAAAAAACGAAAAAGTTAAAACGACTGTCACGTTCTGTCACGCTCGATGCTACTCGCCCCCCCGCGATCACCTCGCCATCGATTCGGTCCGGGTTGAGCTCTACTGCCTCTCTGCCCCAGTGAGCCCCGTGGCCCGCCTTGCGTGAAGCCCGGTGCTCACCGTGGCCCTCGTTCGCCCGCTCGAGCATGATGGTGTTCAAACCGCCTGGTTGTCTCTCTGTGAATAATATTTGGTTGAGAAATAGGCACCGCTTGAATATTCTTTTACATGAAGAAAATATCCTTATAATTTCGGACATAATGGATTCGCACCACCAGCAGCAACGCAGACAAAGCCCTTTCATGCTTCCCTCGTGTCTCGATGGACACACCACGCCTAGCCACGAAAAAGGCGACCGCGCTCCTCCCACCCCCCCCTCTACTGGCCAGCGCCCTCCCCTACCCGCGATGGTGCCGGGCTCGCCCGCGCTGCCGTGCTCTCTGGGTACACGCACGAACCCAAAACCGAAAAATATAAAGGCTCTCGCCAACAAAAAATGATAGGAGACAAAGACAGAGGGAGGAAAGCTCCGGCAAGTAATCAGTAAATAGAAGGAGGCGGTATCGAAGTGGGAGCTCTGAGAGGCCAGGGATGGGCAATCCCTGAGGAAGACAAACGTAAGTGTGTCTATAAATTGTGATATCGGCGTGCACTCTGGAATTTTCCAAACAATTTTCAAATTCCGTTAAGACCCCTTTTTCCTATTGTATGCATCTCAATTTGCGATATATGTATCATATGCTATGTATGTATGTATGTATGTATGTATGTGTTTTGTCTCTCAGTTTGTGGCCACGCAAGTTTTCTCCCTCCACCTCGTACAGTATGATACGACAGACTTCAGGTACAGTACGCGACATGTGTTGGTTAAGAATTTGGGCGTTCAGAATTTCAGGCTTGAGCTTTTTCCAGAAATTAAGAATTTACAACAGTACGTATGTAAACGTTTGTGCTCAGCGAGAAACGCGACTCTGAATCCTATATAACAGTCTATGCTCAGCGTTGGCATCACAGTAAGCCGCGAGCCTTCGCCAACATATATATGAGATTCTTGACTGCCATCGCGTACTGTACTATGTGGATCCTTGCTGTGCTGTGACTACACAGACACAAGACACACGATTCTGGACACGAGTTAGCTCATGTGAGAACACTAACACCTACCGTAATTTCACCAACATAGAGTACTACAGTAGCATCACACCACGTGTGGTGCTGTTAATAAAACAACCCCCCCCCCCCTCTCGGACGGGTTTCCAAGCTGATTGCCTCACACAGCGGGGACGCATACTGCGGTAGAGGTGCACCATATTACGAGTGTTGTTGAGAGGAGATAACGGTGCCATGTGAAGAACACAAGCCACAGGAGCGCACCTGGCAACCTGGCCGTGGCACTACTGCTGTACACGATGCACCTGTTCTGACACGGATGGCGTTTTTTTGTTTTTTGTTTTTTACATGATCGTGGTCGTTTGCAGAGGCAGCAGGCGGGTCCCTCTCTCGGTGAAGACAGTCCCATGACCGCCATCAGCGGAGGAGGAGTTGGATTGCTACCGTCCAAGGAAACAGTTGCGTCGAAAGGACTCGAAGCCAAGGTACTACACACACATACAAGCCTCTAGCCCATACGTACGTGCTATAATACCACTGTTGTTGATGTCGTACGCCTGGAGCAGCTGGAAGCGCGCAGGTGGTGAGATCATGTACTCAGTAGTAGTATTCAATAAAGTATATACCAGAGGTACGGTGTTCAGTGCCTGGTACTATTCAGCACGAGAAATCGATGCTAGTGCAACTCCCAAGAGACGCGACTTTTCGGGTCTTCAGTACGCACCAGGTACATCACCACAGCGGTAGGGGGGCAGGGAACCGTCCCGTACCCTACGTGCTTGTGCAACGGATGCCACAGGTGACCAACAGCCCTGGAGATGAGTTATTCACGAGCTCTTCTGCTGCTGCTGCTGCTGCTGCTGCTGCTGCTGCTGCTGCCGAGCAAACCCTGATTTATGAAAAGCCAATTGGAAGGCGTGTGTGGTCCCTCAGCCCTCAGGCGGACAGTGGCACGGGATCGAGCGCCCCCCTGGACTCTAGATGTAGCTCTTGTGATGACGCAGTACACTACCAGTACTGCTGCCCATGAGCTGGCTTCCGGAGGGGTCTACAAAAGCGCTATCTGTCGTGGCAACCCAACCTAGGGTACAGGGAGGTGGCCGACAAGAGACCGCATCTTCATCCGTTTTTGTAAAACTCTCAACGCACCATCACGTAACGGTCGGTTACCCGCGGAACTGCGAGTCCGTGCGGGATTGAACCTTGTGCTCTACACTTTCTATACGTAGTCACCGCTGTGGTGCCCGTTGTTGTCGGGCTTGCAGCTCGACGGTTTTTATTCACTTCCAAATGTCTCTATGTTCGACGATCGGTTAACGCGTGTATCACCATGCACGATTACGCGTATTCATGTGGTATGACGTGGCGAGTTTATTTGGCGCGACAAACGATTGACGGCATGGCATGTACATTGATTGTGTACTCGAGTCTTGCTCGGCTCGGGGTCTTTTACTCCCGGCATTTTTTTTTTTTTCTCCCGCGGCTAACGATTGACGGCGTGACATGTAAATCATTGTGTACTAAGGCAGTTGCTCAGCTCGGGTTCGCTCGGCAGCGTTTGTTTTTGCACGACGAACGTTTTACGAGATAGTACCCCGCTATTTTTTATGGCCCGGGCGCGAACCTAAATTTCGGCGCGACACGCCCAGGTGACGCTATTCTCGTGTGAAGAGAGTTGAGTTTGCACAAGAGTGCACTCGTTTTTCAGGGCTCTCGATTTTTCCAGGACGGGAAGGTTTCCAATAGCGAACAAGGCTTTTTCGGAAATATCTAGTCGTGAGAGAGCCCCTCCGAAAATTCAAGGTTTGACGTTTTGTGATAGCACCCTTGGCATTGTCGAGAAAACGGGCGCTGAGATCGCACTCCTGTGCGAAGTGAACGCTCTTTACGCATTGACGCATGCTACGATAGAGGTGCACCATGTTTTTGCCTTCTAAGGGTGGTTACTTGAAAAACTCTACATCTCACCCCAAGCTGATCATTAAGGGAGGAAAGTAAAAGTGCTATCCGATTGAAAATTCCATGGCCGAAGCAAACAAGGAACAATATTGCAACAAAATAATGACAATAATGACAGTAATGACAATAATGACAATAATGATCAAAGTCCGCCCATTTTGGGTCAAGGAGCTTTACTAGGTCATTCAGAAATCACTTCAGCCAAAATAAGGTATACCTTCTCTATCGTAGCACGCGTCGCTTGTCAATGCAAACCGAAGGATAGTTTATGGCAGCCCTTTTGCCATCCAGGTGAATTGATTTCAACAAAAACAAAACGATACATCGATGCGTGCGGTAGTTTCACTCGTCCAGGGAGATCACAGCAGATATATGTATATATAGCAGATAGTCATCGCCTGGGCTAACCCCAGCCTCGATCTAGATCCGTGTTCTTTATTTCCCTGGGCACCGGTGGCCGGATTGAGCGCTTTCTTTGCTCGTGGCACTTGGTTCACAACGTGCATGCGCATGGTGTACACGAGGGGGAAAAAAAGAGAGCACACAACAGGATTACTGTATACCAGGTATATATGATCATTATGTTGCACGCGTGTCGCTTATGCACCTTGCGTCACAATTTGGACACATCCCGCCTGGTGCTGCGGTAGGGGGGGTAGCCTGATTTTCACTACCACGTTTACTCCACTCGGGCGAGTGGCTTTGTACTTCACTCAAAACTGGACGCAGAAATATGTGGTTGTCGCAGAGTAGCAAGCACACCATGGTGGTGCATATCTCGACAACGTGAAGCGTCAAGACTTAATGATCCGCGAAGAAATATGGTGGTCACTCGGCGGAGTGGCTCTCATCCGGTGAAAATAATTGACTTAAAACCGACCCCCTACCGTAGCACCAGTCCCCGCCTGGTGCTGCGGTAGGGAGGGTACGATGCCATCGTTTTCACTATATCGCGTGTACGCCACAAGGGCGAGTGGCTTATTATGTACCTCACTCAAAATTGGACCTTTAAAACAATTTCGTTTTGCGCGGAATGATGAAACGATTTCCCGTGGCGGTGCATATCGTGAAAATTGCGTTTGCGCGGAATGATAAAACGATTTCCCGTGGCAGTGCATATCGTGAAAATGTATTGCTTTGAAGCTTAAGACAGCAAAGCAACAAGGTGAGTCGCTCGACCGAGTGACTCTGAGCGGCCGAAAACGAATGACCTGAAAGCGACCCTTCCACCATAGCACCAGTCTCCCTTATCCGAGCCGCCCGGGTTTGCTCCGTATAATCGTTCATATTTCGTGTTGACAGAAGTTTCACGAAGGAGGGTTAAGATGCTGAAATTGTCGTTTTTTGTTTTCGACATAATTATATCGAGGGGTTAGTGAAGATGTTGTTATATATCGTCATTTACTTTGTTTCGACAGAAGTTTTGTAAAGGCGGCTAAGATACTGTAAACGTCATTTTTTGTTTCGGCAGAAGCTTTGCAAGGGGGTTAAGAAATGCTGTAATCGTCGGGTTTTTTGTTTCGACAAAAGTTTTACAAGGGGGTTAAGATGCTGGTATATACCGTCACGTTTTGGTTCGACAGAAGTTCCAATGCCGTTCGATTGTCGTTTCGGTTGTGGGCATGGTGGCGGGTCAACAGCGAGTTTTCTCCCGGCTAGTCTGTCGAGACCCTGTATTTATTGTTGTGAAACATCACCCTTGTCTCGTAGCCTTGTATGGCCTCAGCCCTCCGTCTACTCATCACCCTTCCGGCCCGGTCGTTGATCGCGTAACCGCTTTTATCGCAGCGCTTGGCACATCATACATACCTGGCATCACATTATCATATAGATAGTATAATACCTGGTATGCACTGCTGTGATTTCACCAACATGCAGCAGTGGTAGTATACGAAATAACACTTACCGTAAGACTACTGTACACACCCCCTCGGACGGGTTTCCATACCTAGTATCATATACAGTATACAGCAGTAGTATATTACCTGGTATGTACTGTCATTTCACCAACATGCAGTAGTAGCATCGCACGTGTGACACCCACTCGGACGGATTTTCAAGCTGATTTTCTTGATATACCATACCAGGCACCTTGGTGTCATATGATACCTGGTACATAGATCGTACTACTATATACTGCTCGTAGAATACTTGGTACCTGGTATGTACTATTCAAAGTACAAGTATGCATCTGGTGCATACGTGCGCTGTGCTTGTGTGTTTCAGTTATGATGGGTATCTGACTGATTTTTGTAGTAATTGATTTGGCTACCAGGTACGTTTTTTTCCCTGAGGTACGTATTCTTCCCCTCCCGTTTTTTTTTCGCCTGTGCTGGGACCACACAGACGCAGACACACGATTCTGGACATGGGTTAGTTCATGTGAGAACAATACCTACTACAGTAGTAGCATCACACCACGTGTGATGCTATTCATAAGACAACACACACCCCCTCTCGGACGGGTTTCCAATCTGATTGCCTCACACAGCGGGGACGCATGCTATACGGTAGAGGTGCACCATGTTACAGAGCTTTTTTTTCAGGCTTCTCTCTTGAGGAGGTCTGCACTAAGAGGCCCGTTTTAACGAAGAAAACATAAAAATCAATTTGAAAAAAATAAAATTCAAATCCGCTTTTCATTGGTCAACACGCGCACCAGCCCCAAAGATTAGGATCTTGGGGGGGTGCTGGTGCGTGTGTTGACCAATGAAAAGCGAATTTGAATTTTATTTTTTTCAAATTGAATTTATTTTATATTCGTTAATATGGGCCCTAATACTAATAAGTCAAAACAGGATTTTTGGAGGAAAAAAAAATGCTTCGTACCCGATGAGCATTCCCATGACCTCTAACTATACCCTGAAAAATGTTGCAACACAGGAATGAAAGTCCGACCATTTTGGGCTACGAAACCCCTTAAGAACTGTTCCCACGTATTCGGGGACCAACTACTTGGAATTAATGTGGGACATTTTTTTTTCAGTTCTGAATGGGTTAAGAACTGGTCCCACGTCTTCGGGGACGAACTACTTGGAATTAATGTGGGAGTTTTTTTTTCAGTTCTGAATGGGTTAACCCCTTGAGAACTGGTCCTCCGTTTTTGGGGACGAACTACTTGGAATTATTGTTGGACATTTTTTTTCAGTTCTGAATGGGTTAAGAACTGGTCCCACGTATTCGGGGACGAACTACTTGGAATTAATGTGGGAGTTTTTTTTTGCAGTTCTGAATGGGTTAACCCCTTAAGAACTGGTCCTCCGTTTTTGGGGACAAATTACTTGGAATTAGTGTGGGAGTTTTTTTTTCAGTTCTGAATGGGTTAAGGAGCCCCGTCATTCCGAAAACGTTTTAGCCAAAAATTGCTACCTCTCTATCGTAGCAAGCGTCCGGGGGAGGGGGGGGGGGTGTAAAAACGCCATGCGATACTTCGATGGAAACCTACGACACATCTAGTAGTCTACCAGGTAGTAATCTAGGTCCTTCCAACGCCGCCATCGTTTTGTCCCCCCCCTCGCTGTCGAGAAGCTTGGCTCGGAAAATCATCCCAGGGGTGTTGCTCTGTCTTGCGTGCGTGTTACCTGGTAACCCAAAAATAACCCAAAGGTAATTAACCCAAGAGGAAACCAAAGGGAACCCAAAGGTATAGCCCAAAGGTACCCCAAAGGTAACCCAAAGGTAACCCAACGGTAACCCAAAGGTAACCCAAAGGTAACCCAAAGGTAACCCAAAGGTAACCCAAAGGTAACCCAAAGGTAACCAAAAGGTAACACAAAGGTAACTCAAAGGTAACCCAAAGGTAACCAAAAGGTATTTCAAAGGGAACTCAAAGGTAACTCGAAGGTAATCCAAAGGTAACAGGTAACTCAAGGGTAACCAAAAGGTAACCCAAAGGTAACCCAAAGACCTCTGTGTAATTTCATCAGCGTAACCCAAAGACCAACAACAACCTATATCTGAGCTTTGAGACGGTCTCCTTGTACCTTGTCTTTCCTGTTAGCGCTAACGACTATCCCAGGCGAAATAGCATTGTTTTATGCATATCATGCGTATTTTTTACCTCCCAGGTAACAACAACGAACATCCAAAAAATGCACGAAGATAGCAAATTGTTTCGTACTCCCGCCACTGCCCCCCTGTCTCTCCCATCTATTTATCCTGAAACCTTCATTTTTCTCTCTGTTATTACCCCGCACTACTGTATAAACACCCCCATTTTCCTTGTATAAGAACCTCCTGAAACCTCGTCCTTCCACCTGGTTTATCTTTCTTCCCGTTACCCCCCCCCCCCCTGAAACACCCGATTGCCCCTACGACAACCTTCCTCACTTCCGTCGCTGCTGCTAATTGATGTTGACCTCCTCGGGACGGACCCCCTTTAAGGGGGGGACTGCAATTTTTTTTCCCACAACTAATTCCAAGTAGTTTTCTCCAATTACGTGGGGCCGGTTCTTAAGGGGTTATAACCCTTTTAGAACTGCAGTCCCGTTTTGGGGACAAACCACTCTAATTCTAAGTAATTTTTCCCCACAACAGGACTGCAGTTCTAAAAGGGTTAACCCATTCTTCACTGAAAAAAATGTCCCACACTAATTCCAAGTAGTTTGTCTCCAAAAACGTGGGGCCGGTTCTTAACCCTTTTAGAACTGAAAAACTTATCTCACACTAATTCCAAGTAGTTTGTCCCCAAATACGTGGGACCAGTTCTTAAGGGGTTAACCCATTCAGAACTGAAAAAACTTATGCCACACTAATTCCAAGTAGTTTGTATCCAAAATCGTGGGACCAGTTCTTAAGGGGTTGAGGGAGCTTTCAAGGGATGTAAGGGATAACGATCGAAAACATGGACAATTTTGGCGTTGTCGGCCGTCTACGAGCAGCGTGAGCGCGCCTATGATAGCAGTACGGGTACAATTTCCGTTGCTTCCCCGTACCCTATGTACGCCTCCTTGCACTGCTGTAACTCGGACACCAACCATTGTATGATATCATCCGCCAATCACGCAGTAGCCGTTACTGCTACTGCTGTAACCGCTGTAACCGTCGCTTTCTGTAACCGTCGCTTTTTTTTATGGCCAATCTTTCCCCCCCTGAACTCCCAAGAGGATCAATCAACATCATAGTGACCGAACGCTTGGACGCCTCTTTTGACTCTTGACAGGTCGATATGGCCACCTACGGCCAATCGTCTTGGGCTCTGACAAGCCTTGGCGCGTGGCGAAACAACTCCCTGAAGACGGAGAACTCGGCCCAGTTTGTCAAAAGCCGACAACGCCAGGCCAGGAGGGAGTTGCTACGAGCTGCGCATGCGTCAGCTGGCGGGGGTAGTAGGGGTGGAGGTACCGGCCCTGCAGCGACAACAGCAACACCTGCGAAGGCCCCAGGACAGGACTGTCGCGAGATGGCTGTCGAGAAATCGTGACGAAGTGCTCCGTGGGCGGGGGGGAGATTTTGCAACACGGGCAGCGGCGAAAGCAGTAGGCTGGACAGTCCCTTGTATTTTCGTGTTGGCTCGATCGCCAATCAATGCGCGGTACGCCCCCTAAACGCGTTAGCTATAGGCTACATGCGACGTGGGCGTATGAAACGCTGTTTGTTGTGTATACCCCCCCCACTGATTGATTCGATTATTTACCCGTTTCGAAGCGATGCATTTGTATTTTGTTTTTGTTTTTATATCTCTTTAGCCCTTGGTCCTTGCTCTTCTTTTGTCGAAATGCCGATCCGGAGTCTCTAACAGCCGCCCCCCCCCNACTCATTTGTTGCTTGCCTTAGTCATTTGACCATTGACCACGCATCCCTTTCGAGACGGAGCACCGTTTCTACTCCTAACAGAGACACCTCCAACACTTGGGCGCTCATTACGTTGTTTCCATATATTACAAAGAAAATTTTTGCTAATCTTATCCCCTTCCTGCTTCGCCGCCTGTGGCCACCATCTATCTCCTAGGGGGAGGGGGGGGTACTCGCTATCATGCACGGCCGTAGTCGTATGACCATGGGGGCCGCGCACGACACGGCCCGATTCAGATGTGTATGGGGGGCTGAACATAATGCAGACAAGGGAGCAATGAAAAATCACTCAACGAATTGTGTCACCCATATCGACGATCCCTATCTGTCAACGCCTATGAAGTTTTGTTTTGTTTTTCGGAATGCGTTGTCCGTGTCGACCTTTGTGTTTTCGGCAGCGCAAACGTTGGCACCTCCGGGGGACACGCAGTGTACGACGACCGAGACACGTTTTACCCGGCCCTGGCCGAGTTCACCGAGGAAGGAGACAACGTGCGTTTCTTGTCCGATATCGTCTACGCGGACGACGGAGAGATAGAGGTACCGTCTCAACACACGCGCGATTACACCACTGCGAGCTCGTTGTCGTTTCGTGACCATTAAGCCGGGTTGTCTGTGGATGCTAATGATGCTATAACAAGCTCGAGGCGTTTTACACGCTGTGGCATTTGCTGGTATGGTATATCTCCCGTAGATCATTCAACGCTCATTCTGTCGTCGCCCTGAATATTTTTATGACATCGCTGTCGGCTTGCGTTCTCTCGGAGGGTGGCGTTACGTTTTTGCGGGTTGCTGCAGAAAACCGACCGATGGCCCATTCTCGTTGAAACGTGTGGGTGAGCAGTCGATACACCTGTTTCGTGTGGCGAGTCTTCGACGTGGACAGTAGACGCGTGCAACAATAGAGGTAGCACATTTTGGCTGTGTTTTTTTTTTCGGAAGGACCTATTAAAGGCTCCTTACACCAAAATCGTCGAAATTTCGTTCTTTTGTTGCAATTTTTTTCTCGTTTTATACGTTCTTGTGTTGCACAGTTTTTCGTTTTATACAGTTTTATACGTAAGGCAACGTACGGGATTGTTCATTCGGGTAGCACTTACTTACCTGGTACTATTTTTTGTTTTCCTCCAAAAACAGTTTTTCGGGGAGAGGTATCGTAGAGCTCCTCAAGCCACCACCCTCAGAAGGCTAAAATGGTGCACCTCTGCCCTACGTAGCATGCGTCTGTACGAGTACGTGCCTTGGATTTTTTCGCGCGGTGGTGTCAGCATTTAGTTTTTTCGCAGGTGGACGCACGTTAGGCCACCTTGACCTTGGAACTGACTGACGGTGTTGGTGTGTACATGATGAGATGATGACAAAAAAAATGGAGCTGATTTAACCACTCGTACAGCGGTGAGAATGGGGCATTTTTTCAACCAATCAGATCACGAGGAGGGAAGATATTCATCAGAACCAAGTATGGTTACTATAAACACAGGGGGGATACACGGTTCTAGTATTCATGGTGGGTTCTAATGATTATATAATCGCCTGGGCTAACCCCAGCCTCGATCTAAATCCCTGTTATTTTATTCCCCTTGGCAGCGGTGCCTGGAATGAGTGCGTTATTGCTCGCGACGCTTAGCCCACAACGCGCATGCATGCAATATGTGTATGTACCAAATGGACTCCGTGGCGTGTGCTCTGGTGTTCCAATTAGAGTATCCCCATAAAGAGGATGTCGGGATTGGACCCAGATGGTCATTTTTTTATGAGTGGGGTACGGATTGTTCTGCGCACCACTACTAATAGCCACCATCGCGTGCTGACGATCATCGCTTTTGGGAACGTTTGTAGTTAGTTGTAGTCGCTGGTGCACGAAATACTCGTGCCACGCTTTCCTTCCAAGGCCTCCCTACGTCTTTTGTCTTTGGTCGGCTTTTTTCTTCCACGTGTGAGCTCTATCTAGCTGAGAAACGTACGGTGGTATAGCAGATTCGCCTTTCGCGGGAAGGAGATCATCGATTTCGACAAGCCCAGTGAACGATTCCTTCCGAGATTGAATCGTGTTTCGCGCTGACCATTTACCCAGAAGATCCATCTGACCATAACGCCCCAACACAACCCGCGGCCGTTTTGAGTTGCTTGGTGTATTTCCTTTGACCTCCTTCTTTCTTGGCGACTGACGCTTCACTCTTTATGGCCTTCAGCACCGTACTCTTGTATCCACTCTCGCCCCACTCTTCTAACGTTCTTGCTGAGAGAACCGGGGTGTAGGCTTCTCAGCGCTCTGAAAACCTCGCCCGGTTCCTCGTGCTCTTCCAGCCACCTGGCACATTCTGGGATTGTGTGGTTCATTTTTTTTTTTTTTTTTTGTCCATCCCATTCATTATCTTCGCCCTTCTTTTCTCTCTCCCTCTTCAGTCGTAACTCAGATCCGGGGTCACTGAGTAGGCTCTTGTCCCCCCTCCCCACTACGGTACGTGCCTTGTATTTTTATCGCGAGAAGATTTCAGCACTTTCTTCCCTCGTCGGCTTGCGTCGGATTCCGCCTATCCACGCCACGAAGGCGCTCTCAGCAATTGGTTCCTTTTTATTTTTTCAAATAAAGTGAAAATCTCACCACGGTGGGATTCGAACTTGGGTACCAACGCCAGTAGTCTTTGAAGCTGACCACTATTAATAGTCTACCAATGTATAGGTACAAAACGTAATTTCCTGCGTTTGCGGGCGAACAGGTTACCGTGCGATCGCGGCCTGTCTCCTTTTTTCTCTACCTGGTATTGTGTTTTGTGTCGAATTGCATCGGAACTACTATATAGTGGCTTGTTGGGTTGTATTAAAACTGTGGTGTGTTGACTGGCATTGGACTGCTGCTTGCTGTGTTCTGCTGGATTGCTCTGGACTGCTGCAGAGTGTCAGGTTGTTTTCTTGCGCTTCTCGAGCCAGGTTGTCGAGGCTACAATCCGGTCGAGTCATGGGATTGCGCTGACCTTCCCATGTCTAGTACACACAACGTGTCTTTCATAAATGTACCTCGTTTGCAACATTGGATGGATATCATCACGCGTCCCTAGAGAAGGGCATTTTGTGCCCCCCAAGCTTTCCAATTCGTCGAATGCGTTATTAGGGCCATTCTAATCGGAGCCATGAATTTCCAAAGTTTCCAATATTTTTTTCGTGCAATTTTGATCTTCTGTAGTCCCATTTTTCCATTTTTTTTTGGTTTCCCATTTATTGGAACGCGAAGCCTTCCAATCATTTTGCCCTCGGAAGAATGCCCAAAAAATGGAAAAATTTTCCTCCTTCTCTTTTTCCTCTTTTTGTTTGGACAAAAATATTGGCAAATAGAAATTATGGGAAAAAAATTCTGCTCGATAAAAATAAAAAATGGCCCTTAGCGGTAGTAGACGGAAGCATGTCACGAGGCCCCGCCTCACGGTGAAACGCGAGTTGGGCCGGGATGCGGGAGTTGCCTGTGTAGGCGTCGCCCAGACGAAAACGCCACAGAAAAAACTGTTTCATCATACGAATCATATTATCATGCGAGTGGATTTGTACGGGGGTTTTATGCACGACTTTTGAATCCTCTCAATTTTTATCCGTTCTCGCAAACACCTACCAGGTATGATACTACCAGGTCAGACCAGGTACGTACAAGTTCAGCGATGACATGTAGTACCTCGTACACTTCACACAACCGAAAGCAAAGCCCTGCTGCTGCTATATATCTGCAACCATGCAGTCCCTGGTGCAGCAAAAGAAACTGCTGCTGCTGCTGCTACGAAGCCTCTACCAAGTACAATACCAGGTACCTTGTTAAATCGACCAATCGGCAAGAACTCCCGCTACCAAAAATTCCACTTGAGACATACGCAGTTACGTGCTTTTTGCGCTACAAAGCCTACGTAGAACCACGTGCGGGGAGGGGTGGTTACGTAGTGCGCCACAACTAGGCGCGCTTTTCACCATGGTCGAACTCCCGCGCACCGAACGATACACCAAGTTCTTCAGACGGTACAGTAGTATCATAGCACGTACACCGTACCAGTGCCATATCTGTCTAAGGCACATGCATCGCTCGTGCACCCATAAATGCACTGAAAGCTTCTAATCGCCAGAGGCTCGTGGTCTTCACGCCAGCTATTCGGCAAGCTCGACGGCCGATAGCGCTCGATGTTGCTCCTACCTCTCCCCTGCTTACCGTGCACTTGGTGCTCATCAACGGGGTAGTCTCACCTACCCCCCCCCCCGTCCCGGCATTGTAGGGATGCAAGGGTCTATGGTCATACGACTACGGCCGTGCACGACCCCCCCCCCGTCCCGGCATTGATGGGATGCGAGGGTCTGTGGTCATACGACTACGGCCGTGCACGACATGAGTACCCCCCCCTCGGCGTACAGAAGCGAGGGTCTAAGGTCAAACGACGACGGCCATGCATGACATGATGAGTACACGCCCCCCTCCACTCCTACTACGTCCATGCATGCCATGAGTACACCACCCCCCCCCTTCCCTCTTAGCAAGGCAGTCCGTAACGCAGACAAGGCGCACGAGCGATGCATGTCTCATGCCGGAAGACTGGCAACCCGTACCCGTGACTACAGCATGCGACACTAAGAATCTCGTAATTGTTCACCAGACTCACATTCTTAGGCGAGGCAGAATGCGCCCAACACCGTGGGTAATTTCAGTGTAAAAATGTCGTTTTCGTACGTCGCGTGCGAAACTCGAGCCAAAAACTCATGGTGTACCAGTGGCAACACTCCCAATTTCTTCGATGATGTTGCGTACTTGCTTTATTATACTAGGTACGTAAGACTTGTAAACATCCAATGAAACAAACTAGTGTAACTGCAAGTGCGGAGCGCACCGAGAAACAATTCATGGAACTACAACCGAGTAATACAACCAAAATCACATTTTTTTCGCTCCCGTCCATGCTGAAACAAGGACTTCCTTTCGCGATCGGGAAACCGAAATACAAAAACCAACCGCGACCTACTTGGAAAAAAAAAAAAAAATCCCGACCAAAAACACCCCTTCAGCTAAGGAGGGTAAAAAAAAACCAACAAAAAACTGATACTGACTGTAGTTCCAAGTGTTTCCTAAACTCAGAATTGATATTTCCTAAAACTCGGAAAACATATCGTATGCACGAGCACAAATCATTAGGCTTGGTTGTTACAAGGGCTGGCAGACCTCCGACTTTTCCCATATCTCCAAAGGGCTCTTACCTTCATTTTTTTTTCTTCAACTTTCTGCAGCGATGGCCAGCACCATCCGCAACAGCACACATATACTGTATCACGAAGGGTGGTAAGATGACACACCCCCAACTCTACTAAAAGGGGACGAATTTTCACGCTGATTAGCTCGACAGCGGGTAGGGGGAGGGAGGATGCAAACAAATGCCAAGCGATAAGGTTCTCGGAAAAATCTCGGCAAGAAATTCCCAACGCTGCCTGTTTTCGTTGTGCGTGCCCCTCTAAAAGCCATGGCCCCTCTAAGCCATGTTTTGGACAAAATCGAGCCCTGAAATTCTTCCCAGGGGGTGTGTTATCTTATCACCCGGGTGGTAAGGTAGGTAACACCCCGACGGGGTAGTTTCCTTACACGAAAGACAAAAAGCCCAATTCACACAAAAAATATATATCAAACGACACGTTACAACCCACGGCATGGACGTCTTTTGCCCTTTCTTTCTTCCGCGTTCCAGTTGTTGTCACGAGCCGACATAGTACAATGGGACAGCTGCCCTCCGCTTCTCTCTCTCTCTCTCTCTCTCTCTCTCTCTCTCTCCCTCTCAGTTGGTGCGTCGCTGGTCCTTTTTGCTCTGCTTCCACACCCAAACAATTGCGCTGCACACCATCACCGGGAACACCATGGCTAGCAAAATCGCGCCCTGACCAAACTTACCCCCCCCCCCCTTAAAGACAGTGTGTGAGACCTGCTGGCCCGCCTGCGCCGGGTTCATCTTTTGGGGCGCTTTCCAGTTGGCCATCCCGTCGCCTCCGTCCGCCGAAGCACTCGAATACTGGTAGGACGTGGATGCCTCACCCTCCTCGCTTGTTTCGGCGACCACCTTGCACTCTTTGAAGAACGAGAGCAGCGGAAACTCTTCCCTGTAAACCAAGTAATAGCACAGTACGAGACGAAAAATAACCGGTAAGCAAGTGGGAGGCGGGTGTTCTCATGTCACGCATGGCCCTAGTGGGGGGTTAAAAATACTACAACCAATACCACTCTGTTCAGAACTGAAAGGTGTGTTTGGGTCTCCACGTTAGTTCATAAACGGACCTTACATACATTGCCGGAGAGACTGGTACGTGGTACGGCAAAAAGGGCGTTGGGTGGTATAATACTCATCTGGCATCTATTTAAAATACCAAGAAAATAAAATGAGGGTGCAACAAACGCCTCAACTAAAGGGGGTTTTGGGGGCTTGAAACTATTAATAGAGCGTAGAGGTACTACCGTACAAAAAATCGCCGAAAGAGGATGTTGAGGGCCAGCCTTACAAAAAAAAAATGGGTGTTGCGGATGCAAAAACAAAAACTTCGAGCAGAAAGTGCAAAAACGCTACGATACGTACGTACGTTCGTGCGTACCCTTACCGAGATCTACATACCCGCGCGTGCGGTGATCTACGCGCGTGTCCGCCGTACGAAACGCGACCATCATCCTGCAGCTGCTGTGTTGCGGATAGTGTCTCTACGTACGCACCGTATGTACTCGTTCCCGCGATTTTGCAGCACGCCTTGGTCGATGCCCTTCTTGTTGAACGGCTTCTGGTCGCCGTACCCTGTGAAAAGTTGGTCCACCACCTTTTCCATCCCCTCCGTCACCAGACCGAGCGGGGTTTCCCAAGGGGCTTTGGGGCTACCCAAGTGGGGAAGGTCTGCGAACGTGATGAAGAGCTGGGGAGGAAAGCATTGCAGGGGGGGGGGGGGGGGGGNNNNGAGGGGGGGGGGGGGGGGGGGGGGGAGTGACAGATGTTCGTTTGGAATCTTCCAGAAGACAGTTTTCATGTCGGAAGTCGTGTCGGGTCGGGCTGTTGGCACATTTATGAGTTATTTACGAGCCCTTTTCGTCTTTCTGGGCGTGTGGCCTCACCTCACGACGGCACTCTTGGCTGAAACTACGTACTGCAAGGGGGACCGATACAATCATAAAGAACTTGCAACCAACATCGCATAGGGCTCGTAAGGAACAACAAAGAGCGTGTCAGGCTTCGCTTTGATCTTCGCTGCCTGCAAGAGTGCAAAACAAAAAAACCGTCGGTCTAAGAGCCGCGGTGGCAGTGTCAAGAGGCTTTCACGCTGGCCTAAGCTTGCAAAGCATCGATCCAAGCGCCACCGTGTCCATGAAAGGACTTCGCTTTCTTCGCCGCCTTGCGAGCTCGCACAGCCACCGGCCAACGGATGAGCGTTGCCGTGTGTTTTACCACTCGTTCGCGGCAGCAGATGAAAAAACATAACGAGGCGTGTGTCTCGCAGAAGGGGATTGGGCGCTTCTGTCACAAGTGATGGAGAATCGATGGTGAAAATCAAGAAAATAGGCAGCGCTGTCCAGCGCCCGTACCTTGCTTCTACTACTGTACTGCTAAACCAGGAGCTTCGTATGGCCAGGGACATCCTACTCCTACCTCTAACACCAAACCGTGCAAGACCCTACCCGCGTAACCTATGAACCTAATCCAAACCCTATCCTGCTGCGGGAGGTTATCGTATGTCTGCTGCAGCATGCGTTCAATCCCATCGTGCGCAATACTCACACATGTCCTGCGTTCAATTACATCATGCGCAATACTCACACATACCCCGGGGCCCACAACGCAAAAAAAAACGCGTCATTTAAACGATGATACTATTCATATGGAGCGTCGCTCATCAGCCATCCCGGGGAGGCCCGGTGCGACACAAATCGAACGCGAGCTCGAGGGTTCCTGACCGTGAGCAACGCCCGAACAGCTCGAAACCGAGCTCTATGTGGCAAAGCAATCCCGCGAACGAGACCCCGCGACGAGCAAAATTTGGCGTATACACTAATCGTTACAAAGCCACACATTTTTTACCCGAGGTATTTTTCCACACCCAGAGTTGTTGCAGCCTGCCCCGGGGCCACGGACTAGATTTGTTGGCGATGGATTCATGTGAAAACAACACTAACAGCAACAACACCCACCATCCACCATCTGCAGGCGTTGGCGTTTGCTCATACAAGCCCCCCCCCCTGGTCGGTGAAAACCCGACATGCTCCGTCCCGGCATTGTAGGGATGCGAGGGTCTATGGTCATACGACTACGGCCATGCATGAAAATGATATACCCCCCCCCCCCCCCCCTGCATGACTTGGCCACGCGTGACATGAGTACTCCCTCCCCCTCCCCGCGTCTCCTTCTCGTCCCTTCCCCCCGCATTCAGAGGTCAAGGAGTGAAAAGAGGGGTTACATGAGGAGCCACAAGGAGATGCCTGCGTAAGGGACACGGAATTCACCTGAGTTCCACGTGAGTTGGGCCCGCTTCCAGCGAAGCTGACCGTCCCCCTGCTCAGGGGAGATAGGTTGCGACACACAACAGGGAGCAAAGATGTCATTAATAAGAGGCATGCCAAGCAAGGCAAAAAACGTGCGCTGTCAAGGGTGTATAGGGCCGAGTGTTCCACATTAAAATCTAGTAGTTTGGCGTCAGTCAAGGCATGTCAAGGCACAAAAATTGCTGTCCCTGAAAGGGGTGAAAGTGCTGTCAAGTCTCCTCACACCTTTGTCGGGGAGTTGCGTTAGGAGGCATTTACGTATCCAGCAGTTACACCAGCAGTAGTGCCACTCTGCTCAGAGTTGAGAAAATTGTTGAATGACGATGCTTGTGTTCAAAGGGTTTGGTATTATATCATGTATTATATCATGTATTATATCATACCCCCCCCCCCACCTTCTCTCGAAAGGGATGCGTGATCAATCGTCAAACGACTTCGTAAGCCTGCTGCACGGTTTTGTGGTGAACATTACGGGGAACCTTATAGTAAATAGGACCAAAAATTGTTCGTGAAAATACGTACGAGTAAATATATCGTGTTTGGTGTGTACCGCGTGTGTTCTTCACATAAAAACCGTCCTTTCTACCCGTCGACATCCAGCACACCCAGTGTCTGTGCCGATTCTCCATCCTAGATATCGATACAAGTACCAGTTATGTGGTCACAGACCCACGACAAGACACAGAGATACTATATACCTTGCAATGCAGCAAGCAGAGCAGACAATGCAATGCCATACCTGGTATGTCCTGTTTACCATGTATACCAGGTATATGAGGATGTATTTCGAAACAAGCATCACGACTAACGACAGCCGTCGACGTAAATGGGACGAAGTGAAGTTATTTCAACCGATCGCGCTGCAATAGAAACGCCTCCAGATCTCTACCAGATCTCCGGTGGGAACAGACACCAAAGGCAACTGACATTATTCCCGTCGATAACTTTGTGCGCCAGAAAACCCAAACCGGTAGGATATGTTTTGCCTTTCCTTACACATGTACTTCGAAGAATCCGCAGTACAACAATACACACCTCGGGCAGATGATCGATTCTCACAGTTCATGATCTACAGTAGATCCTTCGGGGAAGATCTATTCGTGATCTGTATGATCTGTGTGATCTGTGCGATCTGTGTGATCTGTATGATCTAGCTAATGTTGCCGGGTGGGAGCCGCATAATCTGCATGATCTAGCACATATTTCCTGGGTTGGGCCTGTTTTATACAGATCTTATACAGATCCTGTACAACACCTCATAACGACAGGTTTAGGATCTAGATGATCTATCTGTAGATGATTTATCTGTAGATGATCAATCTGTAGATGATATATCTGTAGATGATCTATCTGTAGATAATATATCCGTAGATGATCTATCTGTACATGGTATATATGTCCAACGTGTGCAGCAATAGTATTGACATGGGTGTCCCCTCACCTTTTGAACGGTATTCCCAGCGTGGGGTCATCCGGGATGCTGCCCTGCTCTCGCCAGTAAGCTTTCTTCGGCGAAGTGGCATCCGGCAGAATGCCGAACTGTACGAGGAAGTTCTTCACGCACCGGAAAAAGGCCACGTCCGTGAAGTAGTCGTCCTTCACCAGATCCACAAACCGCCCCGCGCCGTGAGGAGACCAAGCGTGATACACCTTAAAAAAAAAAAAAAAAAAAAAACGGCGTCGTTTCGTTACGAAGACATTGCGGAGGATCTTATAGTAAATAGGGGAGCAAATATTGTTATTAATATTATACTAAAAATAGGGAAATGTATAGGTTTTTGTGTGTACATTAGGTCCTATATACTATGGTCACACGCATCGAAAACTTTCAGAACTGAAAAAAATGTCCCACACTAATTTCTGGGACCAGTTCTTAACCCCTTTAGGACTGGAGTCCCGTTTTGGGGACAAATTACTTCCTAAAGGGTTAAGAACTGCTGTACCGACGTCTTTGGGGACGAAGTACTTGGAATTAGTGTGGGGCCATTTTCGCAGTGAAAAAACAAGGGTTATGAACACCCCCGTGACAAACACGGAACAGGCGCTCTTAACTCTTAACGACACGTTTCTGTTATTTTGTAGTGGGGAAATACTGATACTGATACTTGCGAGGAAGATGAGTTTCGACGAAATCCTTGTTCTCACAGCTCATGTGTTCTATGAAGTGTTAACAGAATTCAACAGATTTTAGATACCGCTTTGACCCGAAATATAGGCACCATTTAAATTACATGTTAACATAAAACGGTCCTTATAATACGGGTCAGAGTGGTACAGGCTTTTTTTCCCAGCGTGATGCATCGCAGATTTGACTACTGCAGGTACCGAGGTCGCACCTCATTACCACCCATATCTAGCTAGCTTTTGGGATAGGCGGGACATGCCGATTTGACCGCTCTTGAGTCCCGATTTATCTTATCTTGGGTGCTCGTAACTCGGGGTGCCCACTCTGTATAATAGCTATCGCTGAAGGATTTCGCGCAGTTTGCGTTTTTGTGGAAAGTGTCAAAAAGGTTACAAAATTTGATCGTACGAGGTCGGCGGTCGCAACATACCTTCAAAATCAAGTAAAATCTGGCTTCAGCCAGCTCGAAAGGGATACATACATACCAGTACATACATACCTTTATTTTATTTTATTTCATTTTTAAACGACAGCGGTGAGATCGAGGATGGATGTCGTCGAAACTCATCTTTGCAACCTGCGTGGGATACTTGTTGTGACCGCGCGAACTACGTACTACAGGGTTTGATTGAGGGGAACAAAATCTGACAGCTATTACGGGACACCATAGTAAACACTAGTAAATAGGACCAATTTTTATTATCAAAGGTCGTTAAATGTATTGGTTTTTGTGTTTAACATAGGTCCCCGGTCGCCCCGGTGGTCTAACTGGTAGCCACGAAGCCTGTAGGGCCGGATGTCGAGGGTTCGATTCTCCCCATGGAGGTTTTTATTCTCAAATGACACCGTCTGTCGAGAGCGCATATTATAGCGTGGATAAGCAAAATTCGACGAGAGTTGACGAGGGAAGAAAGTGCTGAAATATTCTCGCGATAAAAATGCAAGGCAAGAACCGTAGTGGGGGAGGAGGGAGAGGAGCCTACTTTGTGACCCCGGATCTGAGTTACGACTAGGGAGGGAGAAGGACGGAAGTGCGAAGATAATAAATGGGATGGACTTAAAAAAAAAAAAAAAAAAAAAACTACGGGTTTTGAGGGGAACAAAATCTGACATCTGTGGAACTCAAGGGTGGTCACATATCTACGGTGTACTATTTCATATTATTATGTTGTGTTTCACTTTTCCACCATTTCCCCTCTGAGCGATCTCGCGCGTCCTCTGTGTTATTCATTTTTGCCAGCACAGCAGTGAAGTTTCATCCTCCTTCGTTAGCTTCGTCGTTTCGTTTGCGTGTTGTGAAGTTTCGTCCTCCTTCGTTAGCTTCGTCGGCGGCCTGGGCCGACGGCGAAGTCCCCTTCTACTCATATAGGGTTCTCTATTTTATGGCGCCGTGTCAATTAGAAAACTCGCACATTTCGCTCTTGACCCTTTTGGTATATACGTAGTTTTGATGTACCTTGAGGGTCCGAATTAACGAAGGCAAGTTTCAAATCGAATCGATTTCAAATCGTTTATTTTTAATGAATCGAATCGATTTTTTTTCCGATTTGAAGTGAAAATACGGCTTTGCGTTCTATCGGGTGAAATCACTTATGTTCCGTATGTTCTCGAAATGTGAATGATATCGGAATAACGCGACATCCCACAGAACACCCGGCTGACAAGTACCGAGGAGAGCAGCTGAGAGCGACGGCGTGCATCGTCACGTGCACGCCGCCTACAGCCTCTGTTTTATTTTTAAGGCCCAGGCTAGGAAGCTGTCACTCTCAGCTTCGCTTTGGTGGACGGAGGAAGCCCTTAAACGCCACGCACCGGACAGCTACAGCGATGCAGCTATCGAAGTCTTGATTTTTTCCTCCATGTTTAGGGTCGATCGCTTGGTTCTCGTCGGGCTTGGTCGATCGAGCTGGTGGAAAAATTGGGCTTGCGACCGCCATGACTTTTCTTGAGGAGCCACCGCCGGGCCACGTTGTGCTATGGTCTGTAGTCGTGGGCGCGGCTGTTGCTCCGGTCGCCACTCGTTGAGGTTAACGATTTATCACCTCGTTGGTTGTTGTCGAGGATAGCCCAAACAGCGACGGATCGCCTCGGGGACGTTCACCCAGTGGGAACATGCATGCATGTTGCATAAACTTCAATCGATTTGATTTGAAACAAAAAAAATGTATTTTGGGACTTTTGGAAATCGATCGGATCGACTTTCCCTTGCCCCAAAAGTACAAATGCCTTCTCGGTGATTCATTTTTTTACCGATCAGATGAAACTTCAATTCGATTCATGAAAAAAAAAACGATTTGAAATCGATTTGATTTGAAACTTGCCTTCGTTAATACGGGCCCTAATACGGGCCCTTAATGCCGTACAGAAACCGAACCCTGAATCCAATTTGAAGCATTTTTGTCCCGGCAATGGGAGGAAACTCCTGAAAAGGCACGCCTAGAGGAGTTACAACCACCATATATAGGTCGTGTGGAGAATGGAGCGTGGGGGGGCAACGTTAACGATGCGAATTGTGAACTGCTGCTGCTGCTGCTGCTGCTGCTGCTGCGATTTTTATTTTATTTTTGGCCGTCCGTCTCGGTAACAAAAAACCCCCGCGAGAAATTTAGACCGGGTTTTCCGGAAAAAAACATGGTTATCATACTAAATTTAGTGTGGAACAACACTCTTTCTCAAAATAAGAAATCTGGCCTTGGCCAGTGTCGCGGTTTCTTCGTACGAGAGAGCCCGTACACTTTATTGGCATTATTATTCGGAGATTTTAACGAAATTACCGGTTGACATTAAGGCCGCGGGTCGGAGCAGGGGGGTTTGTAGTGCCGAGGCGTGTTTCGTTGTTGGGAAGTTCCTCCAATTTTAAGTTGATCTCGGGGTCACGGGTTTCCAATATATATATATATATATATATATGTTTTTTTTTTGGTGACATGTTGAACGCCGACGATGCAGTAGGAATTGTCTCGACGTCGGCGGAGGGACTTCTTATGACAGTGACACAGTGACAGTAGTCACCGTCGTGACTGTTGTCTTCGAAGCAGCAGGGCTCACGTTAGAGAAGACGGAGGCGATACTTTTACGAACACCAGCTGCCAGACCAGATATCCATGGCTACACCGCTCGTCATCGGAGCAGCTGGCCAGAGGGGTAGACTACATAGACGATCTACAGTAGTTATTTTATCTGGGTGACGTTATCCACGAAAGCGCCGATCCCTCGCTCAAAATCGAACGACGGATCCGTCTCATGCGGGCACGCCTCAAACGGTCCGGCCAGGAGCTGTATATACGATATGACGATCGCCCCGCTTGGTCTGAAAGTCCGCACGCCGACGCCCGCGCGCGGTGCTTGGGACACTGCTGTACGAGTGTGTGCCATGGACCCTCACCGCTCAACACTTCGCCAAGCTCCGGACGGCGCACCACTATAGTAAGCAGTCCTCCTGCGAGGCCATTGGCTGGCTTTCAGCGCCGACAGCGTATATACCGACCACACCAACACCACCCTCTCGTACGCGAAGGCCCCTCAAGAATACCCGATGCGAAAGCATCGAAACGACCATCCGCAAACGACGGCTTATGTTTGCGGGGCCGTGGCGCGGCAAGACGAGGGGCGACTTGGACTACCTACCCAGCCGGGTGATGTTCGCGACGATGACAGGGGGGGGGGGGGAGGGGCCGAGACCGGGCGGACAACCGAAGATTGGCATGAATGTTACTTTGAGAACCTCAGAGGTTTCAAGCCACCGCAGGGGTCCACGGAGCACTCCCCGCTGGTGCTTGGAGGTGAGACCGCGATGTGGTCCATTGCAGCAAAGAACCGGGCGAGTGGTACCGAGGGGTCCTCGAAGCAGCCGAACGGTTTACGGTCAGATGGCACGAGAAAGAGGTGAATGAGTAGAACACGCCATCGCATCTGTATATCAGTGGCGTGGGCTCCAAGGGAATGGAAGGGGGGGGGGGGGCACGTCGTAGGGAAACCACCATTGAGATACAGCCGACAGGGTAGCAAGGTACCAGGCCGACAATCGTAGGTACATCCTGTCTAATGCTATGCTATGCTATGCTACACACTCGTGCCGGAAACGGCTGCGGCTGTTTTTAATGTGATTTGTTGTGGTTTTGGTTTATTTTGTTTCTTTTTGCCTCTTATCGACTACAGTACAGTACCACCTATAGAAACAGAAATTGGTCAGGCTGGATTCTTTTTGAGAGAGGGTGCTTTCCACACAATTTCAAGATAATGACTCCGGAATTTTTGTTTTCCTCTCAAATCCAGCCTGGCTTTCTTATTTGCCTGTTTCTTATTATTAATAGGTGTCCTGTACTGCATTCTTAGGAAATAAGCCTTGCTTGGCTTGGTGGTGGGCGGCGAGCCTGTCCTTGGTGGTGCTTTCCGTTTCTGTTGTTGGTTTGCTTTTGTTTGTTTTGTATTGTGTTGCGTGTCGCACCTCCTCCGGGGGCACGACAGCGATACATACTGCTGTAAACGAAGCAAGTACTGCTGCTGTACAGCTGTACGAAAGAGGGGGCGTTCCCTTCCCCTTCTTCGTCTGGGATTTTCTCTCGCAGACCGAGGGGGCCCGCAGAATATTTTTTCGACACATCACGTCGAATTATTCAACTTCGACCCTCCCGACAGGGGGGGGGGGTGCCTGACACCGTCCCCTCCCTCTACGCCTTAACAATAACTATATACAACTGAAAACAGGGGACGGTAAAGGGCCGTCCCCCCCCCACTGCTTGATGCAAGGCCTTCCTTAGTACTACAATACTACTGGGCGGCACTGCCACCGCCGCAGCTGGATATATAAAACAGAAAACAGGGGACGGTAGAGAGCCCCCCCCCCCCCCCCCCGCCCGATAGAGAAATTTAGCGGATACAAGACAGAAGTAAAAGAAAGGATAGAAAGAGGGAAAGGCTAGCGCTAGAAAGAAGATAGAAGGGGAAGAACACTTAGAGATATACGGGGGGTTGAGAGAAGGAATAGGATGAAAAGGATCTGCATGGCCCAATGGACTTCGCGAAAAAGCTAAATGCGATTTCGTGTAGGGGACCTGGACCTGCCAGAAAGAAGGAGGAGGTATACCAGTAGCCGGGAGGAGGAGGAAGTAGATGCACAGATGTGCCCATGTGGCAAAGCCATAGAGAGTAGAATTCACATAGTGGGAGAATGTGAAAGGTATAAGGAGGAAAGGGATGTGCTAGAGGAGGAGATGAGGAAAATAGACGAGTGTGACATGAGCAGTTTGGTACACTAAATAGTAGCGAGAAAACGATCTGCTATCTTAGGATAGATGGTGGCCACAGGCGGCGAAACAGGAAGGGGATAAGATTAGCAAAAAGTTTCTTTGTAATATATGGAAACAACGTAATGAGCGCCCAAGTGTTGGGAGGTGTCTCTATTAGGAGTAGGAACGGTGCTCCGTCTCGAAAGGGATGCGTGGTCAATGGTCAAATGACTAAGGCAAGCAACAAATGAGTACGCCCCCCCCCCCCCCCCCCCCGAAAGCAATCTGCTCCAACTCCCCCTCGAGGGACCATCTATCTTTTTTTTTTTTTTTTTTTTTGTCCATCCCATTTATTATCTTTGCCCTTCCTTTCTCTCTCCTCCCTACTAAATAGTCGTAACTCAGATCCGGGGTCACAAAGTAGGCTCTTCTCCCTCCTCCCCCACTGCGGTTCTAGCCTTGCATTTTCATCGCGAGAAGATTTCAGCACTTTCTTCCCTCGTCAACTTTCGGCGAATTGTGCTTACCCACGCTATAATATGCGCTCTCGACAGTTGGTGTCATTTTGAGAATAAAAATCTCCATGCGCGGAGACTCGAACCCCCGACCTCCAACGCTAACAGGCTTCGTGGCTACCTGTTAGACCACCGGGGCGACCGGCCACTACTACTGGGCGGCACTGCGACCGCCGCAGCTGGGTAGGGATAGCGACTGCAGCAGTAGTGAGAGGTACAAAGGAGCTATGAGCTCGCTCGAAGTTGGACCAGTAGGCCCCGAAGAGCCGTGGGGTCGGCAGGCTTGGCATGGGATGTCGAATGCGTTATTTTCTTGCTTCGGCACATTGTATTCGGTCGACAAGCTTGGTTGGATCAAACTGTAGGTTCCTTCCTTCTTAGCAGATATATCGATAGACCCCAGGTATCTTCCACATATTCGTATATCCGTGCAACGATAATCCATCAGGGAAGCTCGACCAAGAAGTAAAGCAGAACAATCATACCAGGTGTCATATGTCGCACGACGGATGTGGTGCCATGTAACGTTATTTGCCTCGATGTGAGGGTTTGCGCCACTCCGGTATTGTCACACAAATCACATACGTATACATACACCGATATATAGAAATAAAACGTGCAAAAAAAGGTTTGTTTTACCCCTCCGGGGGGGGGTAGTTGGATTAGGTGTATGATATCCGAATCCCTGGGGCCCCCTGACCAATACCTCGCACAATTCCCTCGTACAAAAAAAACAAAAACTTCAAAACAAATATTCTTTCGAGCCCTCCGGGGGGGTGGGGTTAGGTGTATGATATCCGGATCCCTGGGCCCTATGAGGTATGACCCTCCAAAAAGAGGGTCATACCCCATCCAAAAAGAGGGTCATACCCCATATATAGCCTGGGCCCCCCTGCGCAGACACTTTTATTTTTGCATTTCATCTTTTGTCTTTTCTCTCTTTCATCATCCATCATGCTTCTTCGTCTTTCGTGTTTCTCTCTTCCCCCTTCCAATGTCCTCTGGCTTGCTGGCCTGTGTACGAGTATGCTGTGCTTGTCGTGCCCAGTACGATGCAACATGGCATTGAACGAATTGTCTACTCTACTATTTATAGGGCTGGGCACTGGCTGACTTAGTAAGCAGCGATTATACTGTCGTCAAAATGAATCAGTATACTGGACTGCAGCAGTATACTATCTCTCGCTTCTCATCTCTCCTCCCGAAACGCATTTGGTGGGTTTGCGTACTATATCATGGCGTTTTTCTTGGACGTACGCAACGTAGAACCTACTGACGAATATACTGGCCGGTTCAGTCAGTAGTCAGTAGATTACTACTGCCAGTAGATTACTACTGCCAGTAGATTACTACTGCCAGTACATACTGTGCCAGTGCCCAGCCCTGAACTATTTCGCTATTTAGTGTCTGTGTCGTGGTTTTGTGACCGTAAGGCACCGACACTGCGTGTGCTGAATGTCGACGGAAATATCATACGTAGAGAAAGAATGGTGTGAAGAAAACACGCATACTGTCAATAGTCAATGCTCCTGCTACTGCTTTGCTGCTACGCTGCTACTGCTGTATATGCCGCTATCATACATACTCGTATCATAGATATCATGGCGACATTGCGACCCTATCATACCCCAGGGACAACAGGAAACGAGAAAGGTAAACAAGGTCACGAACCAAACCAACCATACAGAAAGCAAAGACTACAGCAAAACTACGACATATGGTCCATGCAGTACAATTTAGCCTATAACGTTTCGGGTCATAACGTTCGAAATACGACGAATTGGGCGATACTGCTACTATAGTCGTGGTCATCAGGGCCGAGCGAACAAATACGGTTTTGGCAAAAAAAAAATGTTCGCCCGCATTAAAATCAAGTAAGTTACAGCTTGCCAAGGGCCAAGATCAGCTACTTTTAACAAAACCATGAATATCTCATCGGACTTGCGTTTTATATCTATCTATCTATATTATTAAATGCTGCTATTCTGTCTGTCGTCTGTCTGTAATTGAGCAGCGCTATCCAGAGCGATTCAGCCCCACCTGCCCCCATGGGTAGGGAGGCTGGGTGCCACAACCCGCAGAACACCGGGTCCCACGTCGCGCCGAGCCGTGGCCGTGGCGCAATCCCGATGCAGTTCTGGCAGCCATCTAGCCAGCCTACCTGCTGACTTACAATTTTTGAATTACTATTCTGGCAGCTGATTGGTTGCCCAAATCCATGCCAGTGGCTGCTGGCTCTTTCTAGAACATCGGTGCTGAAAAGAGCCACCGAGGTTCCGCCAAACCCGGGGAGGATAGGATCCCATCCGCGGATTAGAAACCCCTCCATATCTCAACCACTCAGACCAACCGGGGACAAAAACTAAGTTTTCCCGGGTCGACACTGCCCCGCACGGTATGGAAACCCCACCCCATCAGTTGGTCACTGATTGGCTAAGGCTCAGCGAGCCAGCGGCACACGGGGACGATAAATTCCCATCCCCGGATCAGACATCCTTCCATACATCTACAACTCCAACGACCCGGGGGCGCAAACTGACATTCCCCGGGGCGATACCGCCTCGCAAGGTGTGGAAATCCAATACCACGGGAAAATTTACGGTTGCCTTGCCCTCATAGAGCCAGCGTGCGGCGAGAGTTGCCCCTCGGGGATCGTCGAAGTCCCGCCGCACCCGGGGATGATAACGTCCCATCCCCGGGTCATGAATCCTTCCATACATCTACAACTCCGCCAACCCGGCGGGGACGAAAGCCGACATCCCCCGGGTCGATACCGCCCCACAAGGTGTGGAAACCCCACCACCGCTGGCTGATTGCTGATTTGGCTGGGGCGCTGGAGTTCATAGAGCCAGCACGCAGCGAGGGTTGCCCCTCCGGGCAACAGCGAGGTCCCGCCGCACCCGGGGATGATATGATCACATCCCCGGGTCAGAAATCCTTCCATACATCTACAACTCCAACGACCCGGGGACGCAAACGGACATCCCCCGGTTCGATACCGCCTCACAAGGTGTGGAAACCCCAATACCACGTGTGGTGGAATTGGGGTTTAGAAGGGTCAATTCCATGTTGATCCGCGTTACGTAACATTCTAGTCCACGTTTCTACCACATTGGCGTCGACGGCAGGACATGGTGCTTTCAGCAGCCGAGGTCGCTGGTTCGATCCTCGGCATCATTCCCCTAAAAAGAAAAAAAGGGAATTTTCCATGTTCAAGAATCTGTAAAATCTCCCACTAAAACTAATTCAATAACGATGAGCGCAAGGGGCTGCGTATACTGACTCCAATACCGAGAAATCGGGAGGAAATTTGGAGGCAGAATCTCATTGGTGTTCCTGACATAGTCTAGGAGACATATGTCAGGTTTAGTGTGGGAGAGTGTGGTGGAATTGGGGTTTAGAAGGGTCAATTCCATGTTGATCCGCGTTACGTAACATTCTAGTCCACGTTTCTACCACACACGGAACATTTGAACAATTCCGGCTGCCTGGCCCTCATAGAGCCAGCGTGTGGCGAGAGTTGCCCCGCGGGGCAACGTCGAAGCCTCGCCGCACCCGGGGATGATAACTTCCCATCCCCAGGTCATAAATCCTTCCCTACATTTATAACTCCAACAACCCGGGGCCGAGAACAGACATCCCCCGGGTCGATACCGCCCCACAAGGTTGTGGAAACCCCACCATCACTGGCTGATTGCTGATTTGGCTGGGGCGCTGGAGTTCATAGAGCCAGCACGCAGCGAGGGTTACCCCTCGGGGCAACAGTGAGGTCCCGCCGCACCTGGGGATGATATGATCACATCCCCGGGTCAGAAATCCTTCCATACATGTGCAACTCCAACGACCCGGGGACGCAAACGGACATCCCCCGGTTCGATACCGCCTCACAAGGTGTGGAAACCCCAATACCACGGGAACACTTACGGTTGCCTGACCCTCATAGAGCCAGCGTGCGGCGAGAGTTGCCCCTCGGGGCAACGTCGAAGTCCCGCCGCACTCAGGGATGATAACTTCCCATCCCCGGGTCATGAATCCTTCCATACATCTACAACTCCAACAACCCGGGGACGAAAACAGACATCCCCCGGGTCGATACCGCCCCGCAAGGTGTGGAAACCCCACCACCACTGGCTGATTGCTGATTTGGCTGGGGCGCTGGAGTTCATAGAGCCAGCACGCAGCGAGGGTTGCCCCTCCGGGCAACAGCGAGGTCCCGCCGCACCCGGGGATGATATGATCCCATCCCCGGGTCAGAAATCCTTCCATACATCTACAACTCCAACGACCCGGGGACGCAAACGGACATCCCCCGGGTCGATACCGCCTCACAAGGTGTGGAAACCCCAATACCACGGGAACACTTACGGTTGCCTGACCCTCATAGAGCCAGCGTGCGGCGAGAGTTGCCCCTCGGGGCAACGTCGAAGTCCCGCCGCACCCGGGGATGATAACTTCCTATCCCCGGGTCATAAATCCTTCCATACATCTACAACTCCAACAACCCGGGGACGAAAACAGACATCCCCCGGGTCGATACCGCCCCGCAAGGTGTGGAAACCCCACCACCACTGGCTGATTGCTGATTTGGCTGGGGCGCTGGAGTTCATAGAGCCAGCACGCAGCGAGGGTTGCCCCTCCGGGCAACAGCGAGGTCCCGCCGCACCCGGGGATGATATGATCCCATCCCCGGGTCAGAAATCCTTCCATACATCTACAACTCCAACGACCCGGGGACGCAAACGGACATCCCCCGGGTCGATACCGCCTCACAAGGTGTGGAAACCCCAATACCACGGGAACACTTACGGTTGCCTGACCCTCATAGAGCCAGCGTGCGGCGAGAGTTGCCCCTCGGGGCAACGTCGAAGTCCCGCCGCACCCGGGGATGATAACTT
The DNA here is from genome assembly GCA_008828725.1 of Saccharina japonica. NCBI lineage: Eukaryota > Phaeophyceae > Laminariales > Laminariaceae > Saccharina > Saccharina japonica. The sequence continues at coordinate 399,205 of MEHQ01002427.1, forward strand.
CCTATCCCCGGGTCATAAATCCTTCCATACATCTACAACTCCAACAACCCGGGGACGAAAACAGACATCCCCCGGGTCGATACCGCCCCGCAAGGTGTGGAAACCCCACCACCACTGGCTGATTGCTGATTTGGCTGGGGCGCTGGAGTTCATAGAGCCAGCACGCAGCGAGGGTTGCCCCTCCGGGCAACAGCGAGGTCCCGCCGCACCCGGGGATGATATGATCCCATCCCCGGGTCAGAAATCCTTCCATACATCTACAACTCCAACGACCCGGCGACGCAAACGGATATCCCCCGGATCGATACCGCCTCACAAGGTGTGGAAACCCCAATACCACGGGAACACTTACGGTTGCCTGGCCCTCATAGAGCCAGCGTGCGGCGAGAGTTGCCCCTCGGGGCAACGTCGAAGTCCCGCCGCACCCGGGGATGATAACGTCCCATCCCCGGGTCATAAATCCTTCCATACATCTACAACTCCAACAACCCGGGGACGAAAACAGACATCCCCCGGGTCGATACCGCCCCGCAAGGTGTGGAAACCCCACCACCACTGGCTGATTGCTGATTTGGCTGGGGCGCTGGAGTTCATAGAGCCAGCACGCAGCGAGGGTTGCCCCTCGGGCAACAGCGAGGTCCCGCCGCACCCGGGGATGATATGATCCTATCCCCGGGTCAGAAATCCTTCCAAACATTTACAACTCCAACGACCCGGGGACGCAAACGGACATCCCCCGGTTCGATACCGCCTCACAAGGTGTGGAAACCCCAATACCACGGGAACATTTACGGTTGCCTGACCCTCATAGAGCCAGCGTGCGGCGAGAGTTGCCCCTCGGGGCAACGTCGAAGTCCCGCCGCACCCGGGGATGATAACGTCCCATCCCCGGGTCATAAATCCTTCCATACATCTACAACTCCAACAACCCGGGGACGAAAACGGACATCTCCCGGGTCGATACCGCCCCGCAAGGTGTGGAAACCCCACCACCACTGGCTGATTGCTGATTTGGCTGGGGCGCTGGAGTTCATAGAGCCAGCACGCAGCAAGGGTTGCCCCTCGGGGCAACAGTGAGGTTCCGCCGCACCCGGGGATGATATGATTACATCCCCGGGTCAGAAATCCTTACATACATCTACAACTCCAACGACCCGGGAACGCAAACGGACATCCCCCGGTTCGATACCGCCTCACAAGGTGTGGAAACCCCAATACCACGGGAGCATTTTCGATTGCCTGGCCCTCATAGAGCCAGCGTGCTGCAAGAGTTGTCCCTCGGGGCAACGTCGAAGTCCCGCCGCACCCGGAGATGATAAATTCCCATCCCCGGGTCATACATCCTTGCATACATTTACAACTCCAACAACCCGGGGACGAAAACAGACATCCCCCGGGTCGATACTGCCACGCAAGGTGTGGAAACCCCACCACCACTGGCTGGTTGCTGATTTGGCCGGGGCGCTGAAGATCATAGAGCCAGCACGCAGCGAGGGTTACCCCTCGGGGCAACAGCGAGGTCCCGCCGCACCCGGGGATGATATGATCACATCCCCGGGCCAGCAATACATCCATACATCTACAACTCCAACGACCCGGGGACGCAAACGGACATCCCCCGGATCGATACCGCCTCACAAGGTGTGGAAACCCCAATACCACGGGAACACTTACGGTTGCCTGACCCTCATAGAGCCAGCGTGCGGCGAGAGTTGCCCCTCGGGGCAACGTCGAAGTCCCGCCGCCCCCGGAGATGATAACGTCTCATCCCCGGGTCATACATCCTTCCATACATCTACAACTTCAACAACCCGGGGACGAAAACGGACATCTCCCGGGTCGATACCGCCCCGCAAGGTGTGGAAACCCCACCACCACTGAACTGGCTGATTGTTGATTTGGCTGGGGCGCTGGAGTTCATGGAGCCAGCATGCAGCGAGGGTTGCCCCTCGGGGCAACAGCGAGGTCCCGCCGCACGCGGGGATGATATGATCCCATCCCCGGTTCAGAATTCCTTCCATACATCTACAACTCCAAAGACCCGGGGACACAAACGGACATCCCCTGGTTCGATACCGCCTCACAAGGTGTGGAAACCCCAATCCCACGGTTTTTTTTGCGGTTGCCTGGCCCTAGTAGAGCCAGCGTGCGGCGAGAGTTGCCCCGGGGCAACGTCGAAGTCCCGCCACACCCGGGGATGATAACGTCCCATCCCCGGGTCGTACATCCTTCCATACATCTACAAATCCAACAACCCAGGGACGAAAATGAGATCCCCGGGCTCGATACCGCCCCGCAAACCCTACCACCATTGGCTGATCGCTGATTTGGCTGAGGCACAGCGCCCATACCTGAGGAAAGTTTTGTTGGGATTTGTTGGGCGTGAAAATATTTCATTTGATAAAAGACTGAAATCCCAGGAATCCCAGGAAGGTTCCTCAAACTTAGACCAATGAGAGTCGAGTTTTATAGGGATTTTGTTGGGACAAACGTCGGTGATAGGCTGCACGGTCGCGCCGCCTCTGTCGGACGAGCCGGAGGTGGCGCGCGTGAGCAAGAGAGAGACCGTTGTTGCAGCTAGCAAGCGCAGACAATCGACGCCTCAGAGGGCAGCCCAAACAGCATGATGGTGTAGCGGTGTCTCCCCCCTCCAGATATGTGCTTGCTGTGTGTCTCGGAGTCGGCGCTCTGTCCGTGTGAGAAGGTAGAAAGTCGGGGCCTGAGCAGACTGCGCAGGCTGCTGTGCGTCTGCGTACTCTCATTCGCCCAGAGGCCAGTGGCACAAGTTTTGAGTGCGTGCGCGCAGCGAAACCATAGCAACACCAGCGCCACACTACAGTACTAGCAGCAGTAGCTTGGTCTTTGGGTATCCAAGGTCTGGCCCTTGCTTGCAACAGCGAACAAACCCTGTGCTTGCAGTCGTGGGACGCGTTTCCGTTCGAATTTCAAACAGCAGCAGTACTGCTGTAGAAGACATGGTATCACCCTGCCCGGAAATGTAAAACAGCTTTGATACTCATATTAATGCACAAACATTCCTTATTTTTCCGGACAGAGTGGTAGCAGCAGTACCACTTTGTCCGGAGATGTAAGACAGTGTTGGTAGTCACATTGATCAACGAACGGTGCTTAAGTTTCCGGACAGAGGTGTATTGCCACACGAAGAACTCAAAACAAACTCTAAAATGAAGTGAAGCGAGCTCTCCCCTAGGGAAACATGCCGATAATTTAATGCCCTAAAAAATGTGCTCGGCATGTTTCCCTAGGGGAGAGCTCGCTTCACTTCATTTTAGAGTTTGTTTTGAGTTCTTCGTGTGGCAATACACCTCTGTCCGGAAACTTAAGCACCGTTCGTTGATCAATGTGAAAAATTATCGGCATGTTTCCCTAGGGGAGAGCTCGCTTCACTTCATTTTAGAGTTTGTTTTGAGTTCTTCGTGTGGCAATACACCTCTGTCCGGAAACTTAAGCACCGTTCGTTGATCAATGTGACTACCAACACTGTCTTACATCTCCGGACAAAGTGGTACTGCTGCTACCACTCTGTCCGGAAAAATAAGGAATGTTTGTGCATTAATATGAGTATCAAAGCTGTTTTACATTTCCGGGCAGGGTGATACCATGTCTTCTACAGCAGTACTGCTGCTGTTTGAAATTCGAACGGAAACGCGTCCCACGACTGCAAGCCCAGGTATAGGATCGGAGCCTTGGCTGAGGCGCTGGAGCCGAGAGATCCAGCACGCAGCGAGGGTTACCTCTCGGAGCAACGGCGAGGTCCCGCCACTCCAGGAGATGATATGATCCCACCCCCGGTCAGAAGTCCTTCCATACATTTACAACTCCAACGACCCGGGGACGAAGCAAACACCCCCCGGGTCGATACCGCCCCACAAGGTGTGGAAAACCCAACCCCACGCGGGCTGATTTTCGGTTGCCTGGCCCTCATAGAGCCAACGTGCGGCGAGAGTTGCCCTCCGGGGCAACGTCGAAGCCCCACCGCACCCGGGGATGATAACGTCCCATTCCCGGGTCAGAAATCCTTCCACACATCTACAACTCCAACAACCCGGGGACGAAAACGGACATCCCCGGGGTCGATACCGCCCCACAAGGTGTGGAAACCCCAACCCCACGGGCTGATTTACGGTTGGCTGTTGGCTGGCTCTCATGGAGCCAGCGCGCGGCGCGAGTTGCCCCTCGGGGCAACGGCGAGGTCCCACCGCACCCGGGGATGATAACGTCGCATCCCCGTATCATAAATATTGCGGACAAATACAACTCCAATAACCCGGGGACGAAAACAGACATCCCCTGGGTCGATACCGCCCCGCATGGTGGTTCTTATTTTCCGGTTCAGAGTGGTACATCACAGCACACTGTTAATGCGAGTACTATGGGAAACGCAAAGCTAGCGCCACGGGCGGAGCCGTGGCCGTACCGCTAGTAAAAACGAAATCAGGTTCCGTCCGTAGGATGATGAGAGGAATCGTTTGCCGCTCTTTTTTTTAAGGTTGGCTGGGTGACTTTTACAAACGAATGATCTGCGTGTGACGTCCCGAACACGGTTTTTGTCAGTTTTCTATGTCAAAAGTTATTATTTTTTCAAACGGGAAAAAGTTCCACTTTGCGATTTCAAAAGCCCATCGAAATCCGCCATCAGATCAGATGTAGCTTGTTAAAACAGCACACCTAATGGGAAAGGAATCCCTGTTTTCAGGTATATTGGTCATAAAGAGTCGGAGAACAACAAGAAGAAAAAAAAATGAATCCATCTTCCCCTTCGCGAGGAGATGGACGTTAACCCTTTTAGGACTGCAGTTCCGTTTTGGGGACAAACCAGTCTAATTCTAAGTATTTTGCCCCCCAAACGGGACTCCAGTCCTATAAGGGTTAAGTGAGTGTTTTTTTGAGTCAGAACTATGCTCTCACACCTCTAGTAGAAAATGTGTACTGTCGAGGTCGATTTTTTTGGAATTCTTCAACTGCATGGACTATACGAGGAAAACACACCACCCCTCGGGTTGTTGCCATTCTTCACGTTTCATCATCCAAATGCCGGGATTTTAAATTCGGAATTCTGCTGTGCTGTACAGGGAATGGAGACAGAGGGTGGGGGGGTTCGTAGGGAAACCGCAGCGGACGAAAGCATGAAAGAGACGGCAAACAGAGTAGGTACCAGTACCAGACCGACTAGCTGGTAGAACCTGCCTGTACTACCGGCACAAACCTGCCTCAGCTGGCTGGAAGGTATTTCTGGTGTGCTCTGGCTGCCTGTCCTTTCCTGTCGTTCTTAGTCTTGCTTTGTTGGCACTGTTTTTTTCGGTTCATTTCATTTCATTTCGTTTCGTTTCATTTCATTTGGTTTCCTTTAACTAGATGTCGCATCTCATCGGGGAGAAGCACGACACTTTTTTTCTTTTTCTTTTGTCATGCTTTTGTTTGGTGCTTGATTGTTGATTTGCTTCAGTATGTTTACTTTCTATTATTTTTCCTTTCCGCTTTTTTCTTTCTTTTCTCTTTTTTTCTCTTGCATGCACCTGGATTGCTAGCAGGGTAGGTCTTGCCTGTCGTATATGGCATTGCATTGTCTGCTCTGCTTACTGCACTGAGCGTAGTATCTCTGTGTCGTAGTTTTGTGACCACAGAACTGGTACCTTTTTAGGATGATGAATCGGCACGGACACTGGGTGTGCTGGATGTCGACGGGTAGAAAGGAAGGTTTAATGTGAAGAACACACACACACANCACACTCCATCATCCCGCGCCAAGAACGCAAACACAAAACAGAATGAACTATTCATCAGCAGGTGCCGTACGTAAGTATGAATACTACCCAGTACGACGCAACGGGACTCCTACCTATACAATGAACAGTACTAAAATATCATGCTCGAAAAGAAGAAACCGCTTGAGTTGATTTATCCGCAAGCAATCAACCAAGCAGAAAGTACAAGCGTATACCTCAGTCAGGGCTGAGCGGCATCGCCAGGTGCTTGCTCAAGGACCGCAACTTTTCTTCAGGCCTGTGGCGAGGAATGTTCTTCACGGCTGTTTTGTTCGGGAACTGGCCACTGGACAGAGCTTCGCCCTACTTCAAGACATACAACAAGGAAGCGGGCATGACCACCCTCCGTCCCATACGAGTCACGGCGTTCATGCAGATTGAGACGCATACGACCAAACTGGGTGACAAAAACGTGGGACAAGAAACCCCTACGAGTTTTAGTCACAACAGTAGTAGGGCATCTACAACCCGTCGAAGGGACCGTCGAGAAGAGTCGAAACGTCACTTTCTCACCACAACAAATAAGATGCTTACATCAACGACGATATCGACCACACCTCCTTCTTTGACATCTCCGGAACACAGGGAGAAGCCCTCGATCAAGAGAACGCACAGCTGCGTAAGCAGATCCCAAGACATGCTGTATAACAGTGCGGCCACAAGCAACCCCCCGGAGAAGGATCGAACCATGGCCACCTGAGCATCTTTGGCTGGGGTCTGCTGGCCTCACCCCATCACCTGAGACACCATCTTTGCTGGCATGTGAGCTGCACGCCACTGGCGCCTCCACGCGAAGCAACTCCAACAACGAAGACAACATCGACGGCGTCCTTAGCCCTTTTACTACTACGTAAACCAACAAAATAACAAGTATGACGTCTGCGATAATCTATCAAGGGTCAGACTATTGTGGCGTCGGTACTTTACCCTGCACAGGCCACCGGGTATGACACCTGCTATGCTGCCAAACAACGAACGAGGGCATTCGACAAGCCATCAGCGATACATTCTACTGCTGCCAAAACGCTTGCTTCGGATCGAAAACATCGATCGGACATGACCATCACATACAAGAGGAGTCAGTTCGCAATGCACGGGTATTCACCGATGCTCCGTTCGCAGCAAAGCCGGGCAATAGGAAGTCAATCACGGGCTACCTATTTCTGCTCGGTGCGGCGCCCATCATCTTTGAGACTAAAAAGCAGACATTGACTGCACAATCAACAGCCACTGCCGAACTGACGGCAATCGGTCACGGAACTAAAGAGGCTGTGCATCGTTCAAGCTTCATGGTTGAGTTGAGCTTCATTGTCATTCAGCGCCAATCAACTGCCACAGCACTGGAGCACTGCACATCGCTAGGAGCTCGATGTGATCGACACGGACGAAACACATCGCACTACGCTTCTTCTCGCAGGGAGAGCGCGTCAACAACGGAGAAGTCACTATTCATGTGGCGACGCATGCCATGCTCGCTGACTGCGCCACTAAGCACCTCGCCAAAATTCAGCACCTTGAATTATTGCGCCAAATCACGGAAAATTCCCGCGAACAGCGACGGTTTCACGGATTGCTGATTGGGGCTGCTCAATGACGGATCGACATCGCCCTATCAGCTTGAGCGATCACACCAGCAACCACCACACTAACATGTCCTCCTGGCACCTATCTATGGGCGATGAAGAGCAAGGGAGATTGTGTCTTGCGCAGGGGCTGCGTTGTACGGACCAAAACGCTTATTCCAACGACGATGGCAAAATCACAAGTAACCAAATGAATGCAGAATTAAATTCGACATTCGAGCGATTGATCGAGGAGGTAGCTGCACCCATTCAAAGCGAGGTAAAAAGTGCCGTTGTGCACTTCGTCGAGGACAACCTAGGCGCCTTCCGAGCGGCCGATACAAAGACGATCGCCAGCGAGTTCGTCCTCGTTAAAAAGTGAACGCATGTGTTGTCAGTATAAAGCATGCATTCACTTTTTGAAGAGAATAAACTCGATAGTGATCGTCCATATAACGGCCGCTCGGTAGGCGCCTAGGTTGCCCTCGACGATCTGCACAACGGTAGCTTACAACTCGGTTTGAATGAGCGCAGATACTCATTCGATCAATCGATCGAATCTCAAGTTGACTTATTTGTTGATTTTGCTGTTTGAGGCATCACCGTTCTCGTTGGGAGATACGTTACGATGCGCACAACGCAGTGTTTGCGCAAGATACAAGCCACCTTGGTTTCCTTCACCTCCCGCTCGTGAACTCTCATGAGTTCATCGTGAAAAATCCTGCCTTGGTCCGAGAGCACCACTTACAACTGTAACACCACCTTCTTACAAATCATCATCAGTGCGACCTGGGCTGCCTAACCACAGCTCCGTGCTAGCTTCCAAAGACCGTCATCGTTCTGAGGGTAGTCTGTTCAGAGTGCTTACGTCGGTGGGTTCGATTCTCGCCTTGCTTCATATTTGTTATTTTCGAGCTTGTGTGCTGGAGACATTATGAATGGTTATTATAGTATATCCCTGGATGCTAGTTCGTGGCGAGGGGAGTGCCCCGGAGATCAATGCAGCAGCATGGTGAGAATCAACGAACCCGAAAGTATATATTTTGTTGGTTGTATAGCATAGACCACTGGCCTACCTAGTCACGTGACTAGGTAGGCCATTGGTCTATGCTATATAACCAACATAGTCGTCGTCAGAGACCCGAGGACAGTCACGATCAGACTCAGACAACTTACAGTAGTTAGTCATTCTCAGAGAACCTGAACGCTAATGTGCTGCTACTTAAGTCTGCTACTACTACTACTACTACTACTACTACAGTACTACTACTACTACTACTATTACTACAGTACTACTACTACTACTACTACTACTACTACTACTACTACTACTACTACTACTACTACTACTACTACTACTACTACTACTACTACTATACTACTGCTGCTGCTACTTATAGTCTGCTGCTGCTGCTGCTTTTACTACTTCTACTGTAATACGTACTACTGTTTGGTACCGCTGCGGTAGAATGGAAGTCTTCGGAATGTTTCAAAATCCTCCGTACCTACCTGTCCTGTCACCTGTCACAACTTACACAACGAAAGCATGTACCAGTACCACTCACCGGTATCCCAGCCCTGAATCACCTCCCCTGCCCCCAGCGTGAAGGTAAAAGGCTCGCCTGATAGGGAAGAGTCGAACTCGTTGCAGTCTTTGAAGAGCAACCCTGGTGGACCAGGCGCGGGGAACGAGATAATCAACGCGTGAACGATTAACTTTCAGCAAAGAAAAACAAAGCAAATCAAAGCGGGTCAAACCAACCAAAAACCGAACCGAACCAAACCAAACCGAATCGAACCGAACCGAGCCGAGCCGAACCGAACGAAACCGAGCCGAACCAAACCTAAATAACAAATACATGTTTTCGTGGTGTCAAAGCTTCGTAGCGAAGACACGAAAACAAAACGTCATCATCGTGTCTCAAAAGTGAACCTCTTCTTCAGTGCGCGCTGTGGTATCATCATGGTGTCCCCTTCTATGCGGTGTAACGACGGTTTAGCTTGGTTAAGGTGCCCCCTAACCCCTCGTATACATGAAAGGCGTTATCGCCGCTCTTGAAATGTTTTTCCCCTTCTGCCAGATGACATCCGGTGCAGGCAATCAGCGATTTACATGCCAAGCGCGTGTGAGTAATCCAGCATTACACGGGACGTTTCGGTCCGGGCCCCGCGAGTGCAAATTCATGCGAAACCGAACCGAACCGAACCGAACCGAATCCAACCGACCCGATCCGAACTTCTGTAAACCGAACCGAACCTAGCCGAACCGAATCGAATCAAATCGAACCGAACCGAATCGAAACGGAACGAACCGAATCAAATCGAACCGAACAGAACAGAAACGAATAGAACCAACCCGTAGCGAGGAATCTTAACACCCCTGGAATTTTCCGGCCGCAAAAGACAGATCCGTCTCTTCGCTTGCTCCGAGCGCATGTACTATTAATACTACTGTTGTACAGGTGAGGGCAGTCTTCCACTTGGTAGGCATGACAAACTCGTGATAAATTTATTTTGCTCCGAGTCGTGACAGCAGCACTCTACTATCGATTCTACCTGTATATGTGCGAGTTTTTTATTCTTATTAAAGTATACACTTTTTTCGTGGCTTGTACGCCCGGTGGGATCAAGGGTGGCTGGTGGCCCTCCGGGGGCTCCTGCGGAGAGCCAATTCTAATTTTCTGTGTTTTGTGAGTGGGATCAGGTCCAGGTGGGATTAGGTCCGGGTAGAATCAGGTTCGGGAGCAGTATGCCAAGTGGGGACTGTTTTGTTTTCTCGCGTTTTCTTATGGGGAATATTCCCAGAAAGTTATCATCTACCAAGTGGAGGACTCTACTCGAGGCATTGGACAGTCCGCCTGTATGCAGTCTTCACGTAATAGCTGCACGAGTAGGGTCTACCAGGCATAACCTGGTATATACCTACCTGGTATTATATTATCAGAGCTGTATGCGACAGAGGCTGCTCAAGATGCACACATCTCTGCTTCCGAGCTGAGAGGATTATTCACACAACTACACATCGAGACCAAAACCGCGAGATATGCTACATGATCGTGCTAGTGCTAACTGGAGCACTATTCTGCTGTACCCCCCCCCCCCCCCACAAAACTCCCTCATGTCCGCCTGTCGCACTGGCTTAGAGGCATGCGCTTTGATGAACGACATCCTGGCCTTCTGTAAATAGGAGGCGGCATTGCCATTGCCGCACGCCCCCGCCCCGCTCTCCGGGAGATTGAAGTGCGGCGAAAGCTCAGCGTAAGGCGGGGGGGCACCAACCCCATACGCCGTCGTGGTATCATCGCTGTCCTCGTTCACCAAGTCGATGTGGAGGCACAGGGGTGGGCCGTGGTGAATGAAACGCGTATAACGCCTTGGATAGGGCCCAGGGGCTATATATGGCGGTAGCCGCCTTAATGAGAGTTCCAGCCGTGCCAGCCGATTTGGACCGCCTTATCTCGAGTGGTCGCCTTATTCATGTCGCCTTATAAAAGTCCCACTACCCACTACTCTGTATTAATAGCGATAGTCGGGGTATCGGGATCACCTGTGTAGTGCATCGTGAGCCTGTCGCCAGAGACGCTTTTTCGGTGGCAGTCCTGGTTTCGAAAGCGTGAACAGAGAGCGGCAACGGGAACGAACACCAACAACCACCCAACAACAGTGTTACAGGCAAATATGTCGGGAGACAGGACTTTCAACCCTTGACAGACAGCAGATTTGCCTTGACATGCCGTGACTGACACCAAACTACTAGGTTTTAGTGTCGAACACTTCGGCCCTACACCCTTGACAGCGCATGTTTTGCCTTGCTTGACATGTCTCCCGACATCTTTGGTTACAGGGGGGACCGGAAGCGAAACCTTGACATTTCGTGCTGGAATTCGATCGACAGTCTCGATTCCGAGTATTGATCTACTTCGTGTGTTCTTCATCATTCCTTTGGGCGCCGCCCATACAAGCCGGTCGCCCCGGTAGGTATGTAGTGATCATCTTCAAAGACTACTGGCATTGATTGGTACCCAAGTTCGAATCCCACCGTGGTGAGATTTTTACTTTATTTGAAAAAATAAAAAGGAACCAATTGCTGAGAGCGCCTTCGTGGCGTGGGTAGGCGGAATCCGACGCAAGTCGACGAGGGAAGAGAGTGCTGAAATCTTCCCGCGATAAAAATGCAAGGCAAGTACCGTAGGGGGGAGGGAGGAGAAGAGCCTACTTAGTGACCCCGGATCTGAGTTACGACTACTCGTAAAGAGGGAGAGAGAAAAAGAAGGGCGGAGATGATAAATGGGATGGACAAAAAAAAATGTACAACGGATGCATGGCGCGTGGCACTTCCTATGATACTCAATTCCGTTTCGTCTTCGTGCTATATACGTATGATACGTACACACGAAAGACAAGGAAAGAGAGGAATCTTTTTAGAACACGAACAATGAAAATACTAATGAAAGGAATATTCGAAATATGTTTCAAATAATACGTATCACTTTTTTTGGGAGTTTTTTGGTCAAAAGTCTAATCTTTGCTTCAGGGAAATTTTATACGCAAACACTCGTACGTAAAACTCTACTAGTATGATACGTATCATGATATCATATACCAGGTATACGTACTGCTGTAGTCTACATATTCATATCATATAATATGATACGTAAAAATGTTCCACGTTTTACGTTTGTTACATTTACCGACTCTGCCAGACTCTGCTGTAGTTTTCTCGTTTTTTCATCAACTGCCAACGCACCCCCCTCGCTCGGCACAGCCTCGGAGCAGCCTCGGCACAGCCTCGGCACAGCCTATTCTACGAGTATGGGGTATGACGCCAGGGGTCATACCCCGTATGGGGCACCTATGGGATATATGTATACATACGACCCTCCAAAAAACCCTTATTTAGGTGGGCACGCTAGAGACGTGTCGTACGAGGTACGACTCACAGACAACATGGTTGGTATTAGAGCCTACATGTATGTATGAATATGTCGTACGTACAGGCCTTGAGCGAACGCAACCGGCAAACACATACCGTACTGAATACTGAATCAGTAGTACACAACCCACGAGTGAGTGAGTACTCGTATATGGGCGTAAATAACCTCCTACCATAGGACGCAAATTCACGCCATACGTGCACACCTCAAACAAAGTATATGCCGGTACAACGTGCTGCGTGCTTGAGCTTTTGCTGGACTGCTGTGTGCTGTGTATTGCTGAATGTACAACAACAGCAGTATCAAGTGCTGACAACAGACAACAGAGTTATTCACCTCGGGGCGGTACACCACGCCGATCCGTATCTTTTCGTTAGGTGCCAAATCTTCACCACCTCCGCATTTCTTCGGTAGCCCTTTACTCGCGGAACCGAACCCGACTCCAATGGCAAGCAGGGCTCCAGTAGACTTCATCACGGCTGGTTCGTACAACGAGCTAACAGCTAGAGCAGGAGAACGTTACGAGCTACTCGCAGTGCAGAGGGGGGCCAGTGCGATGAGCCCCCCCAAAAATTAATCACAGTTGCCCTCATTGATATTGCCTCCATATCATACTGAACCCTCAACCTACCATTTTGTTCGAAAATTATTTCCGGTGCCTTCATTGATCTTGAGCGTGAAGCTTGAGGACGCTGTGGTCGTGTTCATGGCTGGTCTAGCGCAGAACATTCTGGAGCGCGAGGGCAATGATGGGAAAGTGACGCGAATCGAGTGCACAACGACGGTTTCTCCGAAGCCATTTACGATTGAGGTACGGGCAGTATACAACAGAGGATATAAGGAATGGTATGATACCCGGTACATAATTGTTGTTTGCTGCTTTGTTGTCCCACGAGCGGTCTACGTACGATGACACTATTACTATTAATACCCGCTCACAGCAGAAGAGCACACAGCAGTGCTACTCGTACCTCGTGCTGATGTACTGCTTGCTCTACAGCTTGTAATACTCGTAGGCAGGCTCCAACTAGTTATGGCCTATTCATAGTCGTGGTTCGTACCCCCTGAATACGAGTAGGCATACACAACAACACCAGCGGAGAAGCCGAGTGCTCTGTGGGGGTGTCTCCTCGGCATGATATGAGCAAGCGACAAGCGACCCATTGATATTTGTCGTCGAACATGGTGGGAGATTGGGCCGGAGATTGCGGCATAGCATAGCAGCAGGTATTGGGTTACCAAGTACCAAGAGGTAGCATTTTTTAGCGAGGGGGCGTGGGGCGCCGGAGCGCCGGAGTCGTGATACGTGGAAGTCAAGTCGAAGTGCAGTTCGAGCGCCTGAAGTGAACTTCGCAGCTGCATCCAACCAAACAACCCTACTTTTCGCTGAAAAGCGTATTCCAACGTATTCCAACGACGCAACCAGATAGCAGCAGCAAGCGCAAGCAGCAGTGTTCCGTATACTACGTCGCATCAACCATACTACAGTAACTATAGCATTAAGTGTATGTAGTATGTAGTATAAATAGTTGGGTATCAAACAGGCAGGGGTTTTGCCTGTGGCTGGCCTTCTGAGCGTTTCGCCAACGTCGCACATACAATTAACATACTACAATTATAACGCCATAAATAGTAACACAATATGAATGAGTACGTACGTATATACAACAGGACAGGAGGCAGAAGGCTTGGAGTGTGTGGTGAGACTGGGTTTTCTCTAGCTCTTAGTATAAGTAATTCCGTTTCATTTGAGTTTAGTATGGAATCGAAGGTTTCAATGGAAACTAATAGGATGTTTTGTAGGGGAAACCGGGAATGTTTCCGAAAGTATGCGTGATGCGGTACGTTGAGAGATATTATAGGAGCACAGAGTGAGGAGATATTCCAGAACGGTATCACCGAATAGGTGAGAGAATACGAGAATCGGTAGAGAAGACCAGTACAGCAGTAGACCAATCATCTGCAGTAGTCGGGGAGATCTACCAGAAAAGTAAGTTGGAAATCGGTGATGTGGTATCTCAAGAGTAATAGTCGAAAAGTATGGACAGTGTTGGAATCGGTATGTAGCAAGACTTGTACTGTCCGTTGGCTCGCAGCAGAGGCACGGCACGGCTAGAGCCAGCTACGTGGATTTAGGAAGAGTACCTAGGAAGAGTCACATCAGAGCAGTTGGGAGGACGAGAGGAGCGCGGTGCAACCCCCCCCTACCTGCTCAGTCCGCATCTTCCCCAAGCTCAACCAGCAACTGTGGAATTAATAAAAGACATCAATAAAATATCCTTGAATTATCTGAGCACACTTGTAAGACACAAGGAAAGAACCTGGTAGGCATCTCGATTCAGGGATAAGAAACCACGGTACACCACACGTTTCCTTCACAGGTAGGTTGAGGGTTCAGTATGATATGGAGGCAATATCAATGAGGGCAACTGTGATTAATTTTTGGGGGGGCTCATCGCACTGGCCCCCCTCTGCACTGCGAGTAGCTCGTAACGTTCTCCTGCTCTAGCTGTTAGCTCGTTGTACGAACCAGCCGTGATGAAGTCTACTGGAGCCCTGCTTGCCATTGGAGTCGGGTTCGGTTCCGCGAGTAAAGGGCTACCGAAGAAATGCGGAGGTGGTGAAGATTTGGCACCTAACGAAAAGATACGGATCGGCGTGGTGTACCGCCCCGAGGTGAATAACTCTGTTGTCTGTTGTCAGCACTTGATACTGCTGTTGTTGTACATTCAGCAATACACAGCACACAGCAGTCCAGCAAAAGCTCAAGCACGCAGCACGTTGTACCGGTATATACTTTGTTTGAGGTGTGCACGTATGGCGTGAATTTGCGTCCTATGGTAGGAGGTTATTTACGCCCATATACGAGTACTCACTCACTCGTGGGTTGTGTACTACTGATTCAGTATTCAGTACGGTATGTGTTTGCCGGTTGCGTTCGCTCAAGGCCTGTACGTACGACATATTCATACATACATGTAGGCTCTAATACCAACCATGTTGTCTGTGAGTCGTACCTCGTACGACACGTCTCTAGCGTGCCCACCTAAATAAGGGTTTTTTGGAGGGTCGTATGTATACATATATCCCATAGGTGCCCCATACGGGGTATGACCCCTGGCGTCATACCCCATACTCGTAGAATAGGCTGTGCCGAGGCTGTGCCGAGGCTGCTCCGAGGCTGTGCCGAGCGAGGGGGGTGCGTTGGCAGTTGATGAAAAAACGAGAAAACTACAGCAGAGTCTGGCAGAGTCGGTAAATGTAACAAACGTAAAACGTGGAACATTTTTACGTATCATATTATATGATATGAATATGTAGACTACAGCAGTACGTATACCTGGTATATGATATCATGATACGTATCATACTAGTAGAGTTTTACGTACGAGTGTTTGCGTATAAAATTTCCCTGAAGCAAAGATTAGACTTTTGACCAAAAAACTCCCAAAAAAAGTGATACGTATTATTTGAAACATATTTCGAATATTCCTTTCATTAGTATTCGTATTTTCATTGTTCGTGTTCTAAAAAGATTCCTCTCTTTCCTTGTCTTTCGTGTGTACGTATCATACGTATATAGCACGAAGACGAAACGGAATTGAGTATCATAGGAAGTGCCACGCGCCATGCATCCGTTGTACATTTTTTTTTGTCCATCCCATTTATCATCTCCGCCCTTCTTTTTCTCTCTCCCTCTTTACGAGTAGTCGTAACTCAGATCCGGGGTCACTAAGTAGGCTCTTCTCCTCCCTCCCCCCTACGGTACTTGCCTTGCATTTTTATCGCGGGAAGATTTCAGCACTCTCTTCCCTCGTCGACTTGCGTCGGATTCCGCCTACCCACGCCACGAAGGCGCTCTCGGCAATTGGTTCCTTTTTATTTTTTCAAATAAAGTAAAAATCTCACCACGGTGGGATTCGAACTTGGGTACCAATCAATGCCAGTAGTCTTTGAAGATGATCACTACATACCTACCGGGGCGACCGGCTTGTATGGGCGGCGCCCAAAGGAATGATGAAGAACACACGAAGTAGATCAATACTCGGAATCGAGACTGTCGATCGAATTCCAGCACGAAATGTCAAGGTTTCGCTTCCGGTCCCCCCTGTAACCAAAGATGTCGGGAGACATGTCAAGCAAGGCAAAACATGCGCTGTCAAGGGTGTAGGGCCGAAGTGTTCGACACTAAAACCTAGTAGTTTGGTGTCAGTCACGGCATGTCAAGGCAAATCTGCTGTCTGTCAAGGGTTGAAAGTCCTGTCTCCCGACATATTTGCCTGTAACACTGTTGTTGGGTGGTTGTTGGTGTTCGTTCCCGTTGCCGCTCTCTGTTCACGCTTTCGAAACCAGGACTGCCACCGAAAAAGCGTCTCTGGCGACAGGCTCACGATGCACTACACAGGTGATCCCGATACCCCGACTATCGCTATTAATACAGAGTAGTGGGTAGTGGGACTTTTATAAGGCGACATGAATAAGGCGACCACTCGAGATAAGGCGGTCCAAATCGGCTGGCACGGCTGGAACTCTCATTAAGGCGGCTACCGCCATATATAGCCCCTGGGCCTTATCCAAGGCGTTATACGCGTTTCATTCACCACGGCCCACCCCTGTGCCTCCACATCGACTTGGTGAACGAGGACAGCGATGATACCACGACGGCGTATGGGGTTGGTGCCCCCCCGCCTTACGCTGAGCTTTCGCCGCACTTCAATCTCCCGGAGAGCGGGGCGGGGGCGTGCGGCAATGGCAATGCCGCCTCCTATTTACAGAAGGCCAGGATGTCGTTCATCAAAGCGCATGCCTCTAAGCCAGTGCGACAGGCGGACATGAGGGAGTTTTGTGGGGGGGGGGGGGGTACAGCAGAATAGTGCTCCAGTTAGCACTAGCACGATCATGTAGCATATCTCGCGGTTTTGGTCTCGATGTGTAGTTGTGTGAATAATCCTCTCAGCTCGGAAGCAGAGATGTGTGCATCTTGAGCAGCCTCTGTCGCATACAGCTCTGATAATATAATACCAGGTAGGTATATACCAGGTTATGCCTGGTAGACCCTACTCGTGCAGCTATTACGTGAAGACTGCATACAGGCGGACTGTCCAATGCCTCGAGTAGAGTCCTCCACTTGGTAGATGATAACTTTCTGGGAATATTCCCCATAAGAAAACGCGAGAAAACAAAACAGTCCCCACTTGGCATACTGCTCCCGAACCTGATTCTACCCGGACCTAATCCCACCTGGACCTTATCCCACTCACAAAACACAGAAAATTAGAATTGGCTCTCCGCAGGAGCCCCCGGAGGGCCACCAGCCACCCTTGATCCCACCGGGCGTACAAGCCACGAAAAAATTGTATACTTTAATAAGAATAAAAAACTCGCACATATACAGGTAGAATCGATAGTAGAGTGCTGCTGTCACGACTCGGAGCAAAATAAATTTATCACGAGTTTGTCATGCCTACCAAGTGGAAGACTGCCCTCACCTGTACAACAGTAGTATTAATAGTACATGCGCTCGGAGCAAGCGAAGAGACGGATCTGTCTTTTGCGGCCGGAAAATTCCAGGGGTGTTAAGATTCCTCGCTACGGGTTGGTTCTATTCGTTTCTGTTCTGTTCGGTTCGATTTGATTCGGTTCGTTCCGTTTCGATTCGGTTCGGTTCGATTTGATTCGATTCGGTTCGGCTAGGTTCGGTTCGGTTTACAGAAGTTCGGATCGGGTCGGTTGGATTCGGTTCGGTTCGGTTCGGTTCGGTTTCGCATGAATTTGCACTCGCGGGGCCCGGACCGAAACGTCCCGTGTAATGCTGGATTACTCACACGCGCTTGGCATGTAAATCGCTGATTGCCTGCACCGGATGTCATCTGGCAGAAGGGGAAAAACATTTCAAGAGCGGCGATAACGCCTTTCATGTATACGAGGGGTTAGGGGGCACCTTAACCAAGCTAAACCGTCGTTACACCGCATAGAAGGGGACACCATGATGATACCACAGCGCGCACTGAAGAAGAGGTTCACTTTTGAGACACGATGATGACGTTTTGTTTTCGTGTCTTCGCTACGAAGCTTTGACACCACGAAAACATGTATTTGTTATTTAGGTTTGGTTCGGCTCGGTTTCGTTCGGTTCGGCTCGGCTCGGTTCGGTTCGATTCGGTTTGGTTTGGTTCGGTTCGGTTTTTGGTTGGTTTGACCCGCTTTGATTTGCTTTGTTTTTCTTTGCTGAAAGTTAATCGTTCACGCGTTGATTATCTCGTTCCCCGCGCCTGGTCCACCAGGGTTGCTCTTCAAAGACTGCAACGAGTTCGACTCTTCCCTATCAGGCGAGCCTTTTACCTTCACGCTGGGGGCAGGGGAGGTGATTCAGGGCTGGGATACCGGTGAGTGGTACTGGTACATGCTTTCGTTGTGTAAGTTGTGACAGGTGACAGGACAGGTAGGTACGGAGGATTTTGAAACATTCCGAAGACTTCCATTCTACCGCAGCGGTACCAAACAGTAGTACGTATTACAGTAGAAGTAGTAAAAGCAGCAGCAGCAGCAGACTATAAGTAGCAGCAGCAGTAGTATAGTAGTAGTAGTAGTAGTAGTAGTAGTAGTAGTAGTAGTAGTAGTAGTAGTAGTAGTAGCAGACTTAAGTAGCAGCACATTAGCGTTCAGGTTCTCTGAGAATGACTAACTACTGTAAGTTGTCTGAGTCTGATCGTGACTGTCCTCGGGTCTCTGACGACGACTATGTTGGTTATATAGCATAGACCAATGGCCTACCTAGTCACGTGACTAGGTAGGCCAGTGGTCTATGCTATACAACCAACAAAATATATACTTTCGGGTTCGTTGATTCTCACCATGCTGCTGCATTGATCTCCGGGGCACTCCCCTCGCCACGAACTAGCATCCAGGGATATACTATAATAACCATTCATAATGTCTCCAGCACACAAGCTCGAAAATAACAAATATGAAGCAAGGCGAGAATCGAACCCACCGACGTAAGCACTCTGAACAGACTACCCTCAGAACGATGACGGTCTTTGGAAGCTAGCACGGAGCTGTGGTTAGGCAGCCCAGGTCGCACTGATGATGATTTGTAAGAAGGTGGTGTTACAGTTGTAAGTGGTGCTCTCGGACCAAGGCAGGATTTTTCACGATGAACTCATGAGAGTTCACGAGCGGGAGGTGAAGGAAACCAAGGTGGCTTGTATCTTGCGCAAACACTGCGTTGTGCGCATCGTAACGTATCTCCCAACGAGAACGGTGATGCCTCAAACAGCAAAATCAACAAATAAGTCAACTTGAGATTCGATCGATTGATCGAATGAGTATCTGCGCTCATTCAAACCGAGTTGTAAGCTACCGTTGTGCAGATCGTCGAGGGCAACCTAGGCGCCTACCGAGCGGCCGTTATATGGACGATCACTATCGAGTTTATTCTCTTCAAAAAGTGAATGCATGCTTTATACTGACAACACATGCGTTCACTTTTTAACGAGGACGAACTCGCTGGCGATCGTCTTTGTATCGGCCGCTCGGAAGGCGCCTAGGTTGTCCTCGACGAAGTGCACAACGGCACTTTTTACCTCGCTTTGAATGGGTGCAGCTACCTCCTCGATCAATCGCTCGAATGTCGAATTTAATTCTGCATTCATTTGGTTACTTGTGATTTTGCCATCGTCGTTGGAATAAGCGTTTTGGTCCGTACAACGCAGCCCCTGCGCAAGACACAATCTCCCTTGCTCTTCATCGCCCATAGATAGGTGCCAGGAGGACATGTTAGTGTGGTGGTTGCTGGTGTGATCGCTCAAGCTGATAGGGCGATGTCGATCCGTCATTGAGCAGCCCCAATCAGCAATCCGTGAAACCGTCGCTGTTCGCGGGAATTTTCCGTGATTTGGCGCAATAATTCAAGGTGCTGAATTTTGGCGAGGTGCTTAGTGGCGCAGTCAGCGAGCATGGCATGCGTCGCCACATGAATAGTGACTTCTCCGTTGTTGACGCGCTCTCCCTGCGAGAAGAAGCGTAGTGCGATGTGTTTCGTCCGTGTCGATCACATCGAGCTCCTAGCGATGTGCAGTGCTCCAGTGCTGTGGCAGTTGATTGGCGCTGAATGACAATGAAGCTCAACTCAACCATGAAGCTTGAACGATGCACAGCCTCTTTAGTTCCGTGACCGATTGCCGTCAGTTCGGCAGTGGCTGTTGATTGTGCAGTCAATGTCTGCTTTTTAGTCTCAAAGATGATGGGCGCCGCACCGAGCAGAAATAGGTAGCCCGTGATTGACTTCCTATTGCCCGGCTTTGCTGCGAACGGAGCATCGGTGAATACCCGTGCATTGCGAACTGACTCCTCTTGTATGTGATGGTCATGTCCGATCGATGTTTTCGATCCGAAGCAAGCGTTTTGGCAGCAGTAGAATGTATCGCTGATGGCTTGTCGAATGCCCTCGTTCGTTGTTTGGCAGCATAGCAGGTGTCATACCCGGTGGCCTGTGCAGGGTAAAGTACCGACGCCACAATAGTCTGACCCTTGATAGATTATCGCAGACGTCATACTTGTTATTTTGTTGGTTTACGTAGTAGTAAAAGGGCTAAGGACGCCGTCGATGTTGTCTTCGTTGTTGGAGTTGCTTCGCGTGGAGGCGCCAGTGGCGTGCAGCTCACATGCCAGCAAAGATGGTGTCTCAGGTGATGGGGTGAGGCCAGCAGACCCCAGCCAAAGATGCTCAGGTGGCCATGGTTCGATCCTTCTCCGGGGGGTTGCTTGTGGCCGCACTGTTATACAGCATGTCTTGGGATCTGCTTACGCAGCTGTGCGTTCTCTTGATCGAGGGCTTCTCCCTGTGTTCCGGAGATGTCAAAGAAGGAGGTGTGGTCGATATCGTCGTTGATGTAAGCATCTTATTTGTTGTGGTGAGAAAGTGACGTTT
Organism: Saccharina japonica; assembly: GCA_008828725.1. Lineage (NCBI taxonomy): Eukaryota > Phaeophyceae > Laminariales > Laminariaceae > Saccharina > Saccharina japonica. Next base: position 420,419 of record MEHQ01002427.1, read on the forward strand.
CGACTCTTCTCGACGGTCCCTTCGACGGGTTGTAGATGCCCTACTACTGTTGTGACTAAAACTCGTAGGGGTTTCTTGTCCCACGTTTTTGTCACCCAGTTTGGTCGTATGCGTCTCAATCTGCATGAACGCCGTGACTCGTATGGCACGGAGGGTGGTCATGCCCGCTTCCTTGTTGTATGTCTTGAAGTAGGGCGAAGCTCTGTCCAGTGGCCAGTTCCCGAATAAAACAGCCGTGAAGAACATTCCTCGCCACAGGCCTGAGGAAAAGTTGCGGTCCTTGAGCAAGCACCTGGCGATGCCGCTCAGCCCTGACTGAGGTATACGCTTGTACTTTCTGCTTGGTTGATTGCTTGCGGATAAATCAACTCAAGCGGTTTCTTCTTTTCGAGCATGATATTTTAGTACTGTTCATTGTATAGGTAGGAGTCCCGTTGCGTCGTACTGGGTAGTATTCATACTTACGTACGGCACCTGCTGATGAATAGTTCATTCTGTTTTGTGTTTGCGTTCTTGGCGCGGGATGATGGAGTGTGGCGACCGTGCGCCCGACGCATGCTGCGGTAGGCACACAAAACCGACCGTAGGTATCAATTAAAAGAGGGGCAGAAGAGGCGACAAAGGGCGACACGCGTGGAGGTCTGACATGAGCCCCTGGAACCCCAATAAAGTATTCCAAATATGTATCATGTCCCTCCTCGGGGGAACACAAATTCGCCTCAGTCTCCGTAGATATATTGCATTTACATTTTGGATTTTGGATTTTGCTAATATTACATCCAACAGCCCCCCTGCTCGTTTAACTGTCATGATCATGCTCCTGCCATCCTAGCGTCATGATAATCCATTACGTAAGATGCCTTTCATGTAACACTACGAGCAGTGAAAACCCAGTTGAAGCACTGGTGACATCCCAAATAATAAGTTTACCTGGTGCAGTACGTAGTGCTATCTTGTTTAGTGTACTCCTGAATAGAAACCATGAACAACCAAGATACTTCCAATATACATATAAAATCCTCAATCCAAAAACCAACACCGGTATGCACAGCATGTTGACGCCAGGTAACATGAAACGCCAAACCTGCCTCAGAAACAGCACTTTCTTCGTTATGGTCTGCAAGCGCCACGTACTCTGCCTGCGATGTAGAGGGCGTGACGCATTTCTCTGTAGTAGAGAACCAAGACACACAAGCACCTCAACACATCACTAGCCCTCCCAAAACCGACCTTGTATCAGCTGCCTTACTTGCGTAGTCTGCGTCAGCAAACACCTGCATGCTCAAACGTTCCACTGTATCTCTCTAGAAAGTAATCCCGAATAAACTCGCCCGTCTCACATATCCTACAATATCAAGTGCTTCCCTCCACTACGCAAACTTAGGCGCGGCGCAGTACCTAGCCACTGCTCTTATCGCGTTGGAGATGTCTGGCCGAGTCTGGGTTGGTGGCCACATCAGCGAAATAACCTCGCGAAACGGCCAGTCCCCTGATGCGTCGTTCACATCGAACTTGAACTTGCGTTTATACTCTAGTCCGTGTTTGTCCGCCAGTTATTCAGCGAATGTCTGCTAGGAAATCATCATCACACCCTTCTCTCAACCCCCCTCGTACGAGAAACAACCGCAATATCAACTTATCTCTTCAAGGTTCTCGATCGGAATCACTTGGTCTAACTTTCTGCCAAACTGGCCACACCGAGCCTTTTCTCCTATTATACGTCTTTATGCCGACTTGGGACTCCACCTACCTGCTCACATGACCCAAGCAACCCCTCACACGAATATTCCACTCACGCTAGCGCAATGGGTATACTCGTGTGCTTGGTTGCTTGGATCAAATGGGCAGGTAGGTGGAGTCCCAAGTGGGCGTAAGACGGTGGGGAAGAAGTAAACCAGGTGCTACAGTAGGTGTCCAATAGAAAATTGACAAAAAAAATCACAGAGGGCGGTATGCGTGGAAGCCTGACATGAACCCCTGGAACCCCATAATAGAAGCACCCCAAGTATGTATCATGCTCTTCCTCGGGGAAAACACAAATCATCCGCTTCAGTTTCCGTGGATACATTTCAATTTTCAATTTTCAGACCTTGCTACGAGTACATCCTGTTGAGGATGGAAGATGGCCGACTATTATGATAGTCGAGAGGTATGGGCTTGGATTGCTGTTAGGCAAGTCCGGTTGCGAGCTTCGCTCAGAAGAAAGATATCGATGATATTGAAATGGCGCTCCCAGGCCGATTAAGAGAAGGAGGAAAGGAGAGTGGGAGGATGGGGGTGCCATCATCAGTCAGCTCACACGTTTAACCTTTTGATACACAGTACTGTAGTTAAAAAAAATATGACTGTATGCAGGCCAACTGGCTCCAACACAAGATTGCTCAACAAACGATTTCACTCGCAGGACTGTTAAACATGTGCGAGGGGGAGAAACGGCGGCTCACCATCCCCAGCGACCTCGGCTACGGCAGCAGTGGGATGGGCAATGTCCCCGGGGGGGCAACACTGGTGTTCGGCGTGGAGCTCTTGAAGATTTCGTGATGTGGGCTACGCGTACCATTTTGGAGGGGGTACATTATGATGCAGTTTAAAGGGGTTTCTAGATCACGAGAAAGGCGGGACATTCGAATGAGGGGTTTCTTACGTAGCTGCAGTGTTTACAAAACATTTGAATGAGGGGTTTAGGGCCCGTTTTAACGGGGAAAAAAAAAAAAAAATGGAAAAAAAAAATCAAATCCGCTTTTCATTGGTCAACACGCGCACCAGCACCAAAGATTAGGATCTTGGGGGGGGTGTTGGTGCGTGTGTTGACCAATGAAAAGCGAATTTAAATTTTATTTTCCCCAAATTGAATTCATTTTATACTCGTTAATATGGGCCCTTATTCCGTAGCTGCAGTATTTACAATTCGCAGTTTGCGTTTTTCTGAGTGGTCAACTATAAGTTGACGGAACCTCTGCAATTACCAGAAACTTGTTGTCGGCTAGGATTTAAAAGGAAACCCTCCGATTGGTCGAGAAGCCTTTGGTTGACGTCTATATAATATGGGCAAGAAATTAAGCAGGTTTAGATGGAGCAAATGTCGATGGCAGCCGTCAACTGTACGATACAACGGGTATCCCGAGTTACGAGCATCCAAGATTATATAATTGGGGACAACCCATTCAGAACTGAAAACATTATCCCGCACCAATTCCAACGGACCCGGCCCGACCCGACTCAACCCGACCCGTCCTAGTAGTTTGTCCCCAAATACGTGGGACCAGTTCTTAAGGGGTTAAGAGCGGTCAAATTGTCATGGCCTGCCAATATAGATAAAAACTACATATTGGGTTGTTTTTGCCCGTAGACGAAGTAACGTCGTCCGCAAACGAAGTAACGGACAAAGCAGGATTTATTGGTAGAGAGAGTGAGGCATGTCTGTATCGGGAACTGGGATAGCGCAAGTTTGTTTTTTTGGGGATGGAGGGCCCTGCACGCAGTCCTTTCGAGAAAGGCATTGCGTGTAGGTCAGCATCCCCACGTCGGGCACGAGCAAGCACAAGGTCCTGTGACGAGCAGGGGCAGACGTGAGGTAGTCGCTGGTTAGGCTATGCAAGCCAGGAATTCGTGCCTTCTTTTCTGCCGCCCCCCCCCCCCCCCTTTTTTTTGGGGGGGGGGGGGGGGGGGGCACGAGTAGCTGGGGTTAAGGATGGTATTTTTCGTTAGGGTTAATGATACCGTGCCATCCGGAGGATTGGTCATTCGAGACAACTGTAAGCCGTACTACTAATAGTTTAAAACCCGGCCGGTATCATAGTAGGGAGAGAGGCTGTAAAATAGGGTGGTCGAGATACTCAGGGTATTGCAGGAAGCTGCGATACAGGTATCTGGCCGAGGGGAGGAACCTCTCTCTCCCACGACCCAGGAAACGATACTTATAATGCAATTCGAAAGATGTACAATAAATTGCCCACTGCGAAGAGCAAAGTGTAGTTAAAAGCTCTTGTTTCGGCTTGTCTCGGGGTGCTCTTAACCCCTTTAAGAACTGGTCCCACGAATTTGGGGACAAACTACTTGGAATTAGTGTAGGACATTTTTTTTCAGTTCTGAATGGGTTAACCTGGGGTACCCCCTTGCATTGTGTAGCGGTCGGCGCTTGTTGCCATTGTGTCTTCTGACATGCAGAGAAGAAAACAGACAACAACAAAACGACGCGTGATGTCTGTCGGCTTGCGCGCGTGCCGTTTGGTGGCATGCTTAAAAAGAAGGCATGGCAGCTTGGAACGAACGTAGGTTTCATGTGGCACCGCGTAGTTCCACGGTAGTGTTAGTAGCGCAGGATATTGTCACAGTGGACAGCGCCACTCTCAGCAAGTAGGCCACCCGTAGCCCAAGATTGCGCAGTAAACGGGCCGCCACGTGTAACCGATGCTGCTCCACCAGCTGTCGCAGTGTAAGCTAGAGGTAAGTCATACGGCATTCATTTTTAAACGTGATGGCACTCACGACGATTTCTACCAGGTACAAGCACAATATATTTACATTGATTTCCGCCATATTAACATGCTGTCAAGTCGCAAGCGCCCCTCTCGGCGGTCGAATTAAAAAGCATCAGCAACATATCACTCGAGTGGGCCGCTGTCAATAACCAGCCCCCCCCCCTCGCCCCACCTCCAGCACAAAACCCCTACGGATCCGCAACCGTTCCTTTTCCGCACTCCGCGGTTCACCATGGTGCAGAAGATCACCTTGGGGAACTCGCCGCCATTACTCGTAGCCTTTCACAAACGTTTTCGTCGGCCTCGACCGCATGTGCGGTTTGCGACCCGTGATCTAGAGGTCCCTGGTACGAGTATGCAAACGAAAGCCCGTGGCGAGCTGCACCGTGCTCTCCAGCTTTGTTGACGCACACCAGCGCCCCTCCGAACGTGGGATAAAACCTGCGTTTCGTTTTTCATTTGTTTGTATTTTCCAGGGAAAAAAGCAGACAAGAGGGGGGACGGGACGGGAGGGCGAAGATATGGACAGGCATACGACACGTACACTTTATGACAGCGTTTATGCGGTAGAAGCAGAAGCCTACCCGCGTTGTGCTATAAAGTGTGCCGGTTTTAGCGTTACGCTATAAACGAACAAGGCTTTGGCGTTTTTCTCGCCGCAATGATTGAGCTCGCTGCCTGTCAGGTGCACGTGGGAGCCATCGATTGGGACCTCTCTTCATGCTGCTCACCGAGATATCTTGCACAGAGCCTCAGCGCAGGCGTCCTGTGGAGAAACTCCTGCGCGCATGCTCTCCACCGCACGGAACGATGGCAGAAATCTACCGGACAGCGGCAGAAGCGACGGGCAAGGCAGGGGAGTGGTCGGCGTGAGCTGGCTCTACCACAACATGCAACCGCACCACTCGTGTGTAGTCACCGGCAGCTGGCAACGCCACGCTGCACTGAACGCACATGCTCCTGGCCTGCCTCGTGATGACCTCGACCTACATGACCATAACGCCGGCCTGCCTCGTGATGATGTCGACCTACATGACCATGACGTCGGCCTACCTCGTCGATGATATCGACCTGTGTCGTTCATGACGTCAACTACTCCATTCGTGCAGTCGCCGTACCTCACCAGACATCGGCCTACCTAATCATGATGTTGACCTACCGTATTATGACATCGATGTGTCTCATGATGATCTTGACCTACTTCATTCATCATGCATCGACGTGTCTCATCACGATGCTGACTAACCTCATCCATGACATCGACCTGTCTCATCAGGATGTTGGTCCACCTGCCTGTCTCATCATGATGTTGACCTACCTCGTTCATGCATCGACCTGTCTCATCATCATGATGTTGACCTATACCCCATTCATGACATCGACCTGTCTCACCATAATGTTGACCTACTGTACCTCATTTATGGCATCGACCTGTCTCGTGTGAGGATACTGATCTACCTCAGTAATGACGTCGGCCTGTCTCACCTACGATTTTGACAGACCCCACCATGACTCCATCCTACCTCATCATGACTGATAAACTACACCACCATGACCTCGACCCACCTCATTCATGACACCGACCTATGTACCCCATATTCATGCCATCGACCAACCTCATTCATGACATCAACCTCCACCTCTACCTCTCCCTCATGACCCCGTCCTACCTCATCATGACGTCACCGTCGCCAGTCGCCGCCGCGCCGCCGACATCATTGTCCACGTAGCACCCGGCGCCGGCGATAGGACTGTCCCCAACACGACCGGAAATCTTATTGGCCGCCCCGTTCGTAGTCGTGCCGCACGCAAGGTCGCCGCGCTCGTCCACAACGACCATTCCGATTGTGTCGTGGTTATCTTCAGATATCTCTAACCGAGCGGGGTCGGACCGCGCCTCCCGACGTTCTTCCGCCGCCTCCGACTCATCCACGTAGAGCAGTTGCTGCATCCCTGGGCCTCCGGAGCTCATCTCTTCATCCGCGGTGGGTGGAGGCGGGTACGGCGGACAGCCATCTCCGGCGCCGTCGAATCCTCTGTAGTAGTTGGGCTGGCAGGAGCGCTGGAGCCAAGACTCGTGCACCCGACGAGACGCGTCCGTGTCGAGGCTTTCCTCCTCCAGGCCCAGCATCTTGGCGAATGCCGTCGCGCCCTCCCCGGCCAGCATCGTGTGCTCCGTGTGCTGCGTGCGGTGAAGACGCGAGGAGGGCAAAAAAGGTTAGGAAAAAGGGGGCTGGGGGGGGTGTACTTCATTTCCATGCATGGCCGTAGTCGTATGACCATACACCCTCGCATCCCTACAATGCCGGGACAGAGCATGTCGGGTTTTCGCCGACCAGGCAGATATTGCTAGCACCAAGCGCGAAGGGGGGGGGGGGTTGCGCATGTTCCCCGCGTCAATTACTCGGCGTTCTTGGACCCGTCTATTCACTTCGCTACTCGTCACTATTCACTGAAATTAATTTCTGTTTTATTCACGAAAAAACAATATATACACGAACACTACTGTATGAGTTTCGAACAATCGACCGATCTCAAACCTGGCGTTTTTCCATCCAATATTTTATGCGAAGCATGTTCATGCTGGGCGCGGTAAAAGTTGTTCAGCTCTTGTCGTGCAGCATCTGAAACCTCAATTTCAGCGCCTACGACAAGGTATGCTATTAACAGGAAGCGCACGACACTATCTCAGCGCACGACACTATCTCACCTCCATGACAGCTCTCGCAACAGACGAGGCGTTCTTTATTCGGCGAATGCACGCCACGGCGCCGACCGAGTGCTGAGGCCCGAACATGACCATCGAGTCAAGGGTCACCTCTCCGCCGCTGTCCGGGTGGCCGCCGTACCCTGCCGATAGATAGAAACGAATCACCAGCAGGAACTTGTGAGCGTTACTTCTGTAGGCAAACCCTTGGGTTAGTTACACTGCTATAGGCATGCACTTAGACCAGACTGTAGCCATACCAAAGATCAGACCTTACGCAAATCCTCACGTTAGACTGTACGCATGCCCTCAAAAATTGCCAGGTACCAGGTATTGTTTTTCAACAGTAGTGGCATCGAAACCGCAAAAGCTACATAGCAACATCATCACCGTACACAGCGAAAATCTTGTGCGTCAGAAGAGAGGAAAACCCTACCGACGGTCTGCAAGAACGGCTTCCCGCATACTATTAATACTATTAATACTGCTGTAGGTAGCCTGGTACCTGATACATTTTGTTTGCTAAAATGTACGATTTTTCCTGTTTGTTTACTACAGTACATACATCTAGTTTGTTTTCCAGGTTTGTTTTTTTCAGTCCACTGGATAATTATTGGCGCCTGTTAAGTGACCACGGACTAGATGAGGGCAAGGTCGTGGCGATGAATCAAGGTGACAACATCAACAGCAGCAGCAACAGTATGCAGGCTGGGTCAAGCTTACCGCCTAAAATTTATCAAGTATCCCATGCCCACGCCGTTTTTAGTAGACCCTGAAGGTTGGCTCACGTGTTCTGTGAACCTCTGCCAACCCGTTGCCGGATAATGTTTTGTTTCGTTTTTTGTTCGCCGGATTTTTTTTGTTTCGTATTTTTTGGGATTTTGGATTTGGGTCTTAAGACCGATGTCAGCCGGAACAATATCTTATTTTTCTGAAATGTTGTTTTTTACACCATTTTGGCGGCTTTCTCTCGCGGACAACTTAAAATGATACTTTTTCTGCTCTCAGGACTTTTCATCGTTTTTGCGAGAGCCTTCGAAGGCACTTGATAGTTCATACAGCGTATCATATGGCTTCGATTATTTTACGAGGGAGCAAGATTTCGCAATGCTTCCAAACATTGGCCCAATTTTTGACGAGATTGGAATGTCTGCCGATTATGGGCCAACCTTTGTTTTTTTTCGAAATGTTAATTTCTCGTAAATATTCGAAGTCATGCCCGGTATGCACTACCACCTGCATTGGAAAAAAACGATTCCAATGGGAACGCGATCTTAAATCTCCGAATTGTTTGTTTTTACACCATTTCAGCGGCGGTATCTCGCGGGGTACTTAAAAAAATACTTTCTGCTATCAGGACTTTTGTCACTGCTTTCGCGAGAGCTTTCCAAGGGCACGGCTTCGAAAGTTTTAGAGTGATCAAGATTTCGAAAAACAAAATCAAAGGTTGGCCCAAAACCGGCAGACGTTCCAATCTCGTCAAAATTTGGGCCAATCTTTCGAAGCTTTGCGAAACATTGCCCCCTCGTAAAATTGTCGTAGCCATACCCTGTATGAACTACCAAGTGCGTTGGAAAGCTCTCGCAAAAATAATGAAATAGTCCTGATAGCAGAAAGTATCCCTTGTAAGTTCCCCGCGAGCGAAAGCCGCTGAAATGGTGTAAAAAACAACATTTCAGAAATTTAAGATCGCGTTCCCATTGGCATCGGTGTAAGGGCCCGTATTAACGAAGACAGCAAAAATCCAATTTGGAAAAAATAAAATTCAAATACGCTTTTCATTGGTCAACACACGCACCAGCATCAAAGATTAGGATCTTGGGGTCTAATCAATTTGAATTGGACGAAAAAACCAAGAAGGTCCCAGGACCTTCTTTTCCAAAGAATTCAAATCAAATTGAGGAGTTGGCCCGACTTGGACCGGCATGTCCATGGTGGGCAAACGCCCCCGGTACAATCTGGTAATTTCTTGATCGCATCGATGACCACGATCGAGGCGACAACGCGTGAACCACGACGCGAGGCCACCGGGACAACAGCCGCGCCCACGCCTACAGACCATAGCACACCGTACCCCGGCGGTGGCGCCTCAAAACCAATCATGGCGGTCGCAATCCCAACTTTTCAACCAGCTCGATGTGCCAACCCGACCAAAAATCGAGCGATCGACGCAAAAACAGCAGGATACGCTCAAGACTTTGATAGCACCGTCGCCGTCCCTGTCTCGCCCGTGGCGTTTCAGGGATCCCTACGCCCACACAGGAGACCCTGAGAGAGATAGCTTCCTAGCCTGGGCGGCCAAAAGCAAGAGTATGCTTGCGTCGGCGCGCACGCGCCGACGCATGCCTTCGCTCTCGTCTACTCTCGTCGGATTTTTTCACCTGGGCCTCGTGAGGCATGCTGCGTTTTTTCGATTTCAGAAATATTTGAACAAGCAAATCACTATTCCCCATAGGACGCAAACATTTTTTTTTGCGAAATCACATCCAAATAGGACTTTGTTTTCCAAATTGAATTTTCTACTGTCTTCGTTAAGATGGGCCCAAAGAGGTCTAAATCTTCCGGCGAAAAAACAAACAAACCATAACTAATCATCAACGGTTTGAGAGGGGCTTATAAAACATTTGTGCCAAATTTCAGGGTCTATATAAAAAAAAACGCGTGGACATTTGGACTTTGGTGCCGTAACTAAAAGTACAAAAAAAAGGCGTTGCCTCGTAGTTACTTAGTTTCGGTATTGGATCAACTTTTGGCGTTAAATATGACTTCATACACTGGTAGGTTTTACACAGCCAGCTCTTCGAAAGTTTGCGCGAAACGTTTGACAGGCATGCCTTCAAGTACCTGGAATCGGTTCGTTCAGAAAAAAAACGGTTTCTTCCTACGGAGAAAACGTCTGGCTATTATTGACGTTTTAGAAGTCCTGTGCTTGGTCAGGACAAAATTTTGCCGCTAGCGCCAGCCAGCCCTAGCCCCTTAGCAGAAAAAAGGTCTACTTGAAGTATGTCACCCTCTTCCGCTGTTCAGTACGCTCAGTATGATACCAAATATGTGACAATCGAGTTGACATTGCGATCGGCATTCGTCGTGGTTGACAAAAGTTGGGGTAATATGCTTGAACCAGCTCGTACATACTGTAGTACACCTGTCGCAAACTGCTGGATGTTTTGCGCCAAAATGCGACGTTACAGGCCGTTAGCGCTGCAGGTCAACAGCAGCAGCAGCAGCAGCAGAAATAATACACCGCTGTAGTACACATGTCGCAAACTGTTGAATGTTGTGCACCAAAAAGTGAATTCGCAGGTTGTTGGTGTACTCGGGCGATACGACAGCTATATAACCCCGCGTGAGGTAGAAACGCATTAATATGTGTAATATGTGTGTGCTTGGATGGTCTTCGAGCATCGATTCAAAGCTCTTCCAAGAACAGAGTTCCAACGTAAAATATACCAGGTATAAACAAGGTGTACATCTGACCCGAATTTACTTACAGGGCGGTTTTTGTGTGTGACACGAAAAAAAAATTATTCCCATTGCTAAGGTAGGAACAACAATAATCACTCCGGGGTGCGTGTGCTGTGTGCTGGACATCGCATGTACGCAGGGGTTAAAAGGAACAATTTAGTGCGAACGAAAACAACGGTAACAACATCAACATCACCACCAACAACAACAGCAACACCACCAACAACACCGACAACACCAAGAATAACAACAGCAACAACAACAGCAATCCGGTACTGAAACTCGGAAGAGAACATAACCTCTACACGTATGTAGAAAAAGAAGAGAATACCAAAAAAGAGAAAATAAAAAAGAGAAAAACCAAAAACTTAGAAGAGAAGGCAGCTTCGCGCCCTTTGTTTTCTTCGCAGAAACAAAAATATCCCTGCTCCGTTGGTAAAAACCCGGCCAGCCGGTCATCCGAGCACAGCGCGCGCTCTAAAGGCAGTACAGGTAGTACGGCAACGAACCACTTCATGTGTTACCACATCAAAGTGTCGGGAAGCCATCATTCCCTATCCGCTTTTTCTGTAGCTGCTGCGCAGTACTTCCGACAGGGGGCTCTGCTGATTTGAAAAACAAATGGTTCTCGTACGTACGTGGAGCGAACCGAACGCGTCCGTACCCGCCGCACACGACCCTCTCAAAGAGGAGAAAATGTTATTACGGAGGGGCCATAGTAAACACTAGTAAAGAGAACCTACGGTAAACACAAAAACCTACGTATACATTGACCTATTTTTACTAACAATATTTGGTCCTATTTACTATATCCACCGTAATAATAGACGACCGATATTAACCCTTTTAGAACTGCAGTCCCGTTATGGGGACAAACCACTCTAATTCTAAGTAATATGTCCCCAAAACGGGACTCCAGTCCTATTAGGGTTAAGATAAAGGTACTGCTGTGTACCTTATTGGGCGAAAGCAGTTCTGAAAGACGGGGAACTGTGTTTGCTGTACCCACAGGAGTCGTTGGAATGGCACTTACAATGTCACACAATATGTTTCCTTGTATATCTAGCTATTAATAGGCCTTGGGACTGTCTACTTGGGTGAAGTAGAGAGCTCCTATACTGAAATCAAGTCAGGAGCCTCAGAAAAAATAAGGGGCCACCTTTACGAGGCAGAACACACTTACTTCTGATCATAGTTTGGAGCTCCAAGACGACAGTCAGTTCCTGGTAACGAACAGCTTCATTCTCCCCTTACTCATTTCACCGCCAGAGTCGCCTTAGCTGTTTGCAAAACCGCGGCTTCTGCCAGCTGGAAGGAGGTCCCCATTTATTTTCTTGGCTCGGTGTAAACTATAAAACTCGCACCCGCTCCAAGCAATATACGTTCGACTTCCTCATGTTATTACATGTAAAATGTTATATGATGCGTGGATTGATTTAACCCCTTAACCCTTCTAGGACTGGAGTCCCGTTTTGGGAACAAATTACTTAGAATTAGAAAGCTTTGTCCCCAAAACGGGACTGCAGTCCTAAAAGGGTTAAGAACTGGTCCCACGAATTTGGGGAGATATTACTTGGAATTAGTGTGGGACATTTTTTTTCAGTTCTGAATGGTTTAAGCTCACCTACGCTTCCTCCACACTGGATGTCCTCGCACAGCTTGCACCCCTGCGTTTGAATTATACCAAAAGACGACAGGCGAACGTCGACACGCGGTAGGTACAGCTTGCTTGCTTTGCTGGTGCGCCGCACAGAAAAAACATAACTAAAGACTACAAAGGTATGTTGTAAGGCCTATCTATCACTGCAGCTTCTGCTGCTGCTGCTGCTGCTACTGCTGCTTCGTTGGCATCGTAGTCTTAAGCTGGTACTCGCGCGCCTGCTGCGCACGAAGCCCGAGCACGCCACCAGGTTGCATGCCTCACTCCGTACCATATTGTATGATAGAGCATGCCACAGGGTGTTTCCATTGGAGATCTTATCCTGCGCTATATGAAGCAAGGGGCGGTTGCTCTTTGCGCAATGCGCAAGGCAATCGTTCTCTGGGAAGGATCTGTGGTGCGCATAGTTCTAAGACTTGAGTCTGTAACAACAGCACTGCTATTGCTACTGCTGCTGTCGCATTCTGCCTTGCAAAAGCTGGCCAGGTCGTACACCAACGGTTTTGATATCTGTGCGCACTGCTGTTGTAGTTTCGCGGGGATCGCTAGTCTAAGACTTACAGTGAGTCTACAAAAGTACTGCTACGAGTACGTATATACAAGTACGAGTTACTACTGCTGTTGCTGCCGCAATGCCTTATGCACCTGGCCAGGTCGCGTGCCATTGGTTTAGGTATCTGTACGTACGCACTACTGTAGTTCCGAGGGGATCGCTGTACGTCACAAGCAGCAGTAGCATGTTGTATTATACAAGCAGAAATTATCAAGATGTGCACATTATTGCCCCATGAAATCAATGATCAACACTGGGCTTTTGGGGGAGTTCCCGTGGGAAGTATGATGGGATACCGCGGCCTCCCACGACATCACGACATCCCATCTGGGATCCCGCGGCATCCCGCCGCTTCCCGTGTGAGATCCCGCGGCTTTCCGTCCCACCACATATCAGCTGCGGGGTGCCGCGGAATCGCTTGGGGCCCGGCATGCAAAATCAGCGCGCATTCGAATGCTTTTGTCGACCCTGTTCACTGTTTTTTTTTCCCAAATTTCCAAATTTCCAAATTTCCGAATTTCCAAAATTACCGCCTCCTGGTATCATAGCAGTAAAAACCTTTTCGAAATACGTAGTTGGCGCGGTCATTTCAGTTCCAGGTCAAGGATAAGTGTTGTCATGCCCGGGGCTGCTATAACAAGGTCGTCACCTATGGCTAGGGCTGCTGCAACCGGTCGTGGCCGTAGCCGTGGCCGTGGCCGTGGTCGAGGATGCGCAAGTGTTCGCGGGCGAGGCGGCATACGCGTCGCCAGAACGCCCTCAGACAGGGAGACGTCGCAGGCGGCGCAATTATATCATGTACAGCCAGCCGCCGCACAGCCCCGGCGCAGCGACAAGCGCCCCCCCCTTGCACCACGCGTGGGCAGGGCTACTCGGTCTTCCTTCCAATCGGCTGCAGAGACCGCAGATGCTGCCCAGGCGCTTGTGGGTTTGAGCGGTACACAAGGCAACCAAGACGGCCCACAGAGATCGGAACACAGAGCTTAAACAATACACCGTGTATTTTTTACACCGTGTATTTTTTAAGCTCTGTGTTCCGATCTCTGTGGGCCGTCTTGGTTGCCTTGTGTACCGCTCAAACCCACAAGCGCCTGGGCAGCATCTGCGGTCTCTGCAGCCGATTGGAAGGAAGACCGAGTAGCCCTGCCCACGCGTGGTGCAAGGGGGGGGCGCTTGTCGCTGCGTCGGGGCTGTGCGGCGGCTGGCTGTACATGATATGATTGCGCCGCCTGCGACGTCTCCCTGTCTGAGGGCGTTCTGGCGACGCGTATGCCGCCTCGCCCGCGAACACTTGCGCATCCTCGACCACGGCCACGGCCACGGCCACGACCGGTTGCAGCAGCCCTAGCCATAGGTGACGACCTTGTTATAGCAGCCCCGGGCATGACAACACATATCCTTGACCTGGAACTGAAATGACCGCGCCAACCGCCAACTACGTATTTCAAAAAGGTTTTTACTGCTATAAGGGCCCGTACAAACGAGGAACACAAAACCTAAAAACAAAACCTAAAAACAAACCCTAAAAACGAACAGACTTTAGGTTTTTAGTGTAAAATCGAAGATGGTGTACAAACGCAGGATACGCGTGAAAAACAAAAGCGAAAAACAAAAGCGAAAACGAGTCAACGGTCAAGGTGGAAGACCAGCAGTAATGCACCACCCAGCTGCGGTAGAGGCGACGCCCAGCCCTGAAAAAAGAGGAGAGTGTGCCCACATGACTAGCCGACCATACTCTGCTGCTGCAATGGCGCCCGTAGCCTGGAGCGCGAGATTTGCGCTGGATAAAGTACGGGTGCTGTACAAAAAGTTTCACCGCTTGCTACAACAGATGATTTTTGAATGTACAGCAGCACGCAATTCGACTTGGACCGCCCCATGAGCCACGGTTTTGGCTACGGCGTTGAACACTGCATTGCCTGGCACCAGCCGCATGTTGTTCGCGCCTTGTCTGCTCTCTGTCTTCTGGCTGTCCAGTGTACGGGGCGTTCGTAGCTGCGGTTGTCGCCATGATCTCCGTTCTCGCTGGGCTGTTCATCTTTCGTGTTTTGGTTTTAGGGTCATTTTAATCGATTTTCGATTAAAATAAACCGAAGAGCAAAAATATCCCATCGCGGTCTCCTGGGTCTCTTTTTTTCTGTTTCGCCAATCAGAGGGAGTGAATCTTCATAACTCATTTTAGGTTTTGTTTTTAGGTTTTGTTTTTAGGGTCAAAACGCTCCGTTTGTACGGGCCCTAATTACCAGCGAGGCAGGGTAATTTTTGTAAAAAATTCGGAAATTTGAAATTTGGAAATTTGGAAAATTTAGAAAAAAGAAAAAAATACACCGTGAACAGATTTTCGGTAGAGCCGGTCTCCGCGCGAGCATAACAGAAACTCGGCCATAGTCTCTGTTGAAGATCCCAAACGACACCACCATCACCACGACCGAAGCGTATTATATAATAAGGGAATTTTATTTACTCGTATCAGGTACCCGATTTAAACACCAGTAGGTACCAATCCCAAATGGTCCTTCGTGCTCGTAATTGGAACCCACTCAATTCGTATGATATGTGCGCCATTTGCCACTTGCCACACTGCTTGCAGCAGCAGACAACATGTTGTCGTGTTGTCCTAACGCGGTTGTGTTCCCCAAACAGAATCGGAACAATTCGAAAGTCGCAAAATCGAAATCATTTCGATTTCGATTTTAAAAAAAAATCCCCCACACAACGTTTTGGTTGTCCAAACAGAAAAGAGAATAACGAATTGGGAAACAGCAAGATCCAGGCGAAAAACAACTGAGAGCACAAGCCATGGGCTGTTCACAACTATGTACACATGCCGACAATCTAGCGCTCGGCACCACAGGCCCACCAGAGGAGCAGGCAGAAGCGACGACAATTCGATACCGGGAGGTCGTTGGGCCTCCCATGGAGGTGGTCGCGTGTCCAACTTTGACGCCCCGGGATCAAAATTCAAATTATACTGAGAACGAATATTCAACCTCATTCTCGAGGGCATGATGCTGAACTCTACTCAAATTCTCTTCGCTTTGGCTCGAACGCCGGCAAACAAAGGCCCTAGAGCGTCTGGGCTGGTGTTGTGGTTGGCCTGCTGGCTATTTACGGGGGATCTGTGCGGCTGTGTTGGCGTGCTAGCTGTGGGTTGCGTGCTGCGTGCGGCAGTCCTGATATGATATTTTGACGTGGCTGCGCTGACCAGTAGAACACGCTGAATTGTTGCTGCTCGTGCTTTCGATTTGCTTTTCGATTTTCAGCTGTCAACTTTTTGATTTTGGCAATGGGTTGTAAATCGTTCATTTTCTCGGAACCTAAAAAACGAAGGGGAACATGTGTGGGCCAGGGACCAATCAGCGCCTCGTTTATTATCATTTCGATTTTCGATTTCGATTTTCGATTCTGTTTGGACACACCCTAAAAGCGTTTGGAAACAAAGAGGCGCTTGAGGCTCCTGAAAGTACAGCAGTATACTTTTGTGACAACGAGGCAATTATAAGCAAGCGCTCAACTAAGTGTACACTATGCATTATTCACGCACCTGCTCGATGGCATCGAGCACGGCGGACGTCGTCGTCCCGGAAGATATGGCATCCCAAGCTCGCTCTGTGGCCCTGCTAAAATCGCCCGTCCATGTGTTCACGACGAGGGGCAGCATCAACTTCGTCAAGGCCCCGATCTTCCGATCCTTATCGCCCTTTGCATCTAATGCTCCCAGACCCTCTGGTGGGCTAACTTCGCTGGCCCCAACTGCGGCTATGGATGTCAGTGCCAACACGGCACTGATAACGCGGATAGCCATGCGAGTTGCGGCGTACGGCATCGCCTCTGCTTCCTCTGCTTCAATGAGGATGCCCTTTCTTTATTCATCCTCATTTGCTCTGCTTCCTTCGTTGAACCAGGAGTTGCACATTATTTGTAGGCGTGTGTATTATTTGAATTTTGGAGCGTTTCAAACGCGAAACGCTCATGCCCGCGGCTTGACGCTCGACGAGCTGGCGCCTTCGAGATATAGAGTAGCTTTGGCTGCTTGTGGACGCACCTGCGGGAGGGAACTTGGCATCATTGCTTTGTGGCTCCCAGTGCGTTTATTGGTTTCGACGATGTGGGAGTGAGAGTACATTTGCCCATTTCGGTTAATTAGACGCGTTGGTGGTTCTCTCGTCGAGGTCGTTGGGGTACGAGAGAATTTACTTGTTGTCCTGACGACACACGTGTGAATTATCAGGTGTGACTACGTACGTACGTACAATACTGCTGAGGAGCCGCTTTGTACGTGTTGCGATCGGCTGAGATGACGGTGGATATTAAACGCGAGGCGCTACCGCTTCGACGAAGGAAATGGCTGGCATTCCTTGACTGTGGGGCAGACGCTGAACTGCCTCTGTTGCCACCGCCTAGGAGTACGGCGACATCTTCGGCGAGCGACATCCCACGAGCGTTTGTGGAGCAGTACGATCGCTGTGACACTGACAACGAGGTGTGTATGTTTGACGTACCTGGTATATGTGACGCTGCGGCCCAACGAATGCGGTTAGGCCGGTGTATGTTGTAGGCTTTGTGGTTGTTCCAGCACTGATAGTGGTAGGGTTTGCTAACCGGTATCTTCGCCGTAGAGTAACATTCCCTCGTGCAGCTACTGTACTACGACTCATGTTGGCATCAGTCGCCGACGGGCAAGCCACCGACAATACAGGTATATACCTGCAGCCTGTACATGCACGTACTACATACGGTGTACAGTAGTGTACGTATGGGTGTATGAGTGGTCTACAGTATCATACCTACTGTACAGTACATCAGTTAGCCCGCAAATGTACCGTTATCAATCACCACAGACAGTACTCGTATACACAACAGAACGACAGCGACAGCCGTTGACGTTTCATAGCTCAGGTGTATACAAGGTGTACAGCTACTACTGTAGTCTACATGTATTCCAGGGTATATACGTACAGCAGTAGTAGCAGTAGTAGTAGTAGTTATACGCGGAAATGCAGATGTTATACCACACTACTGTGGTAACTCCTAAGGAGAAAACTGCCCCTCTTGCGTCGCTGCGACACACACTCTATTATACACAAAAACCCATCTGCCCTTCTACTTTGCGTATGATCTGCATCGCATATACTGAACGCACGGTATCATACCATACTACATATATAGTACCAGGGTCAATTAGGGATCCTGATTCAGTTAAGTCCTAATTATATGGGGCGGAAAAGCCGCGATTTTTCAGCTCCTCCTGGTCTTCCTGCTAAACTATTGTACCTGCGCACGGACCGCCCAGATTGCCGGTGCATTTCGCGCTTTGAATCCACGCCCAAGCTCAGCAATTGAAGCAAAGGACGCCCAACCACATGACGCAAAGGCACCCCGTCGACCGGCTAGCGCCAGAATGTGTCAACCCGGCGCAGCAGACGCGGCGCTGCAGAGGTATGCTCGTAAGCAGATTGGTTTACACGACCAGACGATTTCGTGCGGGCTAAAAAAGTGTTGCCATACCGTACGACAAAGATGGGGCACCCGAACCGGAATTTGAGATTTCGGCGAAACATATGTTGGCGTTCTATCCTTCGGACACGATTGTTTCCAATTTCAAAGCAAGTTCACGCATCTGAGTCTTGACACCTGCTGTACATAGTCGTACTTGGTCAATAGCAACGTCATGCCGCAGGACCGTGGACGACGTCACAGGTTGGCCAAGCCTTTTGACCAATCAGATTATAGCTTGACAAATCAGGAAACTGCAAACCCCAGTTATCCCATCTCCACGCACTGCTACATTTATAACGTCCACACCCCAACCGTGTCCCTCCTCGCGATTCTACTGTACGTCCAGCCCCCGAAACATGTCCAGCAATACAAGAGGCGCTCATCCACCCTCTCCGGCGGAAGGAGCAAGACGGCTGGTACTGCCACCGCGGCTTGGCCCCGGGAGAGGGCCACCGCCGTGCTGCCCTCAGTGCGGATTGACGAGATTCCCGAGGGGACCGCCGCCACCACCGCTGCTCCGAGGGAGGGTGGGAGGGAGGAGTTATCCCCCCAGACCATTCATGGGGCCCCGTAGACACTCTCCCGGGAGAGCAATGCCTCCCCGGCCTGGGATGTGGTGGGTCGGCCGAGGTCCCCCGCCACCGCGTCCTGGCATGGGCAGAGGGCCGAGGGGGGCCGTGCGCGGCGGATACGGTAGAGGACGAGGACGTGGTGGAAGGTGCTGCTGTAACGTCATGGGACCAATGAGGGGGGTGAGTGGACGTCCGCTGCCACCACCGGGTGAAATGGTGGGGCCCCGACCTGGGCGGGGAGGGAGAGGTCGCGGGGTGGGGGCAGGCCCGGGCAGGAGTTGTGACCAGTCAAGCGCGGCGCTGCTGTCTTGTGCGAGGCCTGAAGCGAGACCGGAGGATGAGGCTGACCGTGCTCAGCCTGCTCCTCCTGTCTCGAGATCGAAGTCAGCTATGAGGAATGAGGCCGGGCTCTTGATGAGGGTTTCCTCACGCAAGGATGGCATTTCCGTGAAGGCTGCACTAGCCGATTCGGCAGTGTCGCCGTCTGTAAAACCGCAAAGTGTAGAAACTGAAAGGGTTACAGTTTCAAACAATTGTGACCTTGCATATATCGGCCAGGGGGGGCCAATGCTAGAAGGCGAGATGTCGAAGACGAGGCCGAAATCTGCTCCGCCCGCAAGGGCCGGCAGCACCCGACCTGAAGACTCAATTAAAAAAGCAAGGTCAGCACACAATATTGTTTTAGCTTTGGAGAAGCTTAGTTGGAGTTGAAGGTGCTCCGTAAACAACATAGTTGCACTCACTCGTCTTCAAGTTTCCGCCCAGTAGGAAGCAGAGAGGCATGAACAAAATCCTGCGTTGGCATTGAAGAAGCATTTTCTTTGAAGAAGCACCGCACATCAACGATCCTGACATGTGGTGTGTAGGTTATATCCATGGCTCTATTCACACTGTAGCCTACTGTACAGGTGGGTAGTGCCAGAAAACGAACTACAAGGTTTCTTCGTTTGAGTTGCAAGTGCTCCACAATCATAAAATGTACCAGGTACCAGTGATGGCTTCACTTGTATTACGCCCCTGTCCTTGCCCGCGTTTACACCAACCCACCATCCTTACCCCCTGGCCGTTCGCGTGCTATGCAGTAGGCCGCTACCGCACCAAGTTGGCCTTCCGGGCCGATTTCAGCCCACAGCGGCTCGTGCAATCCCGACCCCCATCGGAGTGGCCAAGGATCAACGCGACATCGAGACAACAAGGACCGTGGCAGATGGTCCGACAGACGGTCTTGATCACCCCGAAGGCGTAGCTCGCCCTCGTAGTAGTGCAGATACCAGGGTTAAATCGTCGTGTCGACCAACTGCTGCGGTAACATCGGGGCATGCAGGCGGCGATACCTCCAGCGGAGCGGTAGACGTGGACCCGTTGACAGCTACTCGATCGAAGGTGTGAAGCTTCCACAAAGGTGTCCTTGAAAAAAAAATAGAAAGTTTAAACTTTTAAGCCTGTAAAGCTGAAAATATTTTTTTCTCACACTACGTAGCTTCAAGTTATTTGTCCTCAAAAACCGTGGGTGCCATTCCAAAAGGGAGGCAACGGTGCCCGTTTCTTGGGGATTATATTAGTCTGTCAACAAGCATCGCCCTTTGCCTTTTGGAAACACTAGGGGATCATGGGAGCCGGGTTTTGCAGCCAACTACTAACGGATTCGATTGTGGCGCATCCCGCTGTTCTGTTCGCTGCCTGGCAATTTTGTCGGTTGGCGACGCTATCGCCCCTTTACGAGCAGTCATCGGCCCTTTAACTACCGCACTGCAGCGGTATACAGACACAACCATTCATCCGTAATTCCTAGTGCTTGGTGGCCACAACGGGGATGCAGTCCTTCAGAACTGGAAATTAGTGTTTTTGTTTTTGTTTTTTCAGTTCTGAATGGGTTAAGGCATAAAGAGGTTGAGCGACATCCCGAGACTAAAACTACTGTAGTACCAGGTACTGTGAAAGTCGAAAGAGGCCTTGCTGGGTCAAAAGTAGACCGTCCATCGACAGATTTTATGCCAGCATAGAGGCCTTGCCGTGCCAAAGGCAGACCGCCTATCGACATTTTTGCTGCTTTCCTGCTTTGCCGGGCCAAAAGTAGGCCGTCAATCGACATTTTTGCTGCGAGTCAGTACACACATCTGCATATATATATATAAAAATATATATCCACGGTGATCCCCAGACCCAACCTTTGCCTCTCCTGACAATGTTTTCCCATTTGTGTATGTACTCTTGATGAACCGTGGGATCGGACTCGAGCAGGCAACCCCTGTCGCAGAAAGCCGGGGTAGCAGCGAGCTGACAGCACCTTCTGAGGCCGCAACAGCCGACCTTCCCGCACCACCGCTGTCAGTGGAAGACGTGATCGCAGCCGCGCTCGAAGAAACCTGTATCGTCTTGGCGGGCGTGGGGGGCGCGGCGGCGGCGGCGACGCCTGGAGGGGGGTGGCTGGTGGCAGCAGCGATACCTCCAGGAAGACTTTCGTCAAGAAAAAAAGACGGCACCAAGAACAACAACGTCGACGTTGCTTCTCGGGTAGAGGATGAGGAAGACGGCCCGAAGACAGTCACGTCGTGCACGCAATGGGAAGAAAGCGATGTGTTAGTAGAGAATGCACCGAAGGTATCGCCGAGGACTATCCCGCAACTCTGGGCGAAGAAAACGACGCCCACTATCATTGTCTCCAATCCGTTTTTTGTTGGAGTGGAGGACAAGCCTGCCACCAAGCCGGATGCGAAAGCAGCAACGGAGGGCGGGCGATACCGGGCCAACGGTGAGACAATGGAGGTTCCAGCGCGGAGTGTTTCAGGTAGAGAGGCGTGGGGGTTCCGTGCCCGCGGCTTTTTGATTGGTCGTTTGTTTTTAAGGGATTGCTCTGGTTGGTGGAAACTCCGAAAAAGGGGGCTCCTGCCCGCAGTTTTCGATTGGACATGTTTTAACCCTGATACTGCAGTACCAACTAATTAAAAGAAGTCTGTCCCCAAACGCGTGGTTGCGGTTATGAAGGGGCTATACACGAGGGGTGTTCTGATTGACGGGAAATCCCTGGATGGCACGTGACATCACCCTGAGGTGGTGTCACTGTCTGGCCATGTAATTTCCCGGTAGTGCTGAGAAGGGAATGTTTTAGATATGAACAGCGTAGAGAGACAACAGGTACTACCCGCGTTGATATGCGGAGCGTTTAGATCCAATTTATGGCTATCAAATGGTGTGGGGGCTAGCTTCCTCAAGCTACGTCCACAGGAAACTCTTTTAAAGTCTGAAGGAAACACCCGTTGGGGTGATCAAGTATCTCAACGATTATTAGTAGTTATTTTTAACGATTAAATTTTGTGCCCGAACGGCTATTAGTAGTTCCTTCAAACGATTAAAATATGGATGCCAACAACTATTAGTACTTAACAGTAGTTGCTTTTAACGATCAAAGTTGTGCCTCAACGGCTATTAGTAGTTCCTTCTAATGATCTAATTTTGCACCCCAACGGCTATTAGTAGTTCCTTGTAACGTTCAAATTATGTCCCCCAATGGCTATTAGTAATTTCTTCTAACGGTCAAATCATGTACCCCAACGGCTATTGGTGGTTCCTCCTAACGATCAAATTACGTACACCAACGGCTATTAGAAGTTCCTTCCAACGATCAAAGTATGTACTCCAACGGCTACTAGTAATTCCTCCCAACGATCAAATCATGTACCCCAACGGCTGTTAGTATTTATTTATATCGATCAAATCATATACTTTGGGGCTCGAAGCACGAATCCTGTCAGCAGTCTCGGGCCTTCCTAGCAGTCAACATGTCTTATGCAGTCATTAACAGGCGTTGCACATTAATAGCATGATATAGGTGATATGAGATAAAAAGGCTAAAAATCAAACAAAGCTTGGACCTAAGGTTGAGCATCTACTTAATTTTCGGTAGAACGCGCTTAAGCAACGCGCCCACGTTTTTGGGGACAAATTACTTGAATTTAGAGTTGAGTCATTGTTGCAGTACTTAAATGGTTAAAGCCAGGTGCGGCCGGCCCCAACGATCTCTCTCCCCCCCCCCGCATATATTTCCAGGAAGCGATGCAACTGAGGTCGCAGATGCTTCTTCGGCAGCAGCGCCCGCCACAGCCAGCAGCAGCAACGGCGGCAGCGGCAGCAGCAGCAGCAGGGATGGCGTTTTCGGGCTAGCCGCTGCAACATCCGGGGAAGGTTCGGCCGGAAGCAAGACTAAGCCTAGCTCGACCTCCTTGAAGGGGTGCTCGAAATCTTCGGCGACGGACGCGGCTTCGACTGATTGGCCGACGCCGAGCGCCCTCGAACCGCCAAAAATCGACGATACCGATCAAGGTGGTGAGGAGGGTGGGGGCTGTACTAGTACCGCAGCGAGAGGAGATGGTGGGAAGCGCGTCAAAGGAACAATGGTTGTCCCTGCTGGAGCTAGGTCGGCGGCGGCAAGCGGGACGGAGGGCCGCCTTACCGGTACGAGCACTTTGGGGGTCCAGACTGACGTGGTTGAAAGCGATCAACACACGGTTCTCGGCGGCGTTGAAAGCGATCACCCCTTGACGATTCCTACTGATAGACCATCGGATCTGGACGAGGGGGAGACCGCGCGGGCGCCGTCGCCGCCAAAAGCGGTGGTAGCAGTGGAGGTGGATGAGCAGCAAGCCGGAGAAAGGACGCCACCAGCCGAGGACGAGGGAGTCGAGCCCTTATATTTGCCGGGTTCGCTTGTTGATGCCGCCGCCGCCGCCGCCGCCGCCACCAGTCGAGTGTCTTTACATCAGGTAAAAGAGAGAGGGGGAGGGGATGCATGCCGACGTGGAGTCAATGTCTTCGTCAGATTCGCTGCGTGTCGCTGTCAGTCGATTTTCTAGATCGTATTCGAGAGGGGGAGATGGTGCCGCCGTACTACTACGGGAGACGTTGCCATTTGATTGTTGCTGGTGTTGCTTATTATTGGGGGTGCACGGCGGCTGTGCGGCTCCAGAGACGTATTGAGGGAAGGGTGGTCAAGCATTCCCCGATAATAGACTACGCTGCCCGGGGTCAACCCCAGCAAGCACCCCCTCCGCCACCATCAAGATGCCTATTTCCCCTCTTTTGACTGGCGGGTTCGACTTTTTTGTATGTGTCACCGACACCGGTACAGGCTTCACGCCTCGGTCGTGACGAACTCCACGCCGACAACCGGTACAGGCTTCACGCCTCCTTCGTGACGAACTCCACGCCCACTGCAGACATAAATTATCATCCCGATCTTTCTCCCAAGTACTATGTTCGCAGAATATTGGGGTGCAGTTCCGAAGGGGGCTAAGTCCCGCCTCGACCCCTTCACTCCACCAAAACGTGCCTTGACTGACATGCTGCTTATTCTTGACATGCTGCCTCTTCCTGCAGGAAGAGGAGATCGTTGCTGAACATGTAGAGGCAGCGAAGGACCCCGTGGCCAACACGCTCAGGGATCGTGGTGGCCGCGGTGGACTCGACTCGCTAACACCTCCAGCCGCATATGCAAAGGAACCTCCCACGACAGCCGCTCAGACCCCACCGCTTAGCCGAGAAGCTTCGAGCATGGGTCGTAGCAGCCCGGGTGAGGGCGGGGGCGCGGAGGGGGGCAGTCTCGACGCGTTTCCGGTTACTACCAAGAAACCCAGCCGCCAGACGAAGCGATTGCCAAGCTCGAACACAACTAACCATAACGTTAAAGCGGCCCCAGCCAGCAAACCAATGCACGCAGCAGCCTCCCTAGCGGCACCCGGCATTGGGACGACGCCACTGTCAGGACAGCCCGGGGTCTCAGAAGGAGACGGCAGCGTGCCCCACTGGGTGAACAGCAGCCCCGAGGCTGGGGGGTCTTCGACGGACGCAAGGGGCCCAGGAGAGCGGCCTGTTGTCAGTGATAGTTCGGGGATAATTGGGTTTCGAGAAGTGCATGAAGAAAGCGAGGGGCACGCAGGCAAAGACGACGAGGCAGGCGACGGTCCGGTTGTTGTGGAGATGAAAGAAACGCAGACGGAGGATGACATCGACGCAGCTGTGAAGAAGGCAGACGCGCCCCAGCGATTCTTCCGGGCCAGGCCCTGGGCTACTCAATTGGAACACGAGTTCGTGCCGGATGATTCTGCCGGGGAGTCGTTTGGTACTATTATTGTAGCGGAGAGCCGGGGAAGAAGGTTTCCTGATACGACGGCGATCCTTGAAAACGGTTAGGATCGTGACAATGGAACCTTTGGTCGAGTGCCGTCTTTTCCAGTGGCCTTGCTCCTTTTTTCACCACTTAAAGTTCAGAGTGGATTTTAGTTGTTGTAAAAATGCCGATCATTTTTTGTTCCGTTTTTGCTGGTCGAACCATTCCCGACATCGTTCCTAGGGGTAGGGTAGAGAGGCTAGGGTTAGGATTAAGGTTGAGGGTAGGGTTATTGTAGTATCCTGATGAGGGTTCGGGTTGAGATACAGACTGGTTCAAGTATACCGCGGAAAATTCACTCAGTGGCCAATGTCCACACCGTTTTTTGGAGATAGACCCTGAAATTTGGCACGCGTGTTTTATGCGCCCTACCTGAGACTTTAACGGATGTTTTTTTTTTAAATTTAATTTTCGTCAGATAGTGTTTGTTTTGTAATTTTTTGGGAAATTTGGGTCTTGAGAGATCCAAAATTTCCAGCGAAAAAAAAACAAAAAAACAGTCGTAAAAGGCTCGGCTAGGGCGCATAAAACACGTGTACCAAATTTCAGGATCTATCTAAAACAAACGGCGTGGACATTTGGACTTTTGTGCGGTAAAAGTGCAAAAATAGGCGTTGCCTCGTAATCACTTAGTTTCAGTATATAATCGATTTTGGGCGTTAAACATGACTTAATATGATCATACGTAGTCAAATCTTCGAATATTTGCGTGAAACTTTGTACAAACACGCCTTGGACCACCTGGAAGCAGCTCGTTCAGGAAAAAAAATGAGGGAAAAACTTGTTTTCCTACGGAAACGCCTGACTATTGTTGACCACTTTGAAGGCCTGTGATCGGTCGGGCCACATTTTCGGCGGTAGCGCCAGTTCTAGGTCCTTTAACAAAAAACTGGCGATGTCAGCCTCTTCCACTGTTCATGGCGGTCAGTATGATACCAAATATGTGACATTGGAGTTGCTATTGCATGCGGCATTCATGACTCACGAAATTTGCGGTGATATGCCTGAACCAGCTCGTATCATATATCCCTTCTCATGATTCTGGAACCACACACCACGCTGGCCAGTTCGCAACTTCAATATCCTACTCCATTCCCCACAAAAAAACGTTAAGGGGAAGGTGGAGATTGGGGAGGAAGACTCACTTTTCCCCCCTCGTCAAAAAAGCGTTTCGATTGCACCCGGTCACGTATGTACTGTAGAACACGACAACTATATGCGTTGCCGTGCTGTTTCCTAGGTGTTACCTTTATACGTGCGAGTATGTCGACCGGGGTGGTGGCGGTGGTCGGTGTTAGGGACAAGGTTAAAGTTCAGTTGGAAACTGCCAATCCGAACAATCAATGAGTGACAACCAATCTACAGTAGTTTTGGTTTTAAGTATGCCGTCAGCGTTAAACCTCTTTTAACCCATTCAGAACTGAAAAAAAAATCCCACACTAATTCCAAGTAGTTTGTCCCCAAAAACGGGGGACCGGTTCTTAAGGGGTTAAAACCGCACCCACTTTTTTGGGGGAGAAACTACAGTATTAATAGTTGGTATGGAGAGATGACTCCCCGGATGACTACGATCGTCTCCACCGCACCTGATTATGATCGTCTCCACCGCACCTGATTATGATCGTCTCCACCGCACCTGATTATCTCGGGGTCAGGTCGGGTCGATTTACTCACGCATCCGAGTGGGCGGGAGCTAGCGCTGCTGTTTGCCACGAGAGCGACGGGTTAAAATCGACACACGCCCCGTTTTTTTTTACGATATGTGGGAGTGTGACGAGCTTAAGCAGTATTTTTGCCCATCTCCCGGAAGATTAACAACGTAGTTGGAAGCGCATGTACTTGGGATTAACGCGGAATCGTTTTGGCAGTGGAAATGAAAGGGTTGTTCAGCACGCGTTCGGGGCATCCGAGATCGAAGACAATCCTCCGTATGTACGCATGAAAAAATGCGAATCGACGTCGTCGCGCCCATAATGTACCACCAGTATTTATGTGCGGACTCGTGCCATTGCTGGTGCATTTCAGTCCATTAATAGTACCGTCGACTGTTGAGTGTACGGTGCATCTGGTGCTTCTCTTTGTGCTCTACCTGGTATAGCTACTCGTAGCGCTCCTCGTTGATCGAAGTCGGTATGTTTTCAATCAACCATGGAAACGAAAACGAGGCTCCTCGACACAAGCTTGGACTCTCACAGTTGGCGCAATCATCGTGATTGTGACCTATATATACATATCAAAGTTTTTTTTAAAACCATTTTTTGTGGCCTATCAAATGTTTGGACCCTACAGTAGTAGTCTATACCACCATCTGCATTGTGGTTATCCTTGATTTATTGATTGATACCGGTACAGCTCCGCCGCAAAATTCCGCCAAGACTTTTTGACGCCTTGCTTTTTGAGGCCCACGCAAGAGCGTTCCACACACGTGACAGATNCAGGACAGGACAGGACAGGACAGGACAGGACAGGACAGGACAGGACAGGACAGGACAGGACAGGACAGGACAGGACAGGACAGGACAGGACAGGACAGGACAGGACAGGACAGGACAGGACAGGACAGGACAGGACAGGACAGGACAGGACAGGACAGGACAGGACAGGACAGGACAGGACAGGACAGGACAGGACAGGACAGGACAGGACAGGACAGGACAGGACAGGACAGGACAGGACAGGACAGGACAGGACAGGACAGGACAGGACAGGACAGGACAGGACAGGACAGGACAGGACAGGACAGGACAGGACAGGACAGGACAGGACAGGACAGGACAGGACAGGACAGGACAGGACAGGACAGGACAGGACAGGACAGGACAGGACAGGACAGGACAGGACAGGACAGGACAGGACAGGACAGGACAGGACAGGACAGGACAGGACAGGACAGGACAGGACAGGACAGGACAGGACAGGACAGGACAGGACAGGACAGGACAGGACAGGACAGGACAGGACAGGACAGGACAGGACAGGACAGGACAGGACAGGACAGGACAGGACAGGACAGGACAGGACAGGACAGGACAGGACAGGACAGGACAGGACAGGACAGGACAGGACAGGACAGGACAGGACAGGACAGGACAGGACAGGACAGGACAGGACAGGACAGGACAGGACAGGACAGGACAGGACAGGACAGGACAGGACAGGACAGGACAGGACAGGACAGGACAGGACAGGACAGGACAGGACAGGACAGGACAGGACAGGACAGGACAGGACAGGACAGGACAGGACAGGACAGGACAGGACAGGACAGGACAGGACAGGACAGGACAGGACAGGACAGGACAGGACAGGACAGGACAGGACAGGACAGGACAGGACAGGACAGGACAGGACAGGACAGGACAGGACAGGACAGGACAGGACAGGACAGGACAGGACAGGACAGGACAGGACAGGACAGGACAGGACAGGACAGGACAGGACAGGACAGGACAGGACAGGACAGGACAGGACAGGACAGGACAGGACAGGACAGGACAGGACAGGACAGGACAGGACAGGACAGGACAGGACAGGACAGGACAGGACAGGACAGGACAGGACAGGACAGGACAGGACAGGACAGGACAGGACAGGACAGGACAGGACAGGACAGGACAGGACAGGACAGGACAGGACAGGACAGGACAGGACAGGACAGGACAGGACAGGACAGGACAGGACAGGACAGGACAGGACAGGACAGGACAGGACAGGACAGGACAGGACAGGACAGGACAGGACAGGACA
The DNA here is from genome assembly GCA_008828725.1 of Saccharina japonica. NCBI lineage: Eukaryota > Phaeophyceae > Laminariales > Laminariaceae > Saccharina > Saccharina japonica. Next base: position 449,266 of record MEHQ01002427.1, read on the forward strand.
GGACAGGACAGGACAGGACAGGACAGGACAGGACAGGACAGGACAGGACAGGACAGGACAGGACAGGACAGGACAGGACAGGACAGGACAGGACAGGACAGGACAGGACAGGACAGGACAGGACAGGACAGGACAGGACAGGACAGGACAGGACAGGACAGGACAGGACAGGACAGGACAGGACAGGACAGGACAGGACAGGACAGGACAGGACAGGACAGGACAGGACAGGACAGGACAGGACAGGACAGGACAGGACAGGACAGGACAGGACAGGACAGGACAGGACAGGACAGGACAGGACAGGACAGGACAGGACAGGACAGGACAGGACAGGACAGGACAAGAGGGCATCACAAGACAAAGGTAACCCCTACACGCATTTCCCGGCTCCGCTCTTACATGGCCGAGAAGGGGGAAGGGCAGTAGGCCACTGCCGAAGACGTGAACACGACACATCCCTTCTGCTTTTCGCGGACCATCCGCCCGATGAAGTGGTGTGCGATCTGAGGAAAGATACAGCAGCAGCAACGGGTCCAGACGGACAAGCACCCAATTGATTCGAAATTAGGACGCGCTCAGTTAGCGAATTCAGTAGAGTTCTGACGTATGCCATCTTAAGGTCAGAGGTGCACACACCATGCTTTTTTCTGAGGGTGGTGGTCACTTGATTATCTTGATTATAGTATAGGAGCTCTATACCTCACCCAAAAACTGATTTTGGAGGACCAGAAAATGATTTTGGAGGACCAAAAAATGATTTTGGAGGACCAAAAACTGATTTTGGAGGACCAAAAACTGATTTTGGAGGAAAACAAAATGCTGCCCGATGAACAATCCCCATGGAACCAAAAACAAACAATCGATTTTCTGCTTATAGACGCATGCTACGGTAGAGGTGCACCATCTGTAAGCCGTAAGCCTTCTGAGGGTGGTGGTCACTATAGGAGCTCCATACCTCACCCAAAAACTGTTTTGGAGGGAAATAAAAGTGCCATAATGCCCGATGAACAAGCCCATGGCCTAGTAAGTATACAATGCATAATATTACAACACGAGAATGAATTTCCGACGACGATTTTGGGTTAAGAAGCCCGATCGTTTAGAAACCGTTTCAGCCGAAATTTGCTACCTCCATCGTGGCACGCGACTCCTCATAACAGTTGGACCAGCCTCGATCAAATGGTTGATAGTCCACACTAACTCCTCATAACATCTTGGAACCTTCCAAGGAAGTTCCCACGCGGTCGGGGTTAGCGTTACGGTTTCACGTAAAGAGGGTTTCAACCATTTTGTCTAAGCCGGACCAATATACATCTATACAGCAATCGGCGAATCGGCGCTGATCACGACAACGGTTGCGGTCTCAAGTCAGATCAGCCTGCCAGAGAAGGCCACCCCAACAGCATTGGCGACAAGGCACCACCACCACCAACACTAACGACAACAACACCAACACCACCATCACCACCAACACCAACACCACCAACACCACCACCACCAACAGCAACAGCAACAAAAATGACTGACCTTGGCTGATGCCGTGGCGTTACACTCGAGATTGGCCATCTGCTTCCCCTCTGGAGACGACTCGTAAAAGCCGGTCACGATGAACCCGGCGTTGTTGAAAACGCACTGGACGTTGATGTCGGACGTTACTTTCCTGCAAGGCGTAGGACACAGGACACAACTCTCTATGTTCAGTCTTAAGGAACCAAGGTATCATATTTTACTATACAAAAGAAACGCGGTTTCACGAGGCTACTGATACAGGGGAACATACAGTAGTACTCATAACCCGATGTCGGTGAAGGGCCTGTTCGTGGTAGGTTCCTCCTGGAAATGTGAGGGGGTACCTGGGTTTTAGGTCTATCGTGGGTTCTGATTACTATGTTTACAACAATAGCCCACCCAGAATAACCACAGCGATCTCCAGCACGAGTAACATCATGGTGCGAGCGGGGTTGTACAACCCCTATTCAGGGTAGCGCCGGCACTAAACGTATCATCCTGTTTGCACTGTAGCACTACTCAGTAGCCTACAGAGTCGCACGTGACTTGATGGGTACATCGTCCGCTTTTGAGCATGAGGTGCGTGGGTTCGAGTCCCGGTATTGCCACTTTTCCTTGGGTGAAAAAGGCTTAAAATGCCATTGAGTCCCCAGTATATAGTCCGTGGCAAGGGGAGTGCCCGAGAAATCAATGTCACGAAGTCTGCGAAGATCAACGAACTCGAAAACATGCACCAATATTTTCTTGTTCATATATAACTACCCACAGTTGATAGCCTACCTCAGTCACACTACCCACTAGCCTACTCAGTCACACTTCCGACTAGCCTACTCAGCCACATGACTCTGTAGGCTAATGGGTAGTATTATGCAAGTATAACCAACGCATCCTCTGTACGATAGCCTATGCCCAGCAGAGCCGGGTTGCTACAGCACGTATGGCTGATAATGTAACATTTGTGTTTATTGTGAAACAAGCAAAACACCAGCCGTAGACGAAATGATCATCCTTTTTTGTTTTGTTAAGCTTGGCCTCCGACCATGTCCAGGTCAAGCGTCGATCCCTCATGTGCATCTATGGCCAGCAGGAAAAAAGCCCCAAACAAAATCAAACAAGGAAGCTAATATTGCGCGAAAAACAATCTCTTTTCGTTCCGTTTTGTCCTTTTCTGTCTTTCTCTTGCTGTTTCTTTCTTGTACAATAGTTCTGTCTTGTTTCTGTCTGTTTTTTACCTGGTTTCTGTCTCTGTTTCAGTCTCTTCCTCCCGTTTTACCTCTTTCCCTCTTTTGTCTCTTTTATATCGTGTCTGTATCTGTTACTATGTCTCACTTGATCTTGTCCATGTAGTCCGCCCCGGGGGAGAACGTGGCGCCGACCTTGCGGAACTCCTGCCCCGGAAATTTCTCGGATACCAGGGCGAACGTATCCGCCAGAAACTTGTCGTCCATCGAAACAATGACAACGTTCAGCCCCTTCTCGTAATATTTTCAGCAACAGCCGCAAAAAATTGGAAATGGAAAGAAACGGCGGGAACGGAAAATAAAAGAAACGGAACATAAGTCAGGGTTTGCGAGTGTTATGAGGCGTTTTTTGTTTTGAAACGGGTGTAGGTGGGTACTGTTGTCCAGCCAATCGAATGGAATGCTCTTATCATGGAGCTGCGGCGTCAGAATGGCACCCGCGACAACAGAAAAAACGTACCCCCATACTTGTAGCGGCACAGCAGGCAATCGGGTGACAGTCAATTCAACGAAAATAACTGATAGTAGTAAAATGGGTACCAGGTACCTGGTATGCCGTAAGTGAGAGCGGGACAGTGCCCACACGGAAAAGGGGGCGATTGCAATACCTTCTCCGGCAAAGAAGCACGGCGCCAATGAAACAAAATGGAAATCTGAGTCGGCGACTACACCATCTCCCCTAAACCTGTCGTCATGACATTTTACAATGCAACGCGTGCAACGAAATAATAGAGCTTGGGATAGGTCCAGGTGGGTCCAGATTGACCCAAACGCGGTTGCTCTAGACCATCCAACCAATCCGCATCAAACGCGCCATGCCGACCTGCTCTCGCTCTCGTTCGCGCGAGGGGACCACAGCCGTGGTGGTGGTGGGGAACCGACCCGCCGGCTGCTTGACCTAAAGAGCGCCTAACCTATACCCGAGGTATAATACCTACAGTATATACCCCTGCTTCCTACGCACCCCCCCGCCCCGGCCCACCATCGGCTCTCCGTCTCACTCACCTGCAAGGCCAGCTCCTCGACGAGAGCTTTACCGATGCCACTGCCGCCGCCCTGTCCGCGCGGTAAAGCAAAAAAAACATTAAAAAACAAACAAAAAACAAAAACAAAACAAAGACAACAAAAAAACATTTTTTTTTAATAAAAAAACAAAAAAACGTGGAGATCATGCACCATGATCATTGTCACGTCGAACGGCACCGGTTTTAGGCGATGTGCTGTGCTGTGCTGTGCTGTGCGTGGCGTTGCGATCGGTCACCTCTATTATCTATCGTCGCAGTTGCGTCCGGTTCTAAGAACAACAACAACAGCAACAACAACAACAACAATAACAACAACCACAACAACAACAACAACAACAACAACAACAACAACAACAACAACAACAACAACAATAACAACAACAACAACAGCACGGGGCTTCGCTCTTCTACGGCGCGAATCGGAGGAGTGCTGTTTGCTGCATATTTCCGTAAACGCGGTGCAACCTAAGCCAATGAACTTCTGTTCATGCCAGACAAAATTTTGTCAACCTTAACCTTTCCCTAATGCAAACATGACCCCATTCTAATCCTAAGCAATGTGTCCCGAAAAACGTGGATGCGCTGTATATAGTTCTAAGTAATTGTTCCCTCTAACAAAGTCCACATCAGCACCAGCCGAGAGGCTGCCTGCCTTCTGGAGGGGTCCGAACATTGTGCCGGTCGCGTGCGCGTTTTCAGAAGAAAGCGGTGCTCTACGTGTGACTGCCGTGACAGGATGCAGGGCAGGTCATTCCTATTAACACGTGAACAAAAGAACGAAACTTCTTATGCATGGCACGAAGTGTGTATATACAAGCAAGGCATATTTCGACGAGATTCGACCAATATCAGACACTGGGTGTGCTGGATGTCGACGGGTAGAAAGGACGGTTTAGTGTGAAGAATGCACACACACAGTAGATGGGGGCGAGATACATGCAGCAGCAAAAAACATGATTCGACGAGATCCAACCGATCGGCATCGGGCACCCGTTACTCACAGTGACGAGCGCCCACTTGGCTCCATACTTCTTCTTGAGGTCCTGAGGGGGCAGCACCGCCACCAGCAAAAGCGGCACTGTTGACGTTTTCCGTCAAAGGGTTTCAGGTGGATGGGCAGGCAGTGTCGACGAAGGCGGTTGAGAGAGTGCCACCAACACAAAAGCAGTAACCGGCGGGTATGTATGTATAATACCCCGGAAATTGGCCACAAGGATCAACCTCTTGTCGCAGGCAACTATTAATACTATAACCTCCAAGCATGCATATGATACCAGGTACTGCTGTGGTATTGTATTATTATGAGTGAACGCGAGTGTTTCCAATTTCGACGGCGCGTGTTTTTAGGGATCCCCTTCAAAACCGCTGTCAGGTGGATCTACGTATCGTACGACCGCGATGATCTCCCGAAAAAACAAAACATCCACCACGAAAAAACGACACCCCGCATCAGAGTCCGAAGACCATCAGCATAGCGTACCCAGCGGACCACAAGCGCAACACAGGCAGCAAAAACAGACACCGGGTTATCCTCGCGCACACAGGGCAGTGGCACGGCTGCCGCGCGTCACTGCTGCTGCTGCTGCGCGGCAATGGGAACCGTCTGAAGTACGTTTCTGGTCTCACTCCTGTGTTTTATATCCCTGGTGCTCTTCTTCGGCATGTGTCGAGACCACAACCCTTGGGCTATCGCATCAGCGTAGGCAGAGAGCACAGCGGGCTCGTAAACACAGCATCACGCGGCGGGAAGCCGCCGCCGAGGCTGTGCGCACCCCCCGCTGGACTGTACCTGCTGTGCTTTGCTGGTCTCTCATGTGCTTGCTGCTGTGCCATGCCTTCTACACAAACCTCTCGTACCTCCGAACAATTTTTACACTTCGTTGAGTACTCAAGAGTTGCGTAATACTGCTGTTGTACGAGTACGCGTAGTACAGGGGAGGAGGTTTTTGTAGGCGTAGCGGACCGAGAATGGTACAGCTGTTCGCCGAAGCGCAGGACGGCTATTATATAGGGGTGACCGCTCACCGGCTGGCGGGGTGGGGGGCAGCTCAACGGTGGCCAGTGGGGTGGGGTGGGGTGTGATCGGCGTACGAGTACTCTGTTGCATGTCCTGCTTTTCGTGTCCACGTTTGTTACATTTATTTGTTGCTTTTCGTTTTTCATCAACACCCAACGCACGCAACTATGAAATATCCTGCTGCGCGAGTTTCTCGGGACAGCTACCATACTAACTTTAAGTGATGTAGTGCAGCGCCAACGATAAGCGCTGCCGTTCAGTTCTCCAGTGTACTGCTTAAATTGCTTCGACCAGGATTGTATTATCAATAGCTTTATGTAGGAACAAACATATGATACATGTACCAACAGGTACCAGTACAGAATAGAACACCTACGAGTATTAATAATAAGAAACGGGAACTCTGGTCCACGCTGAAATTCTTATTTGAGAGAGGGCACTTTCTACACTAATTTCAATATAACGACTCCCGAACTTCTTATTTCCCTCTAAATCTCAGCCTGGCTTTCTTATTGGCCTGTTTCTTATTACGTAGATAACCAGTACTGCTGTACGTACACGGGGACCGTGGGGGGGGGCGAGGGCCATCGGCTGTATCACACCATCACACCCCTCTTCATGCGCACTGCCGGCGACCAGCAAAAGTTGATGCAGCCATGCGCCGTTCACTCTTTTTCCGCACGAACAAGTCACAAAACCGTGCGGCTCACGACTCGGCGCTAACCGTGAAGGCGTACCTATACTCGTAGACAAGGGGACGACGTACGACGGCAGTAGGGCTACTGCTGCTGCACTGCTCTATCTACACACAAGGAGGGTTTTGCGAGCTGTGCATATCGAACTGCACATATACCTGCTGTGTTCGTAGAGTGTACGAATAAGAACACTTTCGTGTGGAGATGTATGCTACGATATACGCCCAGTACGAGCTCGTGAAGGTCAATGCACTGCAATCCAAAATGGTCAATGGGAGACATCTCCTGAGACGCCATGCAGCAGCGTTAGGGATAAGGATGTAGCACAAAGAGAGGGCGCTACCAAAACGTTGCCGACATTGCTGGAATGAGTCGATAGACAGCGCAGCAGCACCGACGGCCTGTCTGTCTCGCCAAAAAGAACGCCGTTTGTGGATTGAATGCTACAACAAGTACACTCTCCAAAACGGTATGTCGTTGCACTCACCAAAGTACGTAATCAGCCATACAGCGGTTGGCAGTGCTAGAAGACCCAAGGCCACAGTCAATAGGCACACCATCCTCTCATACAATCGCGACTGTACCTACTGTGCAGCAAGCTGCCCTTACTTACGAGTAGTTGTTGGAACTTAAAAATCCGAAGCAGAAAGCGGGGCTGTTTGACGAGAAATGACAGTACCAACACGCCACTTTCATTGTCGAAAACTTCGATCGTGAACTGCGCTCCTCTGCGGTACGTAAGGCAGCACTAAGAGCACTCCGGATACTGAACAGCTAGATAGAACAACACTAACAGCAACCATGTCCACGCAAATCCAGGAGCTTATCGCGGCGGAGACAAAGGCGTCCTCCATCGTCGCCGAAGCCCGGGCAGGTGAATAACATTTGACAGAACGTGAAGAATATATGCTTCGTCTTCAGGGTCTGTTTTGGCTGCTGGGAAGGTGTCACGCAGGCAGCGGCATAGGGGGGTTGCATGCTTCGCCTGAGCTAGGAACCAAGCATCCCCCGTGAGCGCTTGCTTTAGCGAGACCCCCCTCGACTGGTGCTGAATCTGCTACTAGAGTGGCGTAAGTACGCGCCAACTTGTATCAGGTTGTTGCTGTGTCTATGTTGCACGTGGCTCTCATATGGTACGTAGGCGAGATAGGCACAGACCCCGGGTTTGCTTGACTTCCCTTCTATCATCGAGACTTTTGCGTGGGTCTACATACAGAGAGAAAAGAGGGAGAACCGACCGAACTGGTCCACCTCTCGGACCTACGACATAGCCGACCGGTTCCATCGAAAGACAGGCGGACCCACGAGCGCGTACGTCTGTCTACCCCCTGTCCGCATGCACCCAAGCAACCTCGGCTTCGCGCACCGCACCGCAATAGTAGGCTATTTTCAGTCGCTTTAGGAGGCGAAAGGGCCCCATTTTCTCGAAGCTCGACGAAGACGGCGCCGCTTTTCTTCACGCGAACGCACTTCCGAAATCTCTCTGACCGCTCCTCCACTGCGCAAGCTGAACACCCCCCCCCTCCCTCCACCTCCCCCTCTCCAACGAGTATGCGTGGCCTCTTGGCGTTGCTGCCTGGGGATTTCTAGTCGTGGAACCTCGAGCCGTCGGTCCCCGCCCCCGCCCAGCCCACAATTTGCCAAAAAAAAATAGACGATTCTCAAGAGCGCCCTTTTGTTGTTTTTTGTTTCTGACCCCTTCAGGGTGACGTTCCTCCTCCCTTGACGAAGAGAGGGTGTGTGTGTTGTCCTTGCTTGCAGCATGTTAGGGTGCTCCGCGTGCGTTGCTAGTTAGTTGCAAGACTGCTTTGTGCTTGGTGATGGCGAGGGAGGGCAGCGCGTGCTAAAAGTGTTACCTGGAACCTGGTAGGTCCGAGTGACCCTATTAATACGAGCGCAAGCTGGGGTAAACATGTCTTGGGTATTACGTAGGGCGCGCACACACATGACACGATGTACTCTAATGTACTGTATTCATTGTATTAGTATTATTAATAGTATAGGCCTGTCTGTATTGGTTTTGTACGCGTATGATAGATACCCTCTGGGTACTTGAAGAACTCGTCACATTTCACGTTGAATATTGAACATTGAACATCGAACAGCAGCGTTGCTCCTCCGAGACGGCAGTCAACGTAACAGAGAGACAAACGAAACACAGGGCAACCTTATCCTACAGTAAAACGACATGCCTTTCTTGCCACTGCTGTAATTAGCTACTAAACGCTCGTACGTATATAGCTGTACCCTTCAGGTTTCTCCTTCCCTCTGCAGCAGTATTTGGTATGATTCCGCCGCGATTTTGTCCGCCTTCTGTTTTAACGGTTACACCTCCTCCTGTCCCCTGTCCCCTGTCTCTTTCCCCCTATCCCCTGTCCCAGCCCGGTCAAAGCGCATGAAAGAGGCCAAGAAGGAGGCAGAGGCGTTGTGCAACGCCTTCCGCTCGGAGAAGGAAGCCGCATACCAAGCCAGCATGCAGAAGGTCAGCGCCCCCTGTGCTGCCCCCCCCCCCGATGCGCAAGTTCACTCGGGCGAAGCGGCGGAATGACAAGCGCTCGTATAGTAACATTCGCAAGGTTGTCTCCCCACTGGTGCGAAGCGCGAAGCCGGTTTATAATATGGCGGAACCGAGGACGCCGTAGTCTAACATGTAGCATCGCACGCAGCGTGTGACGGGCACTCCGCGTCGATATGGTGCAACTGCTGCTATGTGGCGCTTGTTTTTTTTTTTGTATTTCGCTGGCGGCGATGAATGCACGGTGTTTCATTTACAGGTAATGTTTTTGCATATGTACCTCGTGGCATGTAGGGCGTTCTTCCAAGCGACAAGCCTCCAAACGTTGTCAACTACCGTCTCCTGTGCAGGGTACTGTCGAGGTCGAGTCCGTTTTGTTTTTTTGCGCCTGGCGCGGCAGTCGAAGTCGATCTGCCAATTCAGTGCATCAAATGGCGACGTGCTTGCGTGCATCCAACCCAGCCAACAAATAATCCTAACCCTCGATCTTAGGTCTACGATGGCCGCGGGCCGCGCTTGCGTCGTCGTCATCTCTCTTCCCCCTCTCCAACAGCACTACTGCTGCTGTGGGCAGTTGGTCAATCTGTTCGTTACGCCTAAACCTCTTTTGAGTTATTATATCGGGGGAACCTAGTAATTCATACCAGGTAGTAGTGATCATAACCAAATATGGTATGTAACCATAGGGGGATACATGGTTTTTGGACCCATCGTGAGTTCTGGTTACTATGTTTACTACATTAGCCCACCCGTAATACAGTACGTATATACCAGGTATGAAGTTACAATGTGCAAACCGCCGTTCGGACGACTTACGTAGCTCCTTGGCAACTGTGTTTGTCATGCCTATTGCATGCACACCAAACCGAGTTCTAAGTAAGCTGCTTGGAAAATAGGGGGTTGGGCCGTGTCTATAACATGTTACAAAAAAGGGAAATTAACCAACTCGCATCTGGCTTGTCTTGGAACTCTTGCCACACGAACGACCCCAAACCAACGCTTAACCGTTATTATGCCACCCTTTCCTCGTGGATTTGCCGTTTTCTTTTTTTACCCAAGTCGTTTGTGTTTTATGATTTTTTTTTTTGTAAACACCTGAGCTGTCAGATCGAAGAACGGGATTTCATCTATAAACTCTTGTTGTCTCCTTATCTGCTTCCGCGTTGTGTTTGTTCGCGCAGTCGATGGGATCGACAGGGAAGGACTCGGACACCCTCGGAGCACAGACCGACTTGCAAATCCACCGGATGACGTGAGTCGGTGTCCCGCCTTTTTGTATACAGCAGGAGGTTGCCGCTCTTGTGGCAATCGAGCTACGAGCAAGTCGTACGCATAGGTGGTTCCGTAATCGTGCACTGCCTGTAGTTTTGCCGCTGTTGAGACAGTGGAGGTACGAGCAAGTACGAGAAGGGGGGTTCAGGAATTCAAGAGGTTGTCGTTTTTGTAGCAGTCGAGCGACGAGCAAGTAAGAGTGGGTTGTTTCTGTATTTGTCCTTTGCTGCTTTTTGTAATAGGACAGCTATAATTAAGTATGTTTTTTTTGGTTTTTTTTTTTTTTTTTGTTTTTTTTTCTTTTTTTTTTTTTTATTTTCTAGTATGTTTTTTTTTTGTACAGTAGGTTGGTTGGTCCTCTGCTGTTTTTGTAGCAGCTGAGTTACGAGCAAAGTGCGAGTAGGTCTGCAAGGATATCGTATCAATACATTTGTCGGCTGATAACGCGAAACATCAACCTTCATCCGTTTTCCACTGCACTACACAGAAGCACATATCTGCCTCTAATTCCAAGTTTTTGCTTGTTCTCAACCCTTTCCCGGTGCGATACCTTGATTTTGTCCTCTTCCTTTCGCTCTCTCTCTCTCGACTATTTCAGAGCTAACGCGTGTACCCACGTTTTTGAGGATGAATATCTTGAACTAGACTAGGACATATTTTTGCAGAAGTTGAAATAGCCTCCCCTCTGTTCTTAATATGAACCTTCCTTCCTTCCTTTTTGTATTTATTACGCTCTTTCTTACGCTCTTTCTTACTTCCTTCCTTTCGTACGTACTTCCTTCCTTTCGTACTTACTTCCTTCGTTTCGTACTTACTTCCTCCCTTTCTTTCGTACTTTTCCCCTTCCTTCATTCCTCGCTTTCAACTGATAATAATACGTTTGTCTCCCTCTTCTTTTCTCCCCCTTTCCACCCCGTTTTTTGTTTTGGCTCTTCCTCAGTGGCGACTACTCCCGCAACAAGAAGTCAGTGGGTGACCTCCTAGTGCACGAAGTTTGCCACATCGTCTACGTCGTACCTGAAGGCCTTAAGTCGCGCGAGATGCAGCAGGCGTGATGACATCGATCACATCCAAAAAGGACGAATGCGTCCATCTTTATTGTTGGGTTTGAGGAAGGAAGGGAGGAGCGGGTTGGGGGGTGGGCGGGACGGGTGGGGCGTAGGCGTAGCTACGCCATAATTTTTCGGCAGGCACACTGCGGAATTGGTTGTTGGTAAAGCTGCCGGGCGGACTTTTTTTTGTTTTCCAACCGATGTTCGACAGTAGTCTACTATTAATACAGTAGTAGTTGCGAAACACGTTTTTCGACGTTACATTATCCACAAAGACTATAATTCGCGAGTCAGCAAGGAAAATGACGACTTATCTGGAGGGTTAAGACGCCCTCATGCGGGGTGCGCGGGCGGGGCCACGAGCAGCAGAAGGGTTTCCACGGATGCATTATTCGCCGTCCGGGATTTTCCCCTCGGCTTTCGCCGGTTTCAACAGTAAATATTTTTGTCGCACGGGCTTCTTTGTCTTGTGGTGCATGTTTTATAAGGGGACGTTTGTCTTCTCTCTGCGTCGCCTCTTTCCGCACCTTTTTGTGGAGATGGCTTACACAGTATTGTCCTGGCCAGCCACTAACTATGCTTGCTCAGGTCGCCAGTACGTACACTTGTTTGGATCGGGCGTGCCACTTTCCCAGTTTTATTGACGTTGCGTCCGCGTCTGATGTTACGCTTCTTTCATGGCATGTTGGTGACATTCGGATTGGGAAAACCTGTTTCTATGGAGCCCTCGCCTTGTACCTGGCAGCATAACCCCTTCACCGGTGCAGCCGTTTCGCGAACACTTATATTTAACGTTTACATCTATTTGTTGGAATTAGGGTTTCCCCACCTTAAGCCTTGATTGTTAGTGTTGTTGCACAGCATGAAACTCCCAGTGTGAAACGTACCCAAAGTCGGGCGTGCTGGTTTTTGGTGTTGACTACCTCTTGTGTCGCCGGAACGTGATGGAACGGCGAATTCCTGCTCGAGGGTGACCAAGCATCGTGATTACAGACAGAGAACACGCTAGAGGATTTGTATTGAGAGCGCGAGTTGTCGGGAAAAGGAGAGGAGACCCAATCTCACCTCAGAGTAAAATTAGTTTTCCAAGCGCGAGAGGCGTGTTCGGCGGAGTTGGGGGCAGGGGAATCACGTTGCACGGACGATTCGCAACGATCAACGATGTGTCATGTACCCTCTGCGCAGAGGAAGGAGAGTGTCGGCAACTTGAGAAAACGAGCGACATGAGACATGTTTGATCGGGTCAAGCTTCGTGTCAATATTAATAAACCGCCTTCGTTCAACTTGATGCTTAAGTTTCCTCGGCATCTCAAATCTACTCTTGTTTGACCCTGCGAGAGAGCCGTGCGTCGGACGCGCCTACAAAGCCAATATACGGCGAGAGCAGTGGCGGTCTTAACTGGGGCTACTACTACAGCCAATAGTGGCTACTATTAATACTACAGTAGTAGTAATACGTGGGCATGCCTGCCGTATATACTGTAATCAAGAATATTAGATAGCTCACACACACCCCCCTCGGATGACTTTTAGAGACGTTTTTCTCGAAACCATGGGATGCACACAATACGAAAATGATGGCATTTTGTACTCAGGCCATGGGATTGTTCATCGGGTACGAGTACGAGCACTTTTATTTTCCTCCAAAGGCAGGTGGCTTACTATTACTTACTAGTAGTATAGAGCTCGTCAAGCCATCATCACCCTCAGAAGGCAAACATGGTGCACCTCTACCGTAGCATGCGTCACAGGTTGAGCTCCTCACAGAGTGACCAAGTACCGGTTTTAGTATGATGGATTTTACTACTACTGTGCGTAGTATACTTGTTATACTGTAGGACTCGTAGCGCATGGAAATCATCGTCGGGTTTAGCGCGAAAAAACGTTCTTCGAAGTCCTGTTTCGGGTGAGATATTGAGCTCGGAACGTAAGGCACCACCCCTGAAAGGCATTATTTCGGGTGAGATATTGAGCTCCTTCCTCATGTGAGCTCATAACATAAGGCACCACCCCTCAAAGGCAGGCATTGCTCAGTATCCGACTTTGACTCGACGCGTGCTGTGATGCCAACACAGATGGGTTAGTTGAGACGTCGCGATTTGACGGCGGGGGGGGGGGGAGTGCTTCCATCTGTCGAGAACTTTTGTCGAGAGTCAAAAAGGTACGTGTCCCGCTCACAAAGTCGTTGAACTACCGGCGCAAGACTTCTATTGCATTTCGCGGCGGCCCGGCACGCGTCGAGTTCGTTGCAGGAACATTTCGAGACAAACCACGTAAGATGCCGCCACTCCTCTACTCACACATAGAAAAGACATTTCGTGCCCGCAGTTTTCTGTTTTTTTTAACAAAGTTATCACGAAATGATCAACAAAGAAAGGCGATATCTCGAATACATATGCTACTCGTACAGGTTCGCCCTATAAATAGCGCCGTCATACTATGCATTGATGTAGTTGTTTCAGGTATACAGCTTGATGGGGGGAGAGACGCCGCCTGCGCCACAACCAAGCCCTACAATGGGCGGCAGGGGTTTCCCACGTGAAACGCAATACAGCGTACGTAACCGTGTGTCCCAAGAAAAGAGAAGGCTGCCTCCAGGTGCATCACTCCCCCCTCACAAATGGTTTGGAGCACTCACAAAAATCCTTATGAGAATGCTCCCACGACACAAATCAATCATTAGTCACGCGCCGTGAATCATTCACACACTCTTTAGCTTTCGCGCGTTCAACCCACCCAGGCTCAGCCGCGCTTACGGCGTTGTCCAGCAGCGACACTCCGCACACGCATACACGAGTCCCGCGTCTCCGCCGCCTACGTAGCTCGTGAGGGTGCATCGTCCTCACAGATGGTCGGAAAGCCCCCCTTGTGCAATGTAGGCGTAAAACAACACCTGTGGAGACATTGAACAGTCTCTATAGCAAACCCCACGAGGTGTCGACAAGCTCTCAATTCGGTATGCCTAATAATGCGCTATGAACACGTTGTCCAATTTTGAACAGTCTATAGCAAACCCCACGAGGTGTCGACAAGCTCTCAATTCGGTACTATGCCTAATGGTGCGCTATGAATACGTTGTCCAATGTCTCCACAGGGATTTGTTTACGCCCACATTGTGAAGGGGGGGGGGGGGGGTCTCGGCCACTTGTACCAGATCAAAACCCGATGGCGTCAGCAACAAAAAAAAGAGGGCTATATACGCACGAATCAAAATCCTACTTATTACATGGGCCTTTCCCGCCTCTCACGGCCCGGTGTCGCACCTGCTGTCTTATCTCGGCGAGCGCGTCAAAAACGGTCCATCTCAACCAACGCTTACTTTTTCAAGGGAAACCAAACATCTGAGCGACGCCCGTTCGGCCTACCGCAGACGTGGACCCCCCCCCCCCCCCCTTCCTCCTCGTGATGCATCTTCCTCCACTAGCGGACGCTGGCCGGCCGAACCATTCCATCCACCAGGTGTGCAGGGAGGTTGCGATGTAATCTCTTCGAGCATCGCCCCGTCCTTGCCCCCCCCCCCCGCTCGTCCCAGTCCCGGCACACGGAAAAAAAATCGTAGAGAAGCAAAAAAAAAAGTCGCTTTTCGTGGGCCTAACAAAACAAAACACCTCGTCACCAACCAACCAACCAACCACACCATAACCATACCAAACCCTCTGACTCAGTAGCCCCTGCGATTCCGGCCCTTGTTCTTCTTCTTGCTCGAGGTGGAACTGCTCGTGGTCGTCGCCGCCGCCGGGGCCGCCGCCGGAGCCGCCGCGCCAAACAACCCCCCCGCCGCAGGCGCCGGAGCCGCAAACGACCCAAACGTCGCGGCTCCAAACTTAACCGAAGGCGCAGCGGCAGGCGCCGCTCCGAACAGCCCTCCCGCCGGCGCCGGCGCCGCTGCCGCCGGGGCCCCAAACAGCCCGCCCCCGGCGGCGGGCGCGGGCGCCGCACCGAACAATCCCGCCGCAGGAGCAGCAGCGGCCGGAGCCCCGAACCCGCCGAACCCAGTCGCCGCCGCGGGCGCCGGAGCTCCAAACAGACTCTGGCCTGCCGCCGCGGGGGCTGGAGCAGCGCCGAACAGACCCCCTGCCGCTGCTGCTGGCGCGGCCGTCCCGAACAGACCGCCACCAAGGCCTGGCGCGGGCGTCGGCGCCTTCCCGAACGTCCCAAATGCGGATGGAGCGGGCGCGGCCGGTGCAGGCGCGCCGAAGGCGCTTGGGGCAGCCCACGGGGACGCTGCAGGCTGGGCGGCGGCGGCAGCGGGCGCGGCTAAGGCCGGGGCGGGGGTTGGTTGGGGCGGGGCCTGGTCCCGCATCTGCTGGAGGAGGCGGCGTTGGGCGGCGCGCTCCTGGCGCTCCGCGGCTTCAAAGGGGTCGTCCTTGAACTGCTGCTTGTACCGCTGGCGGAGGGCTTCGATTTGCTCGTGCGCGGCCGCTGCGTGTCCGGCGATCTGTTCGTGGTGGCGGTAATGGTGGTGGATATGGGGATGCTCTTGTTGTTGTTGTTGTTGTTGGTTTTGTTGGTTGTTGTTGAGGTGCTGATCTGTTGAAGTGGTGGTTATTGTAGTTGTTGTTGCTGGTTGTTGGTTGTTGAGGTGAGGTTTCCGGCGAGAAAGAGCAAGTTCGGGTGGATGACAGAGGAAGGGGGGTAACTGACGCCATTTTCGGGCGTGTGTACTGTGTACCACTGGGCGTGCTGTACACTCGTAGCTATACAACAAATTTGCCAGCGGCGGCGCGTGAGAAAAGGAGCGTCGGCGACCTGTCTTGGTGGCCCGCGAAACAGATTACACTCGAGAAGAGGTCAGCAGGGAGGAACTATCGAATTTGACATGTGCCCCTCGATCAAACCTGCCAGCGCTTGAAACGAAGCGGGCTTGCCCAATTCGTCGGGAATAGCTGTCTACGCAGCAGAAAAACCGCGAGCGTCGACATCGCAGCACACCCAACCCCCCACCTCCCCCCCCACCCCGCCCTCAGATTAGCTCAACGCGCACCCCCCATTCCAATGCCGCCAAAAGGGAGAAACGCACGCCTTGCCAGGTTCTACAACTCTCGCGAAAGAAAAGCAAGGTGCATCCTTTAACCGGCGACATTGTACTTTATCGTGCAGCTTGCAACCTGGGCCTACCTGGTTGAACGTCTTCCACTGCTCTCGGATAACGACGGCTAGCCGGTCGGGGGTCACCCGCGCTCGCTGTCCGTACGGCGCCACCGCTGCCTCCCCCCCCTGCAGCGGCTCGTCAGAAAGCTGCTCCTTTATCGCGTCGATCTCCTGCAGGAGGCGGCCAGCCGACAAAAGCAAGAAAGAGGCAGACAGTCAGAGGACGAAGCAAGGAAGGGGCAGAGGGTCAGAGGAGTTTTTCGAGGCTCCCGCGGCCCCACGGAGCGAGTTGACTGCCTCCTCGTGCTCTATTGCCGCGGTTGGGCCAGGCTGTTCTCGAGAGAAGCAACAGATGTTCGTCTGTTCCCTACTCCCGGGATCGACGCCTACCGTGCCTTAAGTATAGCGAGGGCAGCACGCGACCGTGGCTGCAACCGCGCCTCAACCCGTTTAGGACTGCAGTCCCGTTATGGGGACAAATTACTCGGAATTAGAGCCAAATATATGGTTATGTGCACTGGAGTACTAAAAGGGAAGCACACGACCCTTACCACATCAACCCCAACCCTAACACCAAATAGGGGACCCGGGCCCCAACCCAGGCGCATCGGCGAGACCGCTTCAACGAGGTAGGGATAGGGTTAGAAGGCGTTATAGTTAAGCTCAGGTTAGGGTCAGGTTAGGGGTAGGGGTAGGCGGAGGGGCAGAGGTAGGATGAGGATTATAGGTAGCGCCAACCACGGGGAGTCACTTGCCTGCGCGTACTCGCCGAGTCGCTTCTCGAAGCTCTCCACCATCTCCCACATGTAGTCGCTCGGTAGCTGCTCCACCGTGTTGAGCCCCGAGTCGCTGTGCAGCCGGTGCACCACGAACGTCCCGTGCACCTCGGCCTGCTTCGACGTGCCGTCCGCGTCGCCCTTGAGTTCCTTCAGCGCAAGCTTTTGGGTCTGCCAGGAAGAGGCAAGGAGAGAAAAGAGCAGCGGTTGTTGTTGTTGTTGTTGTTGTTGTTGTTGTTGTTGTTGTTGTTGTTGTTGTTGGTGGTGGTGGTGTTGGTGTTGGTGTTGGTGGTGGTGGTTGTTGGTGGTGGTCGTGTTGGTGGTGGTGGTGGTGGTGTAGTAATCTCACACCAACTCATCGCCACCATCTAGCCCTGTGGTCACAAGACAGGCTCCAACACGTCTAAGGGGCGGGTGAACAGGCGGAAGCTGCGGCGGTGGCGGTAGCTTTGAATAGAAGACACCCGTCACATGCTGACGGGCTGGCCATAACATTCCCGCAATGCGTTCGATACACATGCGGTGTGTTGCCGAGCAGACTTCGAGGCCGGAGTGGCTAGTAACAAATCGGGGTACGAGTACGTACATCCTTCGGGAGGCCCAACCAGAGGTCTGAGCCTCTATAGCTACCATGTGAAGTACTACAGTAGTAGCAGGGACCAAAAGTTGTACCCTTCAGCTGGGGGCGACCCGACAATCTTGCCCATAAAGAACTACCTGGTATGCTATTAAATAGCATCATAGAACCCGATACTGCACGCGCAAACGAATAGCCCATGACAGCACCACAAAATGCAAGATTGATGAAAGAATGCGGCACAACACGAGCAAAACGAAAAATCTAGAAACGACAAAACCTAGCATCATACAAGGTAGAAAAAAAAATCCCGACACTACCGCTGAAGACGCCACTTCGGAGCATTGAGCAAGAATATCACGACGCGCGTCGCCTTTAGCAACGAATGCCACGACTATCAAACTGCCCCCCGATTCGTACCTCTTGCTCGTTCCCAAGGTCTAGCAGGTCTCTCCGCAACTGGCGTATCTCCGCCTGCAGCCCCAGCCCATGCGTCGGATTGGTCCGGCTAACCTCGTCTGCCACGCCTCTTTGCCTGAGGTACGAAAGGGGGGGGGGCATCGGCAAAAGAGTTAAGAGTAATGAGCACCAAGGAGGGGAAAACAAAAAAACAACTCACTTCTTCGCAGGGGATGCCACGCGGCAGCTGGGCGGCAAACCTGACAACACGACGGCTCTCGCTCAAGCGTCTGTGTCTCCGGTGACGGGAGATGGTACGTCAACCGGCGCCAAAAGGCTAAAAAAAGAGAGCAAAACCACAAAAAAACAACTACGAGTAGGCACTACGCATCTGTAAATAAAAGCTAGAATTCAGAAGCAACAACAAAAAAAAGAAGGATTCTCCCCCCCTCCCTCCCTTCCTTTCCCCCTGGGGTTTCCTCCTCGCCTCTTGATCTCCGTCGCAAGGTCGTCGATCTGCTTCCTCATGCCCTCCGGGAGATGCTCGTACCGAGTCTCCGGGGTCATCTCCTGTACCGCGCCCGCGCCCGGTGCCCCGGCCATCCCAGGAGCCGCGGCCGCTACTCCAAACGCAGGCGCCGCGCCAGCCGCAGGAGCAGCCGCCGCCGGCGCCGCCATCCCAAACCCAAAGCCAGCACCGGCGGCTGGCGCGGCGGCGGCCGGTGCGGCACCGAAGCCAAACCCGGAAGTCGCGGGGGCGGCAGCGGGAGCGGCAGCACCAAAAAATCCGCCCGCGGCTGGCGCCGGCGCGGCAGCAGGTGCACCGAATCCGCCGCCGAAAGCTGGCGTAGTGCTCGGCGCGGCGGCGGGGGTCTGAGAACCGAATCCGAACGCCGAGCCGGCTGCTGGTGCGGCGGCTGCTGGTGCAGCTCCGAAAATGTTTGTGGCTGCCGGTGCTGGTGCCGCGGCTCCGAAGCTAAAAAATGAACATTCAAGGAGGGGGGTGGGGTGAGGGGGAGGGGGAGATAGGACGGGGATGGGGCTAGTACAGGGTTTGGTAGAGGTAAGGGGGGGCGCGTACTCATTTGTTGCTTGTCTTAGACGTTTGACCATTGACCACCCGTCCCTTTCTAGACGGAGCAGGGGGGGTGGGGGGAGGGCACGGAGGGTTGGGGCAACGAAAGTCACGAAGCTGTTTCAAAACCGCAAAGCGCTGACATGGGATGTGTTGATACGATGAGCAATGCTGTGTGATCGGAGCGCACGTGTTGAGATATTACAACTACGATACAAAGAGAGCAGTCTTGACAGTTACCAACAGCATGGTTTTGCGACGCAACAGCCGGTTCGGCGTGTGCACGTATTGCCCATCGCCTACACTCGTACCAGTAGAAGACATTCCCTGATTCATGCCACCTCCGCAGAGGTGAAGAGGTAAAAGTTATGAGCATGTGTTCTGTATGGCTTTGTTTATTGTCAGTGGTATTGCACTTGAGGTAGTACCGGTAACACAGTAGAGCCTGGGCCTACTGCTGCACAGAAGAAGACCTACTGTGAGCATGTCTCAACCCCCGCCAAAGAGCATTGGAACATGGAACGAACCGAATGGAATATCATGTGCCAGGAGGGGTTGGTGTCGATTGGATACGGAAAGCGAATAGATTCAGTGCAGCTCGAGAAAAAAAACTTGTACCAGGTATATTATAAAAGAAGAGGGAGAACATGTGTCGAACGTCGGACCCCTTTCTCGTGTCGAGGAGGACCGAACAGCCCGACCGAAAGGGCACAAAAACAGGAGTCTCCTTTGACGCGTTTGATGTAGATGGACACCACCACCGTAGATGGAGGTGGACACTGATTGCGGGCTAACACAGCGGTGTTGTTGTGTCGTGGCCGTGGCATGTGCAAAAGGTTTAAATTCGTACTGATTTGGCTCGTGAGTCGTGGGGCCCACCAAGCTTTCTGCATGGGCGCATGGACTCAAAAACGGTTGTTTACGAATCGTTGTATATAGGGACGGAACGAACGAACAGCCTCTTTCCATTTCGTTCGGTCCCAAAAGGTCGAATATAGTTAACCCTTTTAGAACTGCACTGTTTAGAAATAAAGATTTCACTCTAATTCCAAGTGTTTTGTCCCCACATCGGGACAGCAGTCCTAAATGGGTTAAGGCACGCCCTGAAGTTGCAAGACGTACTTTAACATTATACCTAAAAATACCTACGTACTGCTGTACATGTGAGCGTACGTACCAGATACCAGGTACCAGGTATGAAGTAGTCCAAGGACTAAGCGTTACGTATATAGCATTTGCAAGTAGTCAAAACGTTCGCTGTGATTCCGAGCGGTTCGTGGTACGATATAGCGGTGACCCATCGCATGCCACGCCAGAACGACAAGGTATTGACTCGCAAGGGCAAGGGTTCCAGGTTCCAGGAGGGCATGCTGGCCGAGCTCAGCCCATACCGGCCACACTTGACCAAAAGACGCCATTCAAAGCTCCACTACTTTGCGACTTTGCGATGCTGTCATGGAATTCGAGTCGTATCGTATACCCTGGGCGTGGGATCTGGTACCCTGGAGTACTGACTGGTACCGAGTACAGAGCTGTTGATTGGGCCAACATGATCAGCGGCCAAAATGGGGGGAGCACAGAACAGCAGCAGGGCTGAAGTCGGGCGACGAGTGTCCGACGGGGGACTTTAGAGAGAGAGATATGATGCGAGATGCGAGTGTGTATCATAAACGCGTGATGAGCGCACAAAAAAAAAGCAGCAGCAGCAGGCGTGAACGCGTGAACATCGGTTGCACCACTTGCGGCCTTAGAGTGCTGCATAATCCACACCAGCTGATCCACATCATTTGTACGGAAGTTATCATCATTTTCTGCTATGTTTTTATACAAGGATTGTAGCCGCCGCCGCCGCCACCGCCGCTGCTGCTGCTGCCGACACAGCCAACAACACCACCAGCCACCAGCGCGTATATACAGCAGTAACATCATTGCTACATTGAGGGTTGCGCCCGCCGCTGCTGCTGCTGTTGGCTGTATCGACAGCAACAGCAGCAACACGACCAAACGTTTCCAACCAGGAAAGGCAAGTGTACAAGAGGGCCCTATGGGGCTGTTAACTGAACATGGCTGTCGATTCCAGCACAGTAGAAGGTTGGGTGTGGAGGCTCCACCCTTCGCCACACACCAAAATAGATCAGCATCACTCCAGGGCAGCAGTCCTACTGCATGACTGCTGCTGTGCCTCGTAGTCCTTTCCAACGGGCGACTCTACTCGCACACGAGTACTCTCAAAATGACCAAAAATCAAACATCATTGATACCTAAATCCTCCTGAAGCGGCCGGGGCAGGGGCAGCAGCTGCCCCACCAAAAGAGAATCCTCCTGCCGCGGGAGCAGGGGCAGCAGAACCAAATAGGCTCATGACGTTGGAGAGCGGGCGGGCTGCGTCGAACAACAACAAAAACTACTGCCGTCTCTGCTCTCTGCTGCTGGTGGACGGAGAAAGCAGCAAAATGCTTCCCAGGCTTCGTGAACTCCTTTGTGAGAATTCACACGTTCGTGAGAGGGCGACGTTTTCAGTTTCTTTCGAGTGGGGGCTTTCTATCGTCGACCCTCATCACAACTGGACCACGTGAGCAGCATCCACCCACCGCCGACGTGTACAGCACATTCCATACGGAAGTAACCGCGCGTGAGAAGTTAGCTCGGTAACCCAGGCCGTGATGGGCTGTTTCAAACGCATCTGTTAAAACTCGGTTGTCCCGAGATTGACAACGACCCACGTCAAGCCCGCTCCAAGCGTTCGAAACTTCACCACACGCTTCGCACAACACGGCACCACCATTCTTCGCGTGTTCTGCTCCACCACCACGGCTGTTACGCCTCTGCCGACAAGGATGATGCGTCCTGCTGCAGGCGTGGTCTCTCGCGGTCTCCACCGCCGCCGCCACACCGCAGCGCTGAGCGCGGCCCCGCGGGCAGCGGGTGCCGCCGGCGACCGCATGGTTGCTGCTCTGAGGCCCTTGACCTGCGCCTTGGGTCCCAGCGTCGCAGCACGTCAGAACAAGACCGACGACGGGCGCATGCCATGGGCTGCGCTCGCGGCAGGGTCGGCGCTCGCGCTGTGGTCCGCGTCGCCCGACGAGAAGGCTCCGGCCTCGTGCTCCTCCTCGCAAGTCATGGAGGAACCGCCGGCGCGGGTGGAAGTCACGCCTCCCCTGTCGAAATCTCCTGTTGCTGCTTCTCCTGCCAACCTAGACACTAGAAATACCAGCAGCAGCAGCAGCAGCAGCAAGCGGAGCCCCGAGCGAGGACAACACAAGGAGACCGAGGCCTCGGTGTCCCTGGTGGTGTCCAGCACCTACAACGGGAACGGCCCGATAGAGGACCGGCACGACATCCGGCAAAGCCCCCGCGGCGACTTCTTCGCGGGTGTGTATGACGGCCACGGGGGCTGGCAGGCCGCCGAGTTGGCCCGTAAACGGCTCAACATCGCTGCTCAGACGGAGCTCAAGAACACCCTCGCCGACAACGCGGAGCAGGTGAAGGGGGCCCTCACGCAGGCCTTCCTCCGCGTGGAGCGAGAGTACCTGTACCAGGTCAAGACAGCCTTCGACCTCGGCTTCGGGGCGGTGGCGCGCACGGGCGCCTGCGCGATAATGGCCCTCATCAGGGACAACAGGCTCTTCGTGGCCAACGCGGGCGACTGTCGGGCGGTACTGGGGCGGCGCCGCCGAAGGGGGTGGGTCAGCGGGGTCGGGGGGGAGGGCGCCACGGAGGCGGTGGCGCTGAGCAACGACCACAACGCCAAAGAGGAGTCGGAGCAGGCCAAGCTCCGGAGGCTACACCCTTTCGAGGGGGACGTGTTCACTTGTAAGAGGGCCGGATCGTGCTACGTCAAGGGGAGACTGCAGGTATACACGAATGATGTGTGTTTCTTTGTGTGCGTATTTTTGTGTGTTGAGTTTTTTTTGTCGTTGTTTTGCCTTTCGAATATGTGCTGTGAGCTGAGAGCAGCAAGGCCTCGCACTGCCTTCTCTAACTGCTGTACATGGTGAACATGTGAAGTACGTGTGTCATGACGAGCAGTACGTCGTACACCATTTCGAATATTTTAATATTTCCAGATTCGAACATTGCGTATCATAGTCCTCGTATCATAAATACTCGTATACGACGTATTGATACCTGGTATCCTGCTACCTGGTACCGGTACGTATACCCTGGTACGTTTTATCAGATATTTCGTACGTACCAGCACCAGGTACCAGGTCCTCCGTCCTCCTTTACTCGTGCTCGTCGATCGTCCACGTACTTGATGTACGAAATTGAACGAGCGCCGTACTCGCGTACTGCTGTTGCGTTACCCATATGCATCATTCGGTGCTTTATGGTACAGCTTCCCCTCTCTGGTTGTGTTTGCAGCCAGTGGTAGTACATGCTCGTATTTGTACCGCCTTGTACTATTAATAATGATAAGTAACACTTGGTAACACCCAAGATAATAATCGGACGAACTCCCAAGCAAATTTTCTGTGGGGAGAGTGCAATTGCAAACGCGACGTATATAATTTGTGTATGCGATGAGTGGTCTATTGAAAGATCTCGACGAAATTTTCGATGTTCGCTGTGTGCTGTGTGCCCCCCTTGTTTTTGGAGAGTCGGAAAATCGTCCCAGGACTGCCCAGGATGTGCTTTAATTATCGGTAATGAAGGATATCGGATATCGGATTACGGCATTTCGGCGGGGTGTCGGGAGTCGGGAAGCAAATGATTTAGTCTGGCCGGCCGTTTTTGCGGAACGAACGCCCCCGCTCCCCTACGACTAGTAGGAGTAGTAAAAGCCAGATATGTATGTAAACCTCTGCGTCGTCTTTGAAATGGGAGATGGGAGTGGTGAAGCATGAGAGGAGTGTCGGAGTTCCAACTTGTGGAAGTTGGTGAGTGGTGGAGACTTGTTCATCCTATTACTCGTATTCCGTACAGGCAGTAGCGGTTTGTGCGTCCATAAGTATGTACGCCTGCATCAATTAATAATGGCCACTGATTCGCTCGATTCGCATATCCGACGCTCCCACGGCGGTGGTTTTTCGTTTGTTTTTTTCTACGAGTACAGGTCTTATTAATAGTAATAATGTCAAATCTATGATGATGAGATTTGAGAGTTGTTTTCTTTTTTGTTGTTGTCGGAAATGCATTTTGCGTAAGAATGTACATATTGCTTTACCTTGGGTAATACGGTATATACAACGAGCCCATAATAACGTCTGGTGGACAAACTCAAGGTGTTTTTATGTTCAACATATTATTCCGTTTTGCCCCGTTATTAGCCCGTCACAAAAAGCTAAAAACTTACCGCCAAAGGGGACTACATCGTTTATCATGTTATACGAATATGCCTGATAAATAGGTGATCAAAAATCAATCTGTTGCGGGGGGGGGCATAGTAGTCAGAACCCGCTTTGGACCCAAAAGCCAGGCATCCTTTACGTTTTTTTTTGCATACCATCAGATTTGGTTCTGATTACTTGTAGGTTCCCCCGTTCCCCCGTTACAGTATGCAAACCCTTTTTGGGCTCGCGAGGGGGAAAATATTATGTTGTCGGGCATCATGTTCGTATATGTGTATGGTGTACGCCCTCGGCAAAGGTGGTACGTACATAGCAGCACAGGACTGCGCTGGTAGCGGTTAAGCTACTCGTATATATATACCTGCCTGGTGTTTGGGAAGTGAAGGTGTTTCCAGTTGCAAGTTGCCTTTTTTGTGGGCCATCTTACTAAAGAAACGATGGAAAATGAAGAGTGAGCATGTTCACGTACTCAACCGTCCTCGATCAACTCGGCTCTGCGAGCTATATACTTACTAAACGTATACGTATCGGTGTACCCTATCGGGCGCCTGATTGACCCACAGCAACGTTCCTTGATGCTTGCTCGTGGAAGGCTGGCTGCCTGGCACGTGCTTTGTCTCGGTGATCGACCGAGAGCCTTCTTCCCGTAACTTTCTTATAAGTACCAGGAACGTGGTACGTAGTTACGAAATACCTGGTATAAGTGGTAAGTAACACGTGGTATGTACGTACATAGTAGTTACGGAATACCTCTGGTATAATAAGTGGTAAGTAACAACGCAACAAATAACAACTGGCTTGGAAATTATACCGCATTATGCATTTATCGTTCCTAATTGCACCGCATTGCTCTTAGCTCTTGCGTATGCACCACTTCCAACTTCGAAGTGGTTGGCAGATCGATCGCATAACGCTGACTGTGATGCTTCTGCTTCTGCTTCTTCAATACTGGCTGTACGTAGGACTCCACGCTACTGATCAATGACTACGTGCGTAGTAGTAGGATGTTGCGCTGCAGTCACTACTGAACATTTAGCACGAAAACAGGCTGATACTGCCTACAGCAGTTGTTGTCTTCACATTAAAAGCCGTGCCGGTCTCTCTATCCAGTACCTCCATCTGTCCGTACGAATCCAACACTGACGCGGTCGATTCCCGTGGTCACAGGCTAACTTACCCAAACAAGGTATTCTGAAATAAAAGTGGAACCCGAAGGGTCCACAAAGCGATCAAAGTCAGTCACAAACAGATAGTCTGGAGCCGTCCGCTCCCTCTCTACATGCTATGTGAAGGTACTAATAAAACTGGAAAGGTCAACATCACCAATCGGGGGTATACGCCCCCTGATTCTATCTTGGTGCCCCTATTCGTATAATGCCGGGGTGTTCCGTGCCGGGTTCACGCCGGCCAGGCAAACGAATCGAGTCCTCCACACCGATTATAAAACGCAGACATGATACGGGGGAAGGGAACTATTAATAGGGTCCCGTGCTACTTCTGATGCACGTAATGGTATTTCTTTTACTAAATTGCTGAACAAAACGACGATTGCAGCATCGATGACGGCCACTACTTGTTTGGATGGTGGGTTGACGAAATACATTTTGTTGATTTATCTTTCGAATTTGGTTGTTGTTTACGTATTGTTTTTCTCTGAGATGTGGGAGGGAGTTGCCATTGGTTCGGCATGCCACCGTCTTTACTGACGGTTTCACATGTGCATAGTGTATGCCGACACTGCTCTTACTCCGTGTAGCAGCCCGATTACTCCGCGTAATCGTCCTATTACTCCCTCCCTTGGCCCCCTCGACTAGGGCCTACTGTTTGGTCTCGGACGACCGAGTAACCCAAATGGTCTTCTACCATTCAACTCTCCTGACAGTAATTTATAAACAGATTTATTAACAGAATGTTGTTACTTCGTAGCAACCCCTTCCCTCTCACCCTCGAAAGAAGAGGGAGGAGTGGACGGGAGAAACTACGGAAAAGGTCTGGTTGATTGACCTTCAACCACCGGGAACGTTTTTGCTCTTGATTACGTACAGCAGTTCACTGATCAGCTAAGGTCGTACGCGTCCGGCTTTAGATGGCTGTACTTGGCGAACTGCTGTGAATACTGATTCCATGAGCAATCCTTTCAGGGTTTTTGTCATGTCCATGTCTTGAACTCCTACCAATCACCTTGGGAATTATGACCACCGCTTGATCTGCTCAAGCTTGTAAGCGTTTCGTTTCGAATAGGAGTATATTTTCTCTCATCAATCATAGAATATTTCAACCTCTGAATTCTTCCGTCTCAACAAAACACAGCTTGTTTCTCGTTCTGTTCCAGAATGTCCCCACAAGCCTTGCCTTTATAGAGTAGTTCTTAATAGTACACATACATATATACATGCCACAACAAAAACGGCAGCAGTAACAATCGTAAATGCGTAAATGCCAGGTATGTTGCATTTTCGTATTTTCGTATTTTTACTTTTTATCGGGATTTTCGTATCAAGACGTGAAAAATAGACTTCGTGGAGAAAAAATACAGCAGTCTTATTTTTTTTTCTGCTTCAAATGTAAAGATGATAGTAAAAAAAGTGAGACCACAAAATAAAAAATATTTTGCCCCACAAGATTCGGCATTCAGCGAATAGAACCAGCACGAAGAGCAACACTACGATCATGGAGCACCGGTAGCAACACTACGATCATGGAGCACCGGTATCAGTCACATTCCCTTCTTTTCTGTTTTGATGATGAAACAAGCCGTTGAGATCAATTCTGTTTATTAGGAAAAGTTTTAAAACAAAACATTACTGTGAGATCGTTTTTTTTTCTCCCAGCTCATCTTTGAACTTGGTGTGTTTGTGTACCAGGTATTCTGCAAGGCTTGCTTCTCTTGGGGAAGTTGTCTACGTACTGCGGTTATTTGTAACGAGCTCTCCGATTGTTCCACGGAGACTCCGTGTGTCTTCTGATAATCCATCCGTAGACCAAAAAAGGCACTACGATTAATACTGATACATGTAATGAACAAGGTATTCAGATATACAAGTATAGGAGTTTGTATATACTGGTCCCGGTTATATGATATCATACGAATAAAACTTGGCTGTGTGACGTTACCATGATGCCGAGCTCTGTTTCTCGGGCTGCCAGGTTTGTTGCCGGTCGCACGCCCGCCCGCCAGTAAAAGTATGTATGAATAGCATCTCACCCGAGTTGTACCAATATGTATGATATGATATTAAACCTGGTACGCAAGGTGGTTTTTGTTCCTCTTTTCGTTTGCGGGCTGTCCCTTACAACACCGATGTATATATCATACCACCCTGGACGGAAATATATGAACCATTTCGACATTAATATGAAGAGCAAGCGGTCGTTATAGTTATGTCCACAGAGTGGTACACATTATACGTGCATGCCACGTCATACCGCCGTGTGACCCAAAAGAAGCGGGACGGCACTATACATTTGTATACAGAAGCAGGACCGGTCCAGATAACTTATCCTTCTCCCACACCCCTTCCGCCAACTTACGCGAGAAACCCGCGTGGTATGTATGCCCTTGGATAAAATCGATCGGGCTCGCTTCTCGATCGCGCGGTCGTCAGTCGCGATTGAACCCCGGCCCCCGCCCCCGCCGCCCCACCCCCACCCCCACCCCCCTTTGCAACTCCATTGGAGGCTGTCGTCCATGTGCAAGAAAGTACTCCTCACAAGCGGTTCTTAGTAGGATGCAGCTCGCCCTTCATGCGACTCGCCTAACACCTCACCGCGCTTCGCGCTTGGTTCTAGCAATGTCTGCCTGGTCGGTGAAAACCCGACATGCTCCGCCCCGGCATTGTAGGGATGCGAGGGTCTATGGTCATACGTCTACGGCCATGCACGATATGAGTTCACCCGCCCCCCCCGTCCTCCCCTTCCCCGCCTTTGCAACGCCGCCGTCATCATTCAGCCAACCCATTCGCGTCGGTCACGCTTGAACCCCGCCCTCCCCTCCCACGCCTTTGCAACTCCGCTGCCGTCGTGCAGCCAACGCGCTCGTTCGGAGACGCGTACTTGAAATACCCTGAGTTCAACGGGCAGGAAGACACGCACCGATCGGCAGGAAGGTTCCTGCCGCCTCCATACACCCCGCCCTACATCACAGCCGAGCCAGAGGTGAGGCAAAAAGGGAGGCAGACCGTATTTTGGTGGGAGTAATCGCGTCCATTAGGGTAGGGGAGGGGAGGGAAGGGTAGGGGAGAATGGGTGGGATGGGGAAGGGTAGAGTAGGGTCGGGTAGGGTCGGGTAGGGTAGGGTTAGGTAGGGAAGGAATGGGTGGGTGGGTGGGGTAGATGGGGTAACGTTGCTTTGTAGCAGTAGGCGCAACGGCGGTAGATGAAGGGGACTGCTCTATCATGAGGGTTTTTAAGAGATGGGTATGTATCATAGTGGTGTGACGCACTGCTGTCAACAGGCGTTCCGGACCGTAGACTTTCTGTTTTGTGGAGGGGGGGGGGGGTTTAGTGTACTCATGCCATGCATGAGCCGCTTGTCGTGGGAGGGGGGGGGGGGGGCGTACTCATGTGTTGCTTGCTTGGTTGCCTTAGTCGTTTGACCATTGACAGTCAGTCTTGGGGGGGGCGTACTCATTTGTTGCTTGCCTTAGTCATTTGACCATTGACCACGCGTCCCTTTCGAGACGGAGCGTCAGTCTTGGGGGGGGGGGTTATATGGGTGTCTCTATTAGGGGTAGGAACGAATCTCCGTCTCGAATGGAATGCGCGGGTCTATTATGGCCATACTACTACGGCCATGCCTGGAAATGACTTCACCCCTCCCACACCCCTACCCCCGTTTGTCCCGCGCTTTCATCCGACCGGCCGTCGCCACCCCGACGGACAGATTTCCGTGCATGAGATAGATGAATCCCGGGATGACTTCGTCGTCCTGGCGTCGGACGGCCTGTGGGACCACGTCACAAACGCCGAAGCAGTAGAGATCGTCCGAACCGCGGCTTACGTCGACGGAGAGCCGGAATCGGCGGGCGACCGGCTTATCATGGTGCGTGGAAATGTGGAAACCTTCAGGAGGCATTTTTTGCGATTGTGACTGCTGCTGCTGCTGCTGCTGCTGCTGGCTGTATTCGTTTTGTGGGCTTGGTGTTGTAGAGTTTATCACTGCTATATTTTACCCTCAAGCCTGTAGCTATTAAGTCTGTAGCTACCCAACACTGGCAATGGAGCATTCGCGGAAACGACGCGCACACACCATTCTCTTCCTCTCCGGTAGCGGTGGCTTGCACTTTTTTTCGAGCTTAAGTTGAGAGGCTCAGCGAGCGCCCCGTTCCCTGAAGAATTCCAGCAATGCTCCTATAATAACTGTTGCTACGTCAATGATTCTATACGTAATGTTTGCATCATTTCATGTAACGGCCAGATTCGCCTCGTGCGAATTGACGAGCAAAAGATGCTACCACCTACCCGCGTATGGAGATTCCTGTTCGATTTGCGTGCTAGAATACAAAAGGGCATTGTGTCCCCGGCCAGAATGGTATGTAGAAGACCGGTCTCTTTGGGCGCGTCAATGCCTTTTCTGGCCTTATTGTACTATGTTTAGTATAGGGGCGGTCAGTCACGGGACCAAACCGGTCAGTCAAGGCGGTCAAACGGGTCAGTCAAAAGGTCAAACGGTCAGTCAAGGGGTCAAACCAGCCAGTCAAGGGGCCAAACCGGCCAGTCACGGGGTCAAAACGGTCAGTCGAGGGGTCAAAACGGTCAGTCAAGGAGTCAAACCGGTCAGTCAAGAAGGTCAAACGGTCAGTCAAGGGGTCAAACCGGTCAGTCAAGAGGTCAAACGGTCAAGGGGTCAAACCGGCCAGTCACGGGGTCAAAACGGACAGTCATTGGGTCAAAACGGTCAGTCGAGGGGTCGAACCGGTCAGTCGCGGGGTCAAAACGGTCAGTCAAGGGGTCAAAACGAGTCAAAACGATCAGTCAAGGGGTCAAAACGGTCAGTCAAGGGGTCAAATCGCGGTCTCCTACTTCGAGGTATATATTTATTACGGCATCTTAGTTGAAAAGAAGCCGCCTACTTATCTCTCTCCCTTTGCCTTCCTCCCTTCCTTCCTTCCTTCCTTGCCCGCAGCGGGTGCTGGAACGGGCGGCGGAGAACCACGGGCTTAGCGTAGAAGAGCTTCAGAGGGTGCCCGAGGGCTCGACCAGGCGCAGCATGCACGACGATATCACGTGCGTTGTATTTTTCCTTAAGGGCAACCGCCACAACGACGGCTTCGGCGCGTTGAAAGGCTCCAAGGTGCAGGGCGCAGCGCCTCGAGAAGGCGGGAGCGGGGGTGCCCCTGGGACGTCCTCTTTTGGAGGGGCGGGGGGGGTGGTTCGCTTTACCTGCGCCCTGGCCAGCCCGAGCGCGGAGTGGAGCGGAGTTTTGGGATGGAGTGTCACGTAGTACGTCCTCTTTTGGAGGGGCGGGGGGGGTGGTTCGCTTTACCTGCGCCCTGGCCAGCCCGAGCGCGGAGTGGAGCGGAGTTTTGGGATGGAGTGTCACGTAGTACGTCCTCTTTTGGAGGGGCGGGGGGGGTGGTTCGCTTTACCTGCGCCCTGGCCAGCCCGAGCGCGGAGTGGAGCGGAGTTTTGGGATGGGGTGTCACGTAGTACGTCCTCTTTTGGAAGCTTGGGGGGGGACTAGAAATTTTAGTGTGGAACAACGGTGTCCTTGCTGCGTCTACGAGAGGCGGGTCTGGAGATTGGGTAGCCTGATTTTGGTGTTCGTGAGCTTGTGGGAGTGGAGTTTTTCGAGGGCTAATACTCGTTGGCGGCGGGTGTTTGCGGGTGGACGGGCGGGTAGGAGGGGAGTTTCCGCGGGTACGTACTCGTTGGAAACTTGGGGAACAAATTCAGGACACGGGCAGGCGTACTTTACGCACCTCCAGTGAGATGGACCCTACACGAGGCAGTTTTATTTCCCCCCCCCCCCGTTTTCGTGTGCCTCGGGCGGTCCAACCTCGTTTCGGGGTTTGCATTTACTCGTGAGGCTTGTATTGGCTGGGTTTGTGTCTGCTTGTGGTAGAAGGTTTTTATGGTGCGCGCCCGCAGGCTGCGTGGGCGCGGTTTAAGTGGACGGCGGACGGATTCGGATTTTCTCTGGAATTTTTTTTTCGTTGTGGGGGGTACGTGCACATTCTCTCCCCGCTCTCGAGATCCAACCCGACGAAAACGTACATCGTTCATCTTCTTGGTCCCCACTTTTTCCCTCGGAGGGGAGCCCCGGGGGTGACTAGGGTTGTATAGGCGGTAGTTGACGGTGTAGCTCGTTGGAGGCCCCCCCCATGCATAGCGCTGAAGCTCTTGGGCTTTAGTCGATGAGGTGGGGAATGATTCATCTATCCCCAACGTTTATTGTCCTGGTCACTACTGCTGTGCGGCGTGGTGCTACCCTCCCCCCCTGTTCACGCTATCGCCACGTGCGGGAGGGACCGTCGCCCGTTGCGGCCTGCCCTGGGGTCGTTGTTGTTTTCCGATCGCTCTTGTGATCTTTGTTGGCTTTTTTTTTTGCGGAACGCCTTGCAATTTTTCGCAAACCAAGAAGTGTAGACTATATGCGCATAGATTCCGCCCAGTTGAGGGCGGCGACGGCGGCGGCGGCGGCGGCGTCAAGGTTGTGGTAGCGGTAGGTAGGTAACGCTGTGCGCCGAGAGAGCGCTGCTGCTGCTGCTGCTGTAGTCTTTCGACGATTGATATACATCTGCCCTCGATGTTTTTCGTCTCTTTTAGATTGTAGAGTATCCATCTTTCAACGCGCGGCCACCACCACCACCTCCATGGTTACCCCCGCGCTCTCGACGAACATTAACATTGTTATTATTTTACTTACGAGTGTGTACACGACATTTCGTGCCCGCCGTTTTCTGATTGGTCCATTTTTGCGGCGCGACTTCTTCCTCCTGGGATGAAAGTGATATTGAACCTCCGCCGTTCGTTTTTTTTTTTTTTTTTTCGTGATGGTTTTGTTTGACCCCCCCGTTGGTGGGACCGCTCGCCAATGGCAGCAAAAGCGGCTCCTGCGTTGTATTTTGACGGGCACCTGTCAACTGTGCGCGCCTAATTGCAATTCTAGAACTGCAGCAGCACTGTTTGTTTTAATAACTCAAACACTATTATTATCAGTGTTTTATTGTTTTGTATATACGTATATATCGTTGTGTTGGAAACGACGCATGCCATCTTAAGGTCAGAGGTTCACGATTTTTTTTCTGCGGCTCTTCAGTTTTGAGGAGCTCAACACTAATACTAAGTAAAAACCTGATTATGGAAGAAATTTCAAGTTCTACCCGCGATGAACAAATCCATGGCTTAAGTATAAAACGAAAAACTATTGAATGAAGTGAAAAAAAGGTATTTAAACGATTTTGGGTTAAGAACTGTGGTCCCACGAATTTGAGGACAAACTACTTGGAATTAGTGTGGGACATTTTTTCAGTTCTGAATGGGTTAAGGAGCCTTTAATAGGTCATTCGGACAAATTCCGATACTGTTTTTCAGCCAAAAAGTGCTACGCACCTCTATCGTAGCACGCGTCAAACGCCTTAGTTATCGGACCAACCCCAATAGACCACACCACCACACCTCCATTTTTTGGGTCGGAACACCCACACCACCCTTCTTACCCTGGTCCCAGCCGAACCCACTGGATTCCCATGTGGCACCCTGCTCCCACTACTAAGTGGTTGCCGAAATGATATAGAATCAGCCCTCCGCAGGAGCCGCCGGAGGCCGAGAGCACGAACCTATGGGCTTTGATAATCGTAGGTGCGAACCGTAGTCAGTTGTAGTTGTACAGAGCAGTGCTGCAGTAACTAGAATTGCAAATAATTAGCGCTGCCCCTGTCAACTAACTGTCAGCAATGCTGCTGGTGGCGGTGCGGCACAATAAGGCTACGTACCGTGGAACGTAATATTTTGTTCACCGTTGCACACTCTCGAGACCGTGTATATACTACGAGTACGAGTACAAGCTATTATTCCGCATCGTCACAGAAAGTCATAGTTTTGGCGTATTAACGCGTGTGTTTACCGGGACAGCTGATGATGAAGCTCCGTTCCTTCACGACAAAAGTTATGTAGGCGATCGGCGAGAGTCTTTATAGCCTAACTTGGCACCCCTGGCTTAACGCCTGTCTTTCGTCAATTTGAGCGTAAATACCATACTTCCCGTACGTAGTGCTGTGCAATGCCTTACAAAGAAACCTGGTTTGGGTTACTTACAGGCTTCGCAACTTCTGGGAACAATACGCGTAGTAGTGCCCATCGAGGCAATACTCACCAGCATTATTTTGGGCGGAATTGTGCCATTCTGACGGCAACGAAAGCATGTTGGGCGGAAAATTGTGCCATTCTGACGGCAACGAAAGCAATTTGGGCGGAATTGTGCCATTCTGACGGCAACGAAAGCATTTTGGGCGGGAAATTGTGTCATTCTGACGGCAACGAAAGCTATTTGGGCGGAATTATGCCATTCTGAAGGCAACAAAAGCAAAGTGTTAATTAACCCTTTTAGTAGCGCAGTTTACAGAGACATACATCTGAGTCGAATCCCAAGTAAAGTGTCCCCAAAACGGGAGTTCGGTCCTAAAAGTATAAACAGTTTTAAAGGTGCCGCGCGCTACGGCAGGTATTGGGGCATATATACAGCACCTACATTTTCTGAGAATCTAATAGTCATACTAATATTCAGTCACACATATTGCCTTAGAAAGCAAAATATATATTTATAAGGCATGCCCTATCATAGCGTGCATCATGAGTGAGTGCCTTTCGAGGGGTCTACAGACAGGCATCAGTCGGAAACCCATTGACCACTGACAACACCAATTGCCGTTACATTCTACAGTACGTACAGTGCGGCTCCCGATCACGCCACGAGCCATTCGACTCGTTCCTCCTCCTCCTCCTCTCCTCCTCACCCCCCTCCCCCTCCTACCCCTCCTCCCCCTCCTCCTCCCTCCTCCTCCTCCTCCTCCTCCTTCCGTATTTTCGTTACATACATAAACGTTTTACGCTTCTGTCCATGAGCAACACGTTCGATGGACTCGCGACTAACTATTCCTGGCTACACGAGAGATCGAACTTTTTTTCATTGTCACGCCGCCCGGGCGGCCGTTGACCCCCCGCCCCCCGCCCCCCGCTCCCCTCTCCCCAGGGTTTCATACAGTTCCGCCCACCGTTCTAACGAAGTGCCCGCGCTGAAGCTCGTCAAAACGTCTCTTTTTCCCGCCGCGGCTAACCGCTCCAGGCGCGGCCGATCGAGCAGAACGCCCGCGATCGCTGCCGCCGCGGTCTGAGGGTCGGCGTCGTCGAGGACAAAAGAGTTGCCGCCCGGGGACAGGTACTCGAGCATCCCGCCGACACCGAACGCCGCTACAGGAGTTCCAGCCGCCATGGCCTCGATGTTTGAGACGCAGAATGTCTCCGGCGCGAGGCTGGGGTTGAACAGGAGGCTCATCCCCGCCAGATGGCGTTGGAGGTTTTCTGCCTCCGCCCAGCCCACGAAATGCACCCGCCTGTGGTGCGGGTTGGAGGGAGTTGCCCCAGAAACAAATGCAGTGTCGTGGGCGATGGAGGCGAGAGGGGTCAGCAGGCTGTGGCGATCGGTTCTTGTCAACATATGCCAAAATATCAGGTAACAACCGACAAACTTAGGGGGGTGGGGGTGGGGGTGCTAGGCTGCGTGGTTGCCGGTAGGAAAATATTAAGAGTGGTTGTCGCGAACGTAGATATTATGATACATGTATGGCAGCATGTCGAAATATCAATCACCAACCAACAGGAAGGGAGGGGGGGGGGGGGGGGGGGGGGGGGGGGGGGGGGGGGAGGGGTGTACTTCTTCATTTTCATGCATGGCCGTAGTCGTATGACCGGGGGTGCCAGGCTGCTCGATTGCCGACGGGGAACTGAAGAGGTGCGGAAAGGGCGAGGTGCGCGCGCCTCTCGGGCTGAGTTACTGGTGCTTTTCACGCCGTGTTCTTCCAAGAAATCGTTGTGTAGCCTCAGGACGCACGCTAGGGTATAGAGGTGCAACGTGTTGTTTTTCTGAGGGTGTGTGTCAGTCACTTGAGGAGCTCTATACCTGCAGTAGCCTGCACACTGATTTTGGAGGAAAATAAAAGTGCTACCATACGAACAAAGTCCCATGACGCACGCGTCACATGAAAAATAGTGCAACCCGAGCGTAATATTTCGACGATTTGGGTTATATAATCCGTTAAGAACTGGTCCCACATATTTGGGGAAAAACTACTTGGAATTAGTGTGGGATATGTTGTTCAGTTCTGAATGGGTTAAGGAGATCCGTCGTTCGAAAACAGATTCAGCCAAAAAAAGGTATACCTCCTACCTCTATCGTAGAGGTGGCCGTGAGACAACCCGTGCGGTAAAAAGTATACCCCGTCCGCTCGGTCCGCTTGTAAACAATACGCGACAGCACTCAAGAATTTTGGCAGCTACCTAAGAATTTCAGGCTCGAGTTTTGGATGAAAATAAGCACACACGGCCTCTTTTTGGTACCGAAAATAGTGTAGGACACGCCCTGCCTTACATAAATTAATTAATTCCAGCCTGGTCAGAAATAAGAGGTTCTTAACTGGTGTCGTGTACTGCTCTATACAACTTCCTGTTAAAATCACTTTTCTTCCTCTATCATAGGGTCCAAGTCTTGACGAACGTAGTCTTCCAACGCACGGCATCCCACCCTTTGCATGAACACATTCTTCGTTCCGAACCACCAACGAGCAAGAGGCAACATCTGGATTAACCCACCTCCCTGCTCTCTACCGCTTGACAACGCAAACCCACGGACGATGAAGGTCCTTCACCTATACCTGTCGAGGCCCAGCCTGGAGGCCATGGCTTCCAAGTCCGGCCTCAAAGGCCCGTCGCCCACGACGACAAACTGCACGGACGGTATGAGCTCTGCGATTCCCCCTGCCACGGCCAAGAACAGGCCGGGCCCCTTTTCGGGCGCCAGGCGACCCACAAAGCCGACCACCTTTTTTCAAGGAGGGATGCGGAGGGAGGGGGGGGTGAGGGAGATTAATTTAAAAAACAGGTTGTCTTCCGGCGGAGGGGTAAGAATAAAGCAACCGTTGGACAGACAGATCAGATAGATCATCAACAGATAGATCGCCTAGATCCCGTAACCTGCCAGTATGAGATGCTGTGCAGGATCTGTGTAGTGCAGATCCAACCCAGGAGACATGTTCCGGATCATGCAGGTTGTACGGCTCCCACTCCGCAATGTGAGCTATCACAGATCATACAGATCATACAGATCATACAGATCATACAGATCATACAGATCATGCAGATCATACAGATCATGCAGATCATACAGATCATACATATCATGCAGATCATACAGATCATACAGATCATACAGATCATGCAGATCATACAGATCATGCAGATCATACAGATCATACATATCATACAGATCATACAGATCATACATATCATACAGATCATACAGATCATACAGATCATACAGATCATACAGATCATACAGATCATACAAATCATACATATCATACAGATCATACAGATCATACAGATAATGCAGATCAGGAATTCTTATACCTGCTCAAAATATCTACATGGCTAAAAAAATAGACATACATATCACCAAGTGGGAAAACGCATGCTGCGGTAGAGGTGCATCGTGTTTTTTTCTGAGGGTGGTGGTCACTTGATTATAGTATAGGAACTATATACCTCACCCAAAAACTGATTTTGGAGGACCAAAAACTGATTTTGGAGGACCAAAAACTGATTTTGGAGGGAAAAAAAAATGCTGCCCGATGAGCAATCCCCATGGTGCAACGCCAAAATGAACAAAATTGCAACACCAAAATGAAATTCCGTCGATTTTGGGTTAACGAGCCCGATCATCCAGGAATCAATTCAGCCAAAAAACGGTATACCTCTACCTCTATCGTAGCACGCATCGGAATCGAGCACCACTCTGACCCGGAATGTAAGAACCGTTTTTTGTTTTATAGTTCAATGGAAGTGGTCCTTATATTTAGGGACATAGTGGTATCTACCCGAGGTGTGGACTAAAGCTTAAGCTCCACCACACTCACACACCCGATGTTTTTAGTGCGTCAATTTTAACTGTTTCACAGACTGGAGAACTCGGTTGTAGAACACCGCGTTAGGAAGAGTTGGCGTACCAGCGGGGTGATAGTCGAACATCATCGGAGGAATGTTTACGGCGAGCTAGCTGCCTTCGTTCGCGCTGCTGCCCTTTTTTTTTTGTTATGAACGAGATATCGAAACGCCTCGTTATAATATGGGTCCCTCCTCGTCAAAAGGAGTCAGCGAAAAGTAAAAGGCGAGTGATGAGAAAAAATGAACCGCCTGCTTTGAAAGCGCGTGATCGTTACCAACACATAAAAAAAAGGCCAACCGCTTCCCACCGAACACAAAGTTAGAATATTCTAGAACATAGGTCTACAGCGCAATGCTAACGTGCTCGTTTTGTGATGTACGCGTGATGCAACCAAGGTTTACGGCCAAAATATCTAGATAAAGCGCGCGCATTGAGCCAGGAAGAAAGACCGCCCGAACATCCCTACGCACCCAACGCCTGCGACGAAACAGTCGCTACGCAGAAGTATAAAACCAGACAAAAGTCAAAGCGTTGTCTACAAAGATGAACACAGTCACCCCAAGAAGGTATGTCCCTATATCTCACGAGGCAGGCTGGGTCGCATTGGTTGGATTTTTCAAGGCCATCGCCAATGCACCCTGGGTGGCAAAGCGGTCTTTCGGCGGGCTTGTCGCCAGTCGCCTCCTGATGAACGCCCTCGGGCTGACGGAGAGACGAGGGAGTTGCATGGACCCCGGGAGGGATTACGACGACCCGCGCCCCCGCCGCTGCGGCCAGGGCTTGTACATCAGGATGCCGAGCTACAAAATGAGAGGGCGTTGCCAGGACGTCAGCGGATATGCCCCGGGCGGGTTTCATGTTCGGAAAGTCTACGACGATGCGCAAGCGATTGCCCATCGCCCAGCGAGCGGCTCTTGTCAGGACGACGTCCCCGAGCGTTCGGCCGCTGGCCACGACCAGGACGTCGGGCGAAGCGTTCCTCACTCCATCCGCGATGCGGCTGAACACTTCCCGAGCCCACGGTGGGCTCATGAGGCGGGGATCGCCCCCTGCGAGGTCTAGGTTGTCTAGCAAAAGCTTGAACAACGCCTCCACGAGAGGGGTCGGGGGCGCTGCCGTGACACCGCCGTCATTGGTCAAGGTTCCCCCGTGCACTAGATCGTCAAAGTCGCTGGCCAGTAGGCGAGGAGAGGCCACTTTAATCAGAGGCACGCCGGCGCGACGAACCCTGCGCTCAAAGTTCTCGGCGGCTTCCCTCTTCCAAGTAGACACCGCCGCCCCGCCACCATCGACTCTCGCCCCCTCTCGGTCGCCCGCACCCTGAAACGTCAAGAACTTCGGGGCGAACCGGCGCCTTGACAGCCCTTCCATCTGCTGCAACCAGATATGCTTCTGCCCGTCCAGCGACAACGAACCAACATACACCAACGACAGAGGCTTCAGCGGCTCCTCCACCCCCCCTTCGCTGTTCTGATGCTGCGCCTCAGCCCCGCGCTCGAACTCATCTGTACCGCTTGTGCTTCTGTCGAACCTCGGTGACCCGACTTCCAGGATGGTCGTCTCGGGGTCGCGTTCGGGTTCCCCCCGTCGGGAAGCGGGGTCCGACGATATCCCCCACATGGCATCAGCCGGTAACGGTGCCCGCATCGACAGTATCGCGGCTCGGTCTCGTACCGTCGAGAATAATACCGACGAGGAGACGCGCCGCCCGCGCACCACCGCGGTGACGGTAACCAGCTGGGTGTGCGGCGTATCCATGTCGATGGTAAAGACGTTGCCGCTCTCGAGCAACAAGGCGGGCTTTGCTCCGTTCTGAGGCACCAGCACCTGAAAGCACGGATGGATGTGAACAAGAAGAGCGTTTTTTTTGTGTCGTGTTTCATGGGTGGCTTCGCGCGGTGATGGTGGTGGTGGTGGTGATGTGTGGTTGTTTGTGGTACGCGCGGCGTATACAAACATTGATATTTGGAGCAAAACTAAAGCACGCAGCGATTTCCAACCTTGTCGGCGCTAAATTCTCAACCATTATAGAGCCGCACCCATGTTTTAGTGGACACACTACCTGTAATTAGTGTGAGATACGTTTTGCACTGGTCTGAGGGTTTGCTCCTCACGTGTGAAAACGGGACAATTCGCAATGTGTACGGTTTCCGAAACCCTCTGCACCCTTCTCGTACACGCAGAAAACCGTACGTAGCTACTACTATAAGTGGCAGGTAACAAACTCAAACTTGCGTGTTTGCTGATCCTGTAGTCGGACTGAGCCTGTGCCATGGTATTCATGGTATCCCCGTTTCCCCTCTATTATTGAGGTGGCGTGTTTCTGATGAAACACGCAGAGCAAATAATGCTATTTGCTCGCCCGCGTCCGACATAACTCTCTGATCAAGGAACTAGGAGTACCTTAATACCTGCCCTGCCTATATATAATACGGCGTCCGCGGGGTGTCATCTGAAGCAGTTGAGGCAGCACCATACAACCACGTACTGTGACCCCCACCCCGTCCCGGTATATTATATATTTATAGGTTGGGTTGGCGTCGCTTGGCGACGACGCTGTAAAACATGCCTCTCACTGCGTGAGCTAGACAACCAGGGTACCGTTATTTTTTGTTTTGTTTTTTTGGCGGTCACCCATGCTGGCGGTCTGGATAGATCATTTGTGCGTGGTTGATATGCTCAACTCCGCACAAGGGGGATGATTGTATCACGTAGTGTGATATGGTAAGGCATCCATGAGGCAGATACATAGTAATACCCATTGCTGTCTCTGGAAGTGGCCACACCGGAAATTAAATCAATTCACTGGAGGCTGTCGTCCGTATGCAAGTCCGCCTCAGAGGCGGTTCTTAACAGAATGCAGCTCACCCTCCATGCGACTCGCCCAATACCTCACGGCGCTTCGCGCTTGGTGCAAGCAATGTCTGCCTGGTTGGTGAAAACCCAACGTGCTCCGTCCCGGCATTGTAGGGATGCGAGGGTCTATGGTCATATGACTACGGCCGTGCACGACATGGGTAACAACCCCCCCCCCCCCCCCCCCGTCCCGGCATTGTAAGGATGCGAGGGTCTATGGTCACATACGACTACGGCCATGCACGACATGAGTACACCCCCCCCCAACTGTTCGAGATGTCTATATTAGGAGTAGGGACGGTGCTCCGTCTCGAAAGGGATGCGTGGTCAATGGTCAACTGCCTAAAGCAAGCAATAAATGAGCACACACCCCCCCCGCTACCCCTTTCTATATAGTCAAAGTCCTTTGAGATCAAGTGGTAAGAAGTATGCAAACGATACCACGGGCACTACTACTACACATTGCTATCACTCTCCCTGGCTCTTTCAGAGATAGACGCCGGGGTTACGTGGTTACGAGGAGCCATATACATCCGCCTCAAACTTGCCTCGATCGGAGTGTCGGCGGAGGGCGTGAACCCACGCGTGTCGAAAGCCACGACCACATGTCCAACGAGGAAAACGGTGTCATTTAATGGCCGGGTAATCTGAATGCTCGTGGCCTCGTGCATGGGTCCTCCGTCCTCGCTCTTGGCATTGGCGCCATCGTCAGCAAGAAGGGGGGGGAAGAAGTGTTCGGCCGTCTTAGTCCAAGGGGCTTGCTTAAGAAATGCGTCGGCGGGTGGTTCGGCGCCCTTCCCTTGATGGTGTGACTCGAGGCGAAGCGACCCTGACGGCGTCATGACAGCGCCATTGGGGTTCGTAGGAGGCAAACCGATGTTTTCCCCTTTTCCTCCCTCCAAGAAGATCACCTGCGGCGCGTGGGCGAGTTATTAATGCTACGATGCACTTCTCTGTTGTGTATTGTACATACAAAAAAGTATGCGCGGTTTGTTCCCCATTCGTTTTGAACTTTGAATCCCCGGCGCGTGGCCTGCACCTGGAAATAAACTGGAACGTCCTCCGTGACTTGCAGACTGCTGTGGCATCGAATGGATGGAGATTTGTCTGTGCTCGGAGTTCGGAAGCTTGGCTTCCGAGTACTCTCTATTGCTATACGCCCACTACGTACTGCAGAATAATACCCTCAGTCCATACGACGAGTACACAAACGTATATGCCCATACCATACGTATGATACATGCGATTGCTCGGTGCACAACACACGCGTATATATGATACGTACACCCGTGTCGGAGTCGGAGTGCAGGAGGAGAACCCGCGACCGAAAGCCCGGATCTATCTGTGCGTCTGTGCGCTTGCAGACAAGCGCACTGGAAGAAGACACCATACTCGTACTCACTCGTATTTTATAGCACACATCGGTCAAACTGCTGGTGATGAAATGTGTTGTGATGCTCTTCTTCATGTTCCGAACCTCGTGATGAACAGGGTACCCCCCACCCCCCACACAGCATTTCTACCGTATGGAGGCCGGTTGCCCCCCTGCACGACGC
Source organism: Saccharina japonica (assembly GCA_008828725.1). Classification (NCBI taxonomy): domain Eukaryota; class Phaeophyceae; order Laminariales; family Laminariaceae; genus Saccharina; species Saccharina japonica. The sequence continues at coordinate 491,375 of MEHQ01002427.1, forward strand.
ATTCGGATACAAGAACAAGTCTAAAGTATCATCATATTCGGATACCCTACGTACGTACGAACTGGTGCCATTATACCGTACCAGGCCGAGACCAAAACTACGCCGCCATACGTGTACGACGGGGGCAATTCCGAACCGAGCTTGCACATACAAGTACGAATACACGATAATAATGATAGCTTTTCTTATCCCCTCACCGCAAAGTAGAATGTCCCAGAGACGATCGAACGCACCAAGCGCACCGCAGCACCTTGCAGCAGTGCCATCAACAAATCGGCAGGATGACACGGGCGGACTGCGGGGTGAAGTAGCTTGACTCTTTTGCGTGGGGTCTACAAAAACACTTCGTTAATTAAAAAAGAGCATATACATAATACGTAGATCCGAAAGATCTCGGATTCAAAATAAAAATTTCGATGCTGATTTCACATGGGGCGCGCCGTCCTTAGCCCGTAGCCCATTGCACGGCGAGCCAGCGGTGGGTCCCCGCAAAAGCTTCTCCCTCGGCTTGTTTGTGTCAAAATAATTGCTGCGTGATTGCTCGGCGCACCCGCTGTCGCGCACCCAGGTCTTAGAATTCTTGTAGTGTTGCGATTATACGAACTGAATTCGAGGCTCCCACAGCAGTGACATTCGAGATTCGAAGATTCGAGCAGCATTTTGGATATTTTTATGGCATTTCGAGAGTTCCAGACGAGAAAGCGTTCTTTTTTGGCAGGGGACAAAACGCACCCGAAAGTCGGGCAAAAAAGCTCTCTTCTCTCTACGTCTACTAGGAACCGACGCAAAAATAATCGTATCGTACGAAAAAAAATACCAAAGACCACTGCTGCAGCAGCAGAGCGGGCTCGCGGATTTTATACACCGCGCCACACTTTTAACCATCGGTGCTTGCGTGGGGTTGTCACGGTCAAGCCGGAAGCCGGAAGACCACTCGGAGGGGCTGCAGATGGACGACGACTTCGTGGACGTGTTCCCCTCCGCGGGAGGGGTGGGAGATAGCCCCGTGAGAACGGCGACCCAAGAGCACCTGGGTTCAGGCAGCCCCTGGCCTCGCCCGTCTATATCGCTCTCGATTCCCGGGCTGGACACGGGGGGAGCAGCTGCGGCAGTGTCTCCAGCAATCCCGGGCTCGCGAGGGGTGGCGACGCCGTCGCCGGCGAAGGAGGCGGAGCTCCGCAGTGCTCGCGGCGTGTCATCTGGGGCGAGGGACGAGGATGTTGTCGAGAGCCCGTCGCCCTCTCCCTTCCCAAATCGGATCGGGATGGCCTTGACGATCGACCCAGGCGGGGAGTGCGTCCCGACGGAGCTTGAGAAAAAGAGGGCTAAGCTGGAGAAGTTTCGATACGAGTGCAGCGAGGTGGGTGCCGCTGGGTCTTGCTTGCCCAGGCCTTGGGCAAGTTGTTCGTTGTTGCTGTTGTCGTCGTTGTTGTCGTTGTTGTTGTCGCAAGGCGGTTGGGATGCGATGATGATGATGTTGAGCAGAGAAATTTGACTTGTTTTCGTACGACAGGGAGAGCAAAAAAGACTTGCTTGTTGTGTTGTGCACCAGCAAAGCAGCAGCGCAAAGCAAGGGGAGCGGCAGGCAGTCCCACCATGTTGGATGAAGAATGGCGGAGCGCGGGGATATTTTGACTGCGAATTTGAGTTGCTGTGCTATGATGTAAATATGTTGTACAAGTAGCGTAGACTACGATGCAAACAAGTGCCGCTATGGTACGAGCTCACGCCAGCCGCCGAGCGGGCACCGAGCATCGAGACGGGTCGACTGCCTGCCCACGGTGGCCACGTCGATAACAAGGCCTGTGTTTGCTCGTCAAGCCATGGCCCACAAAATAAAGAAACACCACCAACGCCTGTTTTGGTTTGACTCTGTGTAGGTCACGGAAGGGCCTTCCTTCCAGCCCCGTCCCCCTCTCCCGCCGTATTCCTCCAAAAATCAAGCAAAAAATAGTTAATCCGTACGTACCAGTCTCTCTTGCAAAGACCAAGAGGTACTATACGAGTACGTAATTAAAGAGTTCCTAAAATTTTGATGTAAGTTTTGGTCATGGATCGAGGAGGCCGGCCGTACGACGACTCCGACTGCCCTTCCCCGGCCGCCGCCGCCGCCACGGCCAAAGCCGCGTGCCGTGTCACGTGATGGCCTGGCAGCACCGGCCGCGCAGCACAGCACTCGTTCAGACCGTATGTTGCCTTCGATCTTGCGAAGGACGTCATCAGTGTTTTTTTACGAGTTTTATTTTTTCAATTTTTCAATTTTTCAATTTTTCAATTTTTTCCTGTTCGGCCACCACCACCGTTGACGAAAGATAGCAACGTCGAAAACGCATTTCTTTTTGTGTTGGATGTTGCCGCCACCACTCCCGCCACTACCACCACCGTCACCACTCTGTGTCCTGCTCAGGGGCGCGCTCGGGTCGGCGTTGCCACGGTGCTATAGAGTGCGTGTTGATTCATTATTCGCAGGCGCAGCTGCTGGTCCTGCTTGCTGATTGCTGCTGCTGCTGCTGCTGCTGCTGCTTCTTCTGCTGTGTTTCATAGCGTTGCAAGTGTCTCCAAACAAATGAACAGAATGGAAAATGCAGCCGTGGTCATGGTATGGTCGTACGGCCATGTTTTGACTCTAAAATCAGGTAGTTTTTGTATTTTTCGTGTGCGCTTTTTGAAAAAGTTGGTCAGGTACGTCGTACCTGTGGTACATGTTTATTCCACTCTGTCCGAAAATGTAAAGATCTTTTGCGGTATATCATGAATACTCACCGGTCCTTAAATCTCCGGACAGAGATTAAGGGAACACGATGTTCTCGTAGAGATGTAGAGTATGCACCACACGATACGAGTTCGATTAGGAGTACATTTATTTCATTTGGTGCACTAGATCTACGTTTTTTTGTACCAGTTTTACTTGAGAGATATTGAAATTATATTGAAAAAAATTGGCAACTATATACGTATAGATATTGGCCTGAAGCTCCACGTTGTTGTTCATCTTGATGAGACGACGATGATATGGGCAGCGCTACTCGTAATGCTTTTAGTTGCATTTCTAGAACTAGCAGCACAAATTGCAATCCACACGATGTACTGGTAGTCTACAGCAAGCAGTAAGTAGTAGTCTACGATCGTATCGATCGGACCGTCATGCTGTCCCTTGTCCTTTGCTTTTGTGTATCGGTTGATGGCCGTTGGGTCGTGCCTGTTTGTGGTGTTACGGCGACTCGATCATGCGATGGCCATCTCGGAGTCTGCTTGTTCTGTGCCCCCCCCCCCCCCCCTTCGCCTCTTCTCCAGCCGACTATGTATCGTTCGTATGATGATGATACCTGGTGTTTTTATTTCACTCCCGTTTCATTTTTTTCTTTCATTTTGCTGACACGGGCGGTGCTTGTTTTTGTTTTTTTGCACGTTTGCACCCTCGTGGCTCGTGGCGCCGCTTTGCGCTTTGCATGGCATTGCGACATTTTTATGTACTGGGTTCGTGGTTTCTCGGGGCTGTCCCGTCGGGCCTATGATATCGTTCGAGTCGTACATATATACCATATTCTGCGCGGAGTATATATTTATATTTTTGCAAAGATTTTTGGTTATTTTTACGCAGTAAAAATGGGAGAACTATATTTGGTTTTGCTTTGTGGCTGCTTCTTATTAATATCGTACCGGTACCAGGTACGAATATTTAATACTATTAATAATAATAGTTATTGACGGCCATGGATGACTTTTTTGGGTTCAAACTTTTCTCTTGTTATCCTCTCCCAGGCGCGTGTGTGACTCTGCTGTGTGATATCCGTTGGCTTGCGTGTCCGGCCGTCTTACCTGCGTGTAGGATATACACGTATGCGATTTGATTTCCTGGTATGTACAGCGCAGCAGCAGTAGTAGTGGACTATCCTATTTTCGTATCTCTGATTTTTTGTCGTGTACCATGCCTGGTACGTACGTGTTTTAGGTGCTTGTTTTCAGCATTCTGGAAGTACGCATATATCATAGGAAATCGGAGAGAAAAAACGTTTCCACCAACGCCGACACCTATGAATATTATATCAAATTCGTGCCGGCGTATCGGCTGGTGCGGCTTCGGAACAGACTTCAGGCGTCAGTGTTTGTCTTGTGTTTTGTTTTGTTCTTGTACCCAGGGTACCAGAGACCAGAGGGTATGTATGATATGCTCGCATTACATACCTTTTGATATAGTTTTATGTTCGGATTAGACTCCACATCGAAGACGTGACTACCCTGGTATAGATATCATACGTGACCGAATTATATGCCCTACCTATATACATATACCGGTACAGCAGTACAGCAGTATTAAACTACAGCTGCATGACACAACATCCTCCAGCAGCAATACAGCACAGAGTTACTGACTACCGTTTGCTAGCCTCTCTAAAGCAAGTATATACGACGAATCCTCGTTGTATAATACAAAGTGTGTGTGTTCTTCACATTAAACCTTCCTTTCTACCCGTCGACATCCAGCACACCCAGCGATTCTTCATCCTAAAAAGGTACCAGTTCTGTGGTCACAAAACACGACACAGCAGAGATACTACGCTCAGTGCAGTAAGCAGAACAGTAGCTGTCTGACGAGTACCTCGTGTACTGCTCCTGGTCTTCTTTTTCTCAAGTCGAAATTCGAAAGAACAAATAACACAGGAGGGTGAGTTGGTGAGTTTGCTGTCCTGCTGTCTTGAAATGATGAAACGGAGTTGGCCCCCCCGCCCAGCTACGAGCTACAAACGCACTAACTATTATTTAGAAAAATTAAAAAACAACAGCTGTGAGCTCGAGGATTTCGTCGAAGCTCATCTTTGCTATATAGCTGAGAACTATTATACAGCAGCAGCTCATTTGCATCTCTCCCCTATTAATATTAATAATATTAATATTAATATATTAATAGTTCGTAATAAAAAACGGAATCAACTGCTGAGAGCGTCAATTAACAGTAGCGTGGGTAGGCACAATTCGATGCGAGTCGACGAGGGAAGGAAAGGCTGAAGTCTTCTCGCGATAAAAATGCAAGGCAAGAACCGTAGTGGGGGAGGAGGGAGAGGAGCCTACTTTGTGACCCCGGATCTGAGTTACGACTAGGGAGGAGAGAGAAAGGAAGGGCGAAGATAATCAATGGGATGGACAAAAAAAAAAAAAAAAAAAAAAAAAAAAAAAAGTGTTTCGTTATTTCTGCTCCTATGGGTGTTCTGGTTAGGTTAACTGCAAACCATTTGCGTAGCCAAAGCTACTACTACTTTGTAGCAGGTAAGGCTATAAGCTCCAGTAGCACAGAGCAGTCGTAGCAGCAGCAGTGTCCTTCGGTGTACGTAGGGCCATCAGGTTCTATGTACTAACTTCGAAGTATGTACGTACAGGGTACCTGCTGCGAGTGAGTACCTGGTGTAACGTACGAGTGCATCAAGCACACTGCTGTTTGCACAAGCAAACAAACACGCAAGATATTGTATGTTCCAACTTAACTAACCATGGAACATCTGGGGATCCTCTGGAGCAAGGAGACTTCGAGACTTCCAATATTAATTATTCAGAAAAATCGACACACAGCACACAGCAGTACCCGTCGTTTTGTTTCAGCGTTCGTGGTGGATGTGGGTCGTGGACGAGTTGTGAAACGAATTTTATTTTCGCGCACCTAACGCACCTGTCGTTTTTTTTTTTTTTTTCAAATATATTGGTAATACAGCAGCAGCAGTGTGTGTGTGTTCAGTAGCAATATGATACTCCACCGTCCAGCATGGATGGATGCCCGTGGATATGGTTGGCACAAAGGCAACCACAAGCCATGACGGTTGATCGCGGCTGTTTCAGCTTTTGAAGCTCTCTCTCTGGTTGGTCGACAGTCGACACCGTCTCCGGCCCCCTACGAGTATTGCATATAAATTCCAGCATACTTGTATACTGGTACTTCTGTATTGAATATTGTGCTGCGCGCCGGGGGGCGAGTTTTGCTCCGATCTCCGGCCCGATTTCACGGTTTCACCCTGTGCAACAACAATGTTTGGGGCCGGAAATCGGAACGCACCGATGCCTTACGAAAATGATGGTGAATGGAGAATTTATTTCCGAACTCGGAATATATGGAGAACTCGGGCGGCCCGCCCTGCTCCCTCCCCCCTTCCCCCCCCTTCGGTTTCGCCTCCGTGGTGCCAGAGTGTGTGTTGTCTTCACATTAAACCCGTTCTTTCTACCCAACTACAAAAGTACACCCAGTGTACCAGATACATTTTTTTTGTATCATACACAAGTCATACATATTCGTATCATATGTTTTCGTTCGCCGATCTACGAGTACCGACAACCGAAAATTAGGTAAAGCCGGCAGCCAGTACAGCGCATATTTCAATCCAATTTGTGTATTGCGAGTTGCTAATTTTGTTGGCGCCAAAAGGAAGGACCCCTTTCGAGTTACCTGAAGCGTTCGACATATATACATAATGTATATACTACGTACGCAATATGCCGTCCACCAAACGCACACAAGTTGACGACAGTTACTAATATCGAATATCCTGCTTGTGCAAGTCCCTATACAGCGACGGCTATACCGTTTTACACACAAGATAGCACACTACGAGTACCGCTGTGTAGTTTATTGGCAGTATTTTATGGACCTACGAGTAGGGCCCAAATACTTCTATGCAGGTATATATAAATACGTACGTACGACGTAGTGCTTCTGGTTCTGCTCTGGTCGTTCACACAAGGTACTTGAAATTTATCGTTCTCGTATTACTTGCTTCCCTTTGCGGATGGATGCCTTCTGGCTGAAGGGGCGAGAAATTCGTCACCCAGGCAGACGGTAACGCCTGCCAGATATGACGAGGGGACACTTGCTACAAATAATAACGCCGAGAGGGGATACCGCCTCCGCCGGATTTCCAATCCGGTTTTCTTGACATGGGGGACATTGAAGGTCACCGAGCGATGGGTCTATGGAAAGATCCCGACGAGATATGTCCAAAGCCATTTTCGTTGTGTGTACCCCTCCCTCTAAGCCATGGTTTGCGAAAAATCGGCCCGAAAAATCACCCAAGGGGGTGTGTGTTATCTTGCGTGTTATTCATACGGTATGCATGGTGTGTACTGCTGCACTGCTGTACTACTGTACTGTTGTTACGAATATTTTTATATTTTACCAACTACATGACGTATTAGGGCCCGTATTAACGAAGATAGCAAAAATTCAATTTGGAAAAAATAAAATTCAAATTCGCTTTTCATTGGTCAACACACGCACCAGCACCAAATATTATGCCCCAAGATCCTAATCTTTGGTGCTGGTGCGTGTTTTGGCCAATGAAAAGCGGATTTGATTTATTTTTTTTCCAACTTGATTTTTTTTCTTCTTCGTTAATACGGGCCCTTACTGTACTACTGTACTGTTGTTACGAATATTTTTATATTTTACCAACTACATGACGTATTACGGAGGTTTCGGTTGTGTGAGAGCTCGATTTAAGAGACAAAACGATTTAGGAGGGGTCAAATAGTTTTGGCTCCGGTTTTAAGCCCTTAACCCCTTAAGAACTGGTCCCACGAATTTGGGGACAACTATTTGGAATTAGTGTGGGATATTTTTTTCAGCCCTCAATTGGGTTTAAGATAAATACCTGGTACCTTTAGGAGTGCACTCCAGTTGTGGGAACAAAACACTTGTGAATTAGAGACATATTTAGTTTTTTGCACAGCAGTGCAGTGCTACTGTAATAGGGTTATAAGTGAGGTCTACTCACACACCCCTCTCTTAAACCGTAGCCCCCCCCTGTAACCTTTGTGGGGTTCAGGTATATATAGCGACAAGAACAAGACGAATTCGATGCTATCAGCTATTCAGTGTACAAACTCGATATATACCGGTACCGGACAATTCGATAAGTTCGGTACGGCCTCAAATACCGGCAATGTACCCCAACACTTCAATAAGGGTATTATACCCAATACCGGGGGTATTTACCCTACCGAAGTGGTTCGGTACCGGCCGCAATACCCTACCGAACTTTAGCGGAGTGTTCGGTACGGCCGCAATACCCTACCGAACTTTAGGGGAGTGTTCGGTACGGCCGCAATACCCTACCATGAATAAATACTCCGGTAAGGTTCGATGCGAGCTCGATATATATGATACCGGTACCCGACACTTCGGTAAGTTCGGTACCTCAATACCGGTACCCGACACTTCGTTATGTTGGGTACGCACGCCCAAATATACCCCGGGTACCGGTATGCCCTACCGAACACACCCTCGCACGATTCGACGCTATTTATTGTCGACGAGGGAAGAACATGCTTATCTCTTCTCGTGATCAAATGGAAGGCGCACATCGCCGTAGGGGGGGGGGTGCCTAATATGTTGCCCCGGACCTGAGTTCCGAAAAGGAAGGAGCCGGAGAAGTATGGCCAAGATGATACATGAGAGGGAAGCCCCAATTAAGAGACCCTCTGGTATCACATAGATGTGTATTTATACGAGTACGTGGTGTGTTCTACGCACCTGGTTTCTGGTATATCATAATTTTGCGTCCGGGATTAGTGATCCCTTATATACCAGCGTCCCTTGTCATGTTTGACCCCACTTCATGAATCTACGAAGGTCCCATAAGTGGACACAAATGTTGTAAGGGGCCATCCCTTACAAATGACCCTGGTAAAGCAGTATGTGCATACCTGGTATATGATATGAAAATCGTAGCATCCAGGGGAGTGGTCACCGGCTCGACGTCGCTTCACGATAGTTTAGGGAACGCGCGACCGATGCACGATGCACTGCTGCTGCTTTATCATGCATCTTTCAAGTTCAGTGTTCAGTATCGACCAATCGGGAGACCTCACAGTTAACGGGTTTTTTTGTTGTCTTTTTTTTTCGAAATGGCGGACACGACGCCATGCGCAATACGGTGGTAGGGACCAGGACGAAAGGACGGCACTAAAATCAGTAGGACGGGTTCCTCCGCTGGCTGTAGATGTATTTCATGAGCATGGGGGTGTTGTGTAGCTGTTGTGGTTACTGGGCAACCGGTAATACGACTGCGAATGCTACGAGCACCTGGAGGCTCGAGCCGATTTTTCAAGTTTGGTCTATAAGAATTTTGAGGGAGGTCGTTGTGCCGTCGCCCTTTGCTGTTCACCCGTGGGGGTTGCAGTGAACATGGCATGACGACGATCGCTGCTGCTGCTGCTGCTGCTGCTGCTGCACTTGCATACCGTTCATACTGAACTATGCACGCACATACATTATATACCAGGAACACAGCATCTATGAGTAGCACTCTTGGGAATCACATCATTCGTTTTCCTGGCGACCTGTGCGGCATTTATCAAGAGGGAGACAGCGTGCGTTGGCCCACTTTAAGGGGCCTGGAGTCCCTTATTCGACGTTACGCTCAACACTACTCGTACGAATGTGAGGGACCTGGTCCTTCATGCTTTCGACGAATGGTATGTGAGCTAAAACGGTGCGCAGAAAATTGAGCTCCCTCATATGCCGTTTTCTCTGGTCGCTGGATCCCTGAAAAGGGGCTACCTACTTTACGTCCAACCTCTGCCAGTATACGTATCTCTGGTATAAGGCACAGGTTAAGTATATCTGAGATTTAGTATCGAAATTACCAATAAGTTACGTCTCCGAAGCATATACCAGTAGGATTTCAGGAATAGGTTTATGGGCGTTTTTTCGTGTTTTCGAAGTAACCATATTTTGTACCACTGGAACCACGCGCGCCACACATACTCAGATTTTTCCCATTCGTACTTACAATCCTGAATGTGCTTCTTCTGTACGTGTCTCATAGAAAAGGCGGCCCAGCTCTTTGGTCACAAACCACGAGACAGGGATAGCAGTATGCCGGGGGACCATAGTAAATAGGACCTATGATACACACAAAAACCTACATAATTCCATATTTTTAGGACCAGTATTTGGTCCTATTTACTATGGCACCCCGTATCATAGCGGTATTACGGAAGGCCATAGGAAATACCTGGTAGGACCTACGGTAGACACTAAAACCTATATGTTTACCTCTTTTTACTAACAAAATTTGGTCCTTTCCCCCGTAATAGTAGTACCTGGTGTTCGGTGTATACCAGTATACGTAATATTTTATTGTGGTTTTTTGTTAGTTTTTCTTTTTGGCGTCGTTGGACCACGTCTTCAGCTCTGTCGATGTTACCGGCAGGCTTTCCGTTCCACCGGGTCGGAGCGGATACAGCCACAGCACTGCTATTGATGCACCTGGTATTATTTCAGTTACATATGTATGATACCGGTACTACTGCTGTAGTACCGGTATTTATTTTGTTTGGTACTATTGCTTTCCGTACGAACACATGTACTACTGCTGTTACTGGAAGGTTGAGCGCTGAACATGCGACCGTCGGAAGTTCGGCGTTCGCTGTCGGTATCGTAGTATTCGTAGTTTTGCCTGGTACAATAGTGCTGGAGTTATCGTGGTCGCGACGCCAAACACACGGCGGTGTCGACCCAATGCCCCAAACGAAACGAAACCGACTCTGGTAACTATTTCATACCCGATAGGTTACGCGGCACTAGGCACTCGTAGTTGTTGGGTTATTGGGCTTTCTGCTCGCCCCATGTTACGTTGATATTAACACAGCAGTATAACCGGGTACCTGGTATTGGGTACGACAGCAGTAATATCATGTTTGTTGACCATTGGACAATGTGAAGCGTGATTGATTTCACTCGTACAGCAGTTGTGGTCCCTCTATAGTGCCGGTTGAGTAGTCCTGGTTGCCCGCCATAGTGCCTATGGAATCTCTTGGCACTTGGCACAGATGGGATTCACTAGTGTAGTAGTGTGCCGAATAGTGCCGGTATTGTTGGCTGGCGCATACGGGCACCACCATAGGGACCACTACTACTACTACTATTTACTACTACTACTACTACTACTACTACTACTACTACTACTACTACTACTAATACAACCAAGGAGGTGTTGACCGCCGTGTTTATAACCGGGGCGGGGGGGGGGACCCCTGCTATGAAACCCCGTATCGGCATTACGACGAAACAAGGGCAACGATTACAACCAAGGGCTACGTATATACGTACTATACCCGCCGGTACAACAGTAGTTGTTCAATTCAAGTACTCCAAATCGTGAAGGGATCGGGGAAAGAAAATGCTGTACACGGTCAACACGTGGAACACTTCGTAGTGTCTGCTATCGCACGACGTGGGTTTGCCTGGCTCCCCCAACCCTCCCCCATCGATCGACGAGTTTTTATTTTTATTTTTTGTCGGGTGATATTGGCGTACGCTTGTCGGTGTCGTGGCCGAATAGGGTATTACCACACCCCGGTGATAGTATATTTAACCCCCCCTTGGGCGAATGAATGTCTTCAAGCTGTTTTTCTCGACGACGGGAAGAACGTAAACGCCGAGTGACGCTTCCATGGAAGTATCTCGGAAATATCTCGGAAGATATATTTCCTGCGCAACCGTTTTCGTTGTGTTGGCCCCCTCTTAAGGCATGATGTGGAGAATATCGGCTCCGATAATGATTTTTGGCCCAGGGGGTATGTTGTTTTATCGTACGGGTTTTGTGGGGTATATTCCATCGCCATCTGGCACCGATAGTTGTCGATCGTGACCACGATCAGTGGGGTATGGTCTGGCCCGTCCTTAAGTTGCTTGCTCGCTTGCGTGCTGACTTGCTGGCTCGCTTGCGTGCTGACTGCTCTGGCTTGCTGACTGCTCTGGCTTGCTGGCTTGCTGGCTTGCTGGCTTGCTGGCTTGCTCGCTTGCTGGCTGCTCTGGCTGCTCTGGCTGCTGGCTTGCTGGCTTGCTTTTACCGACTCCCGGATCGTTCTCTCTGGTGTTGTTGACTTACCGTGGACAGCAGTCGGCAGTACTTTCTGGCCATTGGCACTTGCATTCCCGCTTCGCACCCGGACTGCTTTCAGCCCGCGCAATCGATGACCATGTGTCCATATCAGACGCGGTCACTGCTGGTGCTGCTGGCGCCGTGCTGCGTGTTTTTCAGCGCGACGTCAAGGCCAGCGCTCGTTGGAGTTCAGAGGAGGCGTGATCATATATAGCAGTCTCGCAGACGAAGGTCTACAGAATACATTTTACCTCATCGTACTTACCTATACTCGTACGTATAACTGACAACTACAGATTTGCGCTTTTTTTTCTGGCTCTTTGAACTCGCGCGTTATGAAAGGCTACTCTACACGTACGGGCGAAAGAAAGCCTGATGTGTGTGTGTTTTTGTTGCGTTTCCGTCTTTCAGGCATCGATATAGCGACTTTTTCTGCAAGCAGTACATGTCAGGCCTTAAAACCCATTCGCACCTCGGAAATATCATCTACAGATAGATCAGATAGATAATCTATTCCCACTTCAACTTCGTAGGGAAGCTATGTTCTTGATATGTTCCTGATCTGTTCGTATGCTCTGTATGATCTGTATGATCTGTATGATCTAGCTCATGTTGTCGGGTGGGAGCCGTGTAATGTGGATGGTCTAGGACAATTTTCGTGAATTGGATATGTACTTCACAGATCCTGCACAATCTCTCACAACGGCAGGTTAGGATCTAGATGATCTAGATGATCTATCTGTAGATCATCTACAGTAGATGATCTGTCCGACATGTTGATTCTTTTAACCCTTTTAGAACTGCAGTCCCGTTATGGGGACAAACCACTCTAATTCTAAGTAATCTGTCCCCAAAACGGGACTGCAGTTCTAAAAGGGTTAACGTCGCAAAATTGATCCCATATCAGTTCCTAGTATAATCTCCCCAATAGCGCGGGTGCAATTCTCTAGCGGAGTGTATGTTTTTTACCTCTTTTTTTGACGACGGACGAACTACTATGTGTCCCGCCTCCCCCCTCCCCCCCCCACCCCAACCGCCTTCCTCGTTTTTGTTGTTTTCCCCCTCGCTTAAGGTATCGGGATCGTTTATGTTTGTCTCTGGGGAGGACGCGGCGAAGCAGCAGGGTTTGGTGGGGAGCAAAGGCATTACGCACATCATAAACTGCGCGGGACCGCAGTGCCCCAACTACCTCGAATATGTGAGAGTTCTGGGCTCGACTCTAGAGCCGCCGCTGGCAGCCATCGACGAGTCTTCTGAGTCTTGCCGCGCGATGTCGCTTGCTCTCTCTGACCTTTCTTTTGAATCGCCGCACGCTGACGTAAATGTTGGAGGTGTACACAGATAATATATGGGGTAATATGGCACCTGGCATTTATGTATGCTTGAACATAAAATTGTTACGTAGCAGTGTACACAGACATGGCGTCATATGGTACATATTCACCAGGTATACCGTAGCGGATGTTTTTTTTTGTGTATATTATATTGATTGCTCGTTTTTTGTGTTCTTAATGGCCCTGTGCGGGTCCAGTACAACGGCCATATAAAAAAAGGCAAAAGCGCTGCTTCGCCAACCGCCCACGATGAAACGATCTGCAGTATACATTTCGTACGTACCTTGGTATGCGAGCAGCATGATACCATGATACAAAAACTGCTGTAAAACACTGCTGCTTTACGAGTTTGAGCCCCATGTTTCAAAGGCAATTTCTCATTGGGTGGTAAATAGAGTGACAAAGGAAAAAAGGCAAAACACACTATTCTGGAGGACCATAGTAAATAGGACTAAATATTGTTAGTAAAAATAGGTAAATATATACCTGGTAGGTTTTTATGTGTACCGTAGGTCCTATTTACTAGTGTTTACTATGGCCCCCCGTAAATACCAATATTGTTAATATCAGGGGTTGATGGTTGGGGGTTGGGCCGTAGTTACATAAATATTTTCGCCAAAAGAGAGACGCAATGTCAAACTTCGTACATATATAAGAGCGTGTTTGTCCAACTCCTGCAGGGTGGTGTGCTGATGCTAGAGGTACACTACTATTAATAGTACAGGACACCTATTAATAATAAGAAACAGGCTAACAAGAAAGTCAGCCTCATTAGAGGAAACTAAGAAATCCGCGAGTCGTTTTATCTTGAAATTAGTGTATAAAGCACCCTCTCTCAAATATGAAATCCAGCCTGGACCAGATTTCCTGTTTCTTATTAGGTGTCCTGTACTACTGTGTACCAGGTACCTGGTAATCCATCCCCCTGTCTGTCTGGTTCAGAAGCGCCTATTAGTATTGTCTGATCGCTTGGTACATATCAATGTCCGAAGCTAAAATCGTCACCTGTTTGGTCTCGTTTTCGCCTCTCCAGCCCCAAAAGGGTGCTTAGTGCGTAGGTCTGGGAGTTGACTTACTATATAAGTCGCCGTCTATCACGGGGGACCATAGTAAACACTAGTAAATAGGACCAAATATTGTTGGGAAATATAGGGAAATATATACGTTTTTGTGCTTGCCGTAGGTCCTGTTTACTATGGCCCTCCTTAATAGAAAAAAAACCCAGCAGGTAGTTCAAGGTTAGTTAGCTTAACTCCAACCACACCCCAACTCATAACTACCTTCTGGTATATACTCGTAGCTGTGAAGCCCAGGCAACGCACAGCCCTGCAAAAGGGTTAATAAGATAACGTATATTTGTGATAGGATACCTGGTAGTATTGGCCAGGTTAGCATAGCCACGTCTGTGTGTCCTCGTCTGCAAGGCGATGCACACCGTCTGCTCGTTGCACCCCCTGCTCTTCCTCCCCTTCCCCCTGTTCCTCCTCTTTCACTCATCTCCTCCGTCTCCTCCTGTTATTCCGTCCGTCCGTTTTTTTTTTTTTTTTTTTTTTCCCCTCATTCCTCCCCCCCCCTTCCCCCCCCCCCCCCCCCTCCTCCTCCTGCGAGATAAAAAACTCGTTGTTTGGTACCAGTATATAATACTATTATTAATATTTGTATTGTTTTGTTTTTGTTGTCCGAGTGCTGAATGTCTCTCTTGTGTTTTCTTTACCAGGTAGTACGTACTTGTTTTGCTTTCCACATACTGCAGCATACTGCACCATTTTTTTTGTAGAAATAAAGAACGCACACACACGCCTCAGCTGTTGGAGTCGAGGTACAGCAGTATCGATCCTTCTTTAGAGTCAGTGTCGGTTCCCCGCTATATTAGAGAAAAAACAATATATATATATCATATATACTCGTAGTGCCTGTGAAATCGATTAACACTGATGGGATTATGTAACCAGTGTGGCAGTGTGCGGAGTATTCTAGTGCCGGTTGGTTCCCGCTATAGTGCCGGTATTGTTGCCTGGCGCATACCGGTACTTACAGAGGGACCAATGCTGCATAATCGAAACTCGTCTTTGTAAACTGCGCTCGACGCTTCCTTCGATCGCGCGTGCTCCGTACTGGGTGTATGTATGACCTCCCGCTTGTTGTCTGTTTTTGGCGCATGCCTTATTGTCGTGTCTTGTCGCGCAGACCGGGCGTTTCAAGTTTTTACGGCTGAACTTTTACGACCACCGCACCGAGGACGTGGCCTGGTTCATCTATAACGCCTTCGACTTCATCAAAACCGCTCAGGCGCAGAGAGGGAGGATTCTCGTGCACTGCGTGCAAGGGGTTTCCAGGTGAGCTAGCTGCCTTGCCGTTGAGAGGAGTGGGGTTGACGAGCGCTTTGAACACGTTTTATGCTTGTGTTGTAAAGTGCTTGGTATTATATTTAGTAGGTGCTGTAGAGCTGTAGAGTATTAGTTTCTCGGCGAGAGCGTTTTGTAACCGTTTTGAGGTTAGGCCGCACCTGTGAAACGGCAATTGTCTTGCGCGCGCGTTTTGTCTCTTTTTCTTCGGCTGTAAGCTGGGCTGCGGCTGCTTTGTGTGTTTGCACTATCTGCGTCTGCTACGATGATAATATTGTATGTGTGCGCACTATTCTTCTTCTTGCGGCCGAAAAGCGCATGGCAGATCTCTGTACCCATCCTTCTAGGCAAGAATTCATGAAAATCTTTATCTTTGCCCCTTCAGACGCGCGTTCACGATGATATCTCGATCTTCGTCCGGCTAGCTTTCCCATACGACTGTGGTTCTGCTTAGGGGGGTAGACAGCAATGAATCAACGCCTACTCAACGTTGAACCCGGCAATCTCTCGTCCGGTCAGCTCGTGTGTGTGTGTGTTCTTCACATTAAACCTTCCTTTCTACCCGTCGACATCCAGCACACCCAGTGTCCGTGCCGATTCTTCATCCTAAAAAGGTACCAGTTCTGTGGTCACAAAACTACGACACAGAGATACTACACTCAGTGCAGTAAGCAGAGCAGACAATGCAACGCCATATACGACAGGCAAGACCTACCCTGCTAGCAATCCAGGTGCATGCAAGAGAAAAAAAGAGAAAAAAGAAAAAAAGCGAAAAGAAAAAATAATAAAAAGTAAATATACTGAAGCAAATCAATAATCAAGCAACCAAATAAAAAGCATGACAAAAAAAGAAAGTGTCGTGCTTCTCCCAGAGGAGATGCGACCTCCAATAAAAAACCAAATGAAATGAAAGAAAATAAAATGGTGGGAGGCTCCAACTCCCTAAACCATTTTAATAAAATCTCTTCAGCTTGTGATAGTGAACGTCTCGCCCTACTCATGGAGCTTCGGTCCACTATTAATCCTGTCGGTGTCGTTCTCCTTTTAACTCATCGCTCAAAAACCCAGAGCGGATTTGTTGGTTCATTTCCACCTTTTTACGAGTGCGACAGCGTTTTTTAATAATAATAATTGTAATTACTAGGCTCCGCCGTCGTCGTCACATAATAGTTGGAAAAAATAAAGTGAAATGAAACCGATACGGTTTTTTATGGTCTCCTCGTATTGCTAAAAAAAAAAAAAAAATGATATGGATATGAATACGAGTTTTCTTCAGCAGCAGCAGCAGCAGCAGTGTCAGAGCATCAATGGTCAGCATACCCTCGGGTACAAAAATTCGGAATTCGGAGATGCCACTTGATGGAGGACAAAAACGCGTTCGGTATAATTTTTCGAAAGTGCAATGTTTCATATTTCGACATGTCGAACTTTCGATACGATATCCAAAACATTATTAATAACACATGTATTTGTACCGGTACAGCAGTACGTATACTCGTATTAAATAGTAGTATTTCCGTACTGGGGAGGGAGAAGAGCCTACTTAGTGACCCCGGATCTGAGCTATTAATACGAGTACGACTAAAGAGAGGGAGAAAAGAAGCGCGAAGATAATAAATGGGACGGAGAAAATAATTATGTTTCGACACGATACCTCCTGGTCCGTCGATCTGACTGTCCGTCAGTCTGCCTCTCCGTCGGTCTGACAGGCGGTCGGCTTCGTTTTGTAGGTTTTGTCGTCCACCCCTGATTAGTTAAACGAACAATGATATCGATACCTCGTCGTTGTTTACGATTTTTTTTAAGTCAATACTGCTGCTACATTCGTATATATATACATCGAATCAACCACTGCTTCAGCGGTGTCAACGTACCCTATGGTACGTACAGAAGTCAAAATTCGGAATTCGGAGATGCCACTTGATGGAGGGCAAAAAACGCGTTCGGCATAATTTATCGAAAGTGCAACGTTTTCAAATTTCGATATTTATGTCGAAACTGGCAACTTGCGATACGATATACAACCCATTTTTGTTAATTGAACCCATTCATATATATGCGTATAATATGTCGATATTTCGTATCATATTTCGATACGACACCCCTCCCATCGTCGGTCTGTCTTGTCTGTCTGTCTGTCTGTCCGCCGATGGCGTTGTATGTTGTTAGACCATTCATTTACCCAACGTCTTCCCCCACCCCCTTTTGTTTTTCAAGCAGCAGACCAGATGAGTCCAGAACTATAATACATATTTTATACTATAAAAAATTAAAAACAACAGCCGTAAGATCAAGGATTTCGTCGAAACTCATCATTTTATGTATACCATTAATAGTAAGTACTCCGCCAACCTGCGCGCACGCACATATTGCGCCCCTCTTTCGCGAAATAATGTAATTACAACCCCCCCCCCCTTGTTTTGTTATCTTAGGAGATAGATGGTGGCCACAGGCGGCGAAACAGGAAGGGGATAAGATTAGTAAAAAGTTTCTTTGTAATATATGGAAACAACGTAATGAGCGCCCAAGTGTTGGAGGTGTCTCTATTAGGAGTAGGAACGGTGCTCCGTCTCGAAAGGGATGCGTGATCAATGGTCAAATGACTAAGGCAAGCAACAAATGAGTACGCCCCCCCCCCCCCCCCCCCCTTATTTTGTTATCTTAGGAGATAGATGGTGGCCACAGGCGGCGAAACAGGAAGGGGATAAGATTAGTAAAACGTTTCTTTGTAATATATGGAAACAACGTAATGAGCGCCCAAGTGTTGGAGGTGTCTCTATTAGGAGTAGGAACGGTGCTCCGTCTCGAAAGGGATGCGTGGTCAATGGTCAAATGACTAAGGCAAGCAACGAATGAATGCGCCGCCCCCCCCCCCCCCCCCCCCCTATTTTGTGGATTAGCAGTCCCGGGGCAAGCTCTGTTGTTGATTCACTATGTACCAGTTATACGTACACGTATAATATTATACCAGGTACCGGTATGTGCTTCGTAAGGCAGAAATAGTGCAAAAAATGTACCGGTATTCGTTTTTACTGTTAGGAGTATAGCCCGTGGGTTGGGCCCATCTTGTTATACATATTATACAATACTCGTATGTACTGGTTTGCTGCATCATGTACACCTGTTACGACATACCAGGCATATCGAAGTATCACACTCAGCTTGCAAAAAATGAGGTTCGACGAAATCCTCGATCTCACAGCAGTTTTTTTTTTTTTTTTTTTGTATAGAATCAGGCGTTTTTTGCACGTTTCCTTCTCCGAGCTCAACAGCGAGCGCCTTTTACCCAAACGCCGAACAAGAAGTACTAAATAAGTATATACCAGGTATACAGCAGTAGTTACGCCGCACTTTCTTGTGTTGTGTTTTATTTGAACAAAATGAAGAAGACACCTCAGCCGTATTGATATCGTTTTTTTGTTCTTCCTCGAAACTCAGCTTTGCAACCTGCGTGTGAATATATACTTGGATCGAGCGTGGTACAGGGTGTGCTGTGTATGTCGCGCTCCGGTTCGGTGGTGAACGAGCATGAGCTTTTGAGCATCGAACTCACGAAGTATTTATTTCATTGGGCTGAAGGGATAACCTGCTGCTGCTCTACTCAGACAGCCGCTGGCTGAGTAGAGTAGTAGATCATCCCTTCGGCCCGATAGGCTGACTGAGTAGAGCAGTAGGTTATCCCTCCGGCCCAATAGGCTGACTGGGTAGAGTATTAGGTTATCCCTTATGACCAATAGGCTGTAGAGTAGTAGGTTATCCCTTCGGACCAATAGGCTGACTTGAGTACAGCAGTAGGTTATCCCTTTAGCCCAATAGGCTGACTTGAGTACAACAGTAGGCTATCCCCTCGGCCCAATAGGCTGACTTGAGTAGAGCAGTAGGCTATCCCTTCGGCCCAATAGGCTGACTTGAGTAGAGCAGTAGGTTATCCCTCCGGCCCAATAGGCTAACTTGAGTAGAGCAGTAGGTTACCCCTTCGGACCAATAGTCCCCAGGTCCCAAGGATGCCTGCTTGGCTTCCACCTTACTGACCTGCTGTCCTCCTTTTTTCGGTACCGTTTGCCACCACCACCGCGTGCATCTGCCCACGCACGCGCGCCCAGGTCATGCACGCTGGCCATCGCGTGGCTGATGCTGACGACGGGGGTAGATTACGACGAGGCCTACTTGAGAGTTCGCCAGGGCAGGCCGATCTGCGCGCCAAACACGGGCTTTATCTGCAGCCTTTTGGAGTGGCAGCGAAGGAGACAGCAGGTGCGTGCTCCGATTCTCGATCAAAGGCGTCAATATTGATATTGTCAGTGTTTTGTGTGTTTTTTATATTGCCAGTGTTTTGTGTGTTTTTTTTTATATTGTCAGTGTTTTATGTGTATTTTTGTGTGTATTTTTTGTGTATTTTTTATTTATTTAACCCCTTTTAGTCCTGCACTGTACAAAACATAAATGCCTCTAATTCCAACACTTGTTTTTGTCCCCAGAACGAGAGAGAGTGCAGTCCAGACCTTAAAGCAAAAAAAGGTGACGACAAAAAAAAAAAATGACGATGATTTCTTCAGACAGAATCAAATCAACCACTGCTTTGTGGGGGGTTGACAGCAGTAGTTTTTAGCTTTTCAGGACTGTTCACGGGTGAGTGGGGTCAGACCTTGCGGGTCAGGTCGGGTCGGGTCGGGTAACGGTGACCGGACCCGGCCCGACCCGTGAGAATTTGAAAACCTCCTGACCCGACCCGACCCGACTCAGCCCCCCCCCCCCGATTGATGAGGTTTCGAAAAGTTCCTGACCCGACCCACGAGTTGGGCTCACGGCCATGGTGTGTGAAGAGGTCTGGTATATATTTTTCATGTTAATAAGACATGCACGCAATCACCGTGTTCGTGCCTTATAGTGGGGGTGGGGGGCTATTTATGATTTACGGCGCGGACAAGACACGCGTAAAAGTACGATAACCGGGCACGTGCAAATAACAGAGTTATGTAGGTCGGAACTCCCCCAAGTTCAGGGGAAATGGGGAAATATACAGGATACAGCTATATATAGCGTTTATAGGCCCGTGGCAAAGCATCATCACCATGTTGTAGCCCTCGTCTTGGCCTCTTGGGACTTCAGTGAGGAAAAACATTGACGGTTACAGCAGTAGTAGTAACGACCACTGCTGTCTGACTGGTGGATGATACAATGGATGTAATGCGAGGAGGCCTACGGTACGGGTGCAAGCAACATTACCCTACGTACCAGGTACACCCGTACTGAATGGCGCTCACGCAGTTCGTATCGTAGACGCTTGATAACATCCATGGATGGCATCATCGTTGTTTTTTGGACGCTACTCATAAATCGGGGTCGCGATTGGGTTAATAACGCTCGTGCTGCTGCGCTCTCAAACTTCTCCTTTTAATAGACGCGTGCTACGATACGATAGAGGTAGAGGTATACCTTTTTTTGGCAGAAACTTTTTCTGAATGGTCAGGCTTCTTACCTTAACCCAAAATTGCCGGATTTTCATTTCTCGTGTTGCAACATTTGTTCATTTTTTTTTTTTGTGCCATGGTATTGTTCATTGGGTGGGACCTTTGTTTTCGTCTAAAGTCAGTTTTTCTGGGTGAGGTTTAAAGCTCCCTCAAGTGACCACCCTCAGAAGGCTTACGGCTTATTAACATGGTGCACCTCTACCGCAACATGTGTCCCTAGACCATGGTTGGTAAGTTAAACGTTTTAATGGGTCAGAGGTCGCTACCTCTGGGTCCCTATAGCTAAAGGGTGGGAATGGGCGTATTTGTGCGGGTGCCGGGGTGGGATAGGAGGGTTGGATGGGGAGAGAAAAAAGGGCTGGCTTGGTTCTCTCGGGTAGATAGATGCGCGTCTGTTTTTTTAAGGGTTGTTTTTGTGTTGCCCGCGTTTATTTTCGGAGTAGGAGGACATCTTTATGTAATAACACTTAAGATTGTTACATGTTCATGCCCCCCCCCCCCGTGGAACGATTTTTGGGAGCCGATTTTTTTACCGCTCCAGAACTCGTTGGGGGGGCACACACAGCCGCCCCGAAAGGCCTGCAACATCTATCTGATCTATCCGAGAGAACCAACAACATTTGTCAACCCTTACCGGCAGCCCGCGCGCCAGCAAAACCGCAAGCAACCGCCACTTTCTACCAACCCCCCCACTAACAACACATCTTTAATTACAACTACGTTTTTTTTCCTCTCCAGCCGCCATCGTCACCTCTGCTCTATCGGACGGCCTGGCACTCGCCGCTCTTTCCGAACGACCTAGTCCTCAAGATTTGCCTCCACGAGGACGACCGAAAACACGTCCTCCCCACGGTGGCCGCCCTCGACCCCCGCGGCTGCTTCCTCCTCGTGGCGCCCCGGGGATCTCCCGCCACCGTCCCCTCCCCCGCTCCGGCCCCCTCCCCCGCCTCCGCCCCTTCCTCCTCCCGGCGAAGTCCCGAGCTGGAGTCGAACGGCAGCTGGAGGGCGGCAACCCCGCCGTCGTCTCTCCACGCCGCGATGCCGTCGACCCCTTCTTCTGCCGCTGCTAGGGCGGCCGCGGCGGCGGCGGCGGCCGTGGTGGCGAACGCTAAGGCCTCGGCGGCGGTAGCGGCGGCTAAGGAGGCCCAGGCGGTAGCGGCGGCGGCGGCCGCGGACGAGGCCTTGTTGGTGGCGAAGGCCGCCCACGCTAGCGTGGCCGTCCCGTGGACGTGGCGAGAGTCGGAGGTCGGGGTCAGGGACAGGGACGGGATGAGGGTCATCCGGAGGACGCCGGAAGGGATGAACCGACGCGCGGCGGCGCAGGAGGGGATGGCGGCTCGGCGGGGTGGTGGCTCGGAGGGCAGCGGTAGCGGTAGTAGCAGTCGACGCACCCCGGAGGGGGCCGGGAGATGGACACCGGAGGGGCCCGGCGGGCGCCGAACGCCGGACGGAGTGGGCCGACCGACGCCGGAGAAGAGCGTTCGAAGGTCGTCGGAGTCGCTGCCGGCGGTGATGGAGGGGGTGCAGCCGGGGGCGGCGGGGGAGGCGAAGGCGGCGGCCGCGGCGGCCGTGGTGGACGTTTTCGTGTGGAAGGGCTCTCAGAGCAATCGTGAGTTTTGCTGGAGCGGGGGGGGGTGTACTCGTGTCATGCATTGGGGGAGGGGGGGGCGTACTCGTTTGTTGCTTGCCTTAGTCGCTTGACCATTGACCACGCATCCCTTTCGAGGCGGAGCACCGTTCCTACTCCTTAATAGAGACTCCTCCAACATTCGGTCGCTCATTGCGTTCCCCCCCCCCATGTATTACATTTAAAAGAAGGGTTTGCCTAGAGTACCTTTCCCCTGTCCCCTTCCTGTTTTTGTCTTCTATGGCCGCGGGCTTAGGCTTCTGTGGCCACGGGCAACGGTGTGATAGGGGCTTCGTTTTCTTCAGTGTGGGAATGTGCGGTAGTTTTATCGTTTTATTAGTTGCCTGCACCGAGCGGTTTTGGGAACACACTACTACGCACATGAGAATGTTGGGCTGATTTAGTTTTGCAAAAGTCATGAAAGGGTTATGCAGCATTTTTTTTTTTTCCGATTAGAGAAATGGCTTGACGTGGAATCTGCTGTCGCCCCCGCGACGGGTCGAGTCTGTCGCGTGGCAGCCGTGAGGTGAACCTCGTGCGATCTTTCACAGCCCTGCCTGTGTATGCTCGTAGGTCTGTTAGGAGAGGATGGGGAGGCTTTCTTGGCGTGGTAGAAAAGGAGGCGTTTTTTGGCGTGGAAATAGTGGACACTTTCTTGGCGTGGTGGGAGGGAAGGCTTTCTTGGGGTGGTAGCAAAGGAGGCTTTCGTGGCGTAAGGTAGGAGGGGAGGGTTTCTTGGCGTGGTAGGAACGGAGGGTTTTTGTGGCGTGGAAGGAGATGCTTTCTTGGCGTGGGTGCGGTCGTCCTCACACGACGGTGACAATGCGTGCGTGGCTGTCCAATGAACGATCGAAGTCTAGTACCGTCTATTTTGTGCGTTCTTCCCACACGAAAGGTGATGAATGCATTCGTGGCTGTCCAATGAACGATCAGCATTCTGTAACCGTCTGTTTTGTTTTCGCCGGTTGGGTGGTTGGCTGGTTGTTTCGTGTCGTGCTCAAATGCTGATGTCTCCTCTGTGTCCGGCACCTCCCTCCGCCGCTTTTTGTTTTTTGTTGTCGTTTTGGTCAATGCCGTTGTCGCTGTTTTCATCGGCGTTGCCGTTTTTTTGTTCTTGCCCGTTACCCTTCGTGGTCGTTGTAACGTTAACGGCTATCTATGTATGTGTCCTGCACGCTTCCAGCTCAAATGCTCGAGCTGGCGAGACAGGGCGCGGTGTGGCTGCGCGAGTACGAAGGGTGGGGGGCGGGAGCGAGCGCGCCGGTCGTGGAGGAGGGACAGGAGCCGCCGGAGATGCTGCGGCATTTGGAGCACCAAATTAGCGACGCGAGAGAGGTGGGTCCATTTGTTTCTTGCTTGAGAAAGAAGGCGATGGGGGTCACGGGGCGCGGGCGGAGAGGTTCGCGGAATAGCTCACACATGGGGAACAGATCACGATCTATCTGTGGATCGTTTAAGTTATATAGTTGCGTTATCTGTTTGTGGATCATCTAAGTTGTATATTTTCCGTCGTGAGGTGTCGTGCAAGAGCCGTAGGTATCATGCAGATCCCGCAAGATAAACATGTGCGCGAGAACTGTGGCGTACAGATCCCACCCAGAAAGTATGATCTAGATGATCCAGATCCACTACGCCAGGGAGCTATCTGCCCCGAAAGATCTACTGTAGATCATTAAATGGGGATCTGTTTGATCTGTCCGGTCACAGGAATCTGTCTGATCTGTCCGGTGATAAGGATCTGTCTGATCTGTACGGTGATGGGGATCTATCTGATCTGTAGTGATGGGGATATGTCTGATCTGTCCGGTGATGGGGATATATCTGATCTGTCCGGTGATGGGGATCTATCTGCTCTGTACGGTGATGGGGATCTATTTGATCTGTACGGTGATGGA
The DNA here is from genome assembly GCA_008828725.1 of Saccharina japonica. Taxonomy (NCBI): domain Eukaryota; class Phaeophyceae; order Laminariales; family Laminariaceae; genus Saccharina; species Saccharina japonica. Next base: position 515,917 of record MEHQ01002427.1, read on the forward strand.
GACCTATCTGATCTGTACGGTGACGAGGGCCTATCTGATCTGTTCGGAGTGTATCGAATACTTTCTGGTTTCTGAGGCGCCGCCGCGCTCGCGAATCTCGTTGCTTGAAGATAGGTCTCTCGCGCGTTGCCTGTCGCTTTGCACACCGCCATCGAAGCGACATACCTGGTAAGTATCGAAGGTAGGTATCATAGGTAGATAGTAGGTTACGCTTAGGTAGAGCACACTCCTTTATATAGGGCGGACGAGTGGCAACGGAAATTGGTTGTGCACCACGCTCGTGTGTCAGACCAGCGCCGAGAGAGACAGAGAGCGTTGGTTCACACCCCCATTGTATTTGGTCACCAGGGCCCTTCACGAGTCATGACCCGGCGCGCGGGTTGGGCCAGGAACTTTTCGAAACACCGCGGGTCGAATAGGGTCGGTAGGTAATTTTTCAGGCTCTCACGGATCGGGTCGCACCACCTTTACTCTCCCCGACCCAACCTGACCCGCGAGCTTTGACCCGACCCATGAACAGCCCTGGCTATCTATATACTGTACAGCAGTGTTTCCGAGGTCTGATACTGCGCGTACCAAGCTACACACATCAGTGTTTACGACGTCTCATACTGCGAGTACTGGGCTGTACCTAGTATTGTTGAGGTTTGATGTTGAGAATCCTGACTGCGAACCTATGAGTAGAATAGTGATGCTGCCCCGAGTACATAATACCCCCCCGCCTCTCCCACCTCAAGTCGATCAATGTCGATGTGGTTATACGCCATTAACCGTTGCCCCCCGAAACATTCGCCCTTCGTTAGTTAACCCATTACTCGTAGCATTTGGGGGGGGGGGGGGGGGGCGAGGGGGGGCGTACTCATTTGTTGCTTGCCTTAGTCATTTGACCATTGACCACGCATCCCTTCCGAGACGGAGCACCGTTCCTACTCCTAATAGAGACACCTCCAACATTTGGGCGCTCTTTTTTGGGGGGGGGGGGGAATAGTGTATGTAGGAACATTTTGTATTATACGTAGTCAAATAGAAAGGGTTACGTAAAAAGAGTCGGAATAAGTGTGGGGCGATATTTTGTAATACAAAAAGCGTTACGACAAAGTACTTGGAATTAGTGTAAGATTATCTTGCAGTAATTAAAAAAAAAGTTACGTGACACTACTACCCCCCCCCCCCCCCCCCCCCCCCCCCCCCCCCCCCCCCCCCCCCCCCCCCCCCCCCCCCCTGACCCACCCCCTCCTTGAAACACCCTCTCCCTTTTTTTGGCCTTCCCCGTCGCCCAGCCTCCCGTATACGGGGATCTCAGCTCTCCGTCCCCGCCCCCAACGGCGTTGCGCTCGTCCGTGGGAGGGTCGGGGTCATCCTTCATGCCCTGCGCGACGCCCTCGACGCACGGCGGCGGCTCTCGCGCGCCGATGCTGTCGCCCTCGGAGACCCCCACGCTGTCTCCGGCGGGACCCAGCCCTTCCCCCGGCGGCGTCAACTTCTCGCCGTACGGCTGCGGAGTTTCTCCCGCGGGCGCGCTGTTCCCGTACCCGACGATATCTCCGGCGGGATCGACGGCTGTGTCGCCCACGACTGTGCACAGGCTGGGGGGCGAGAGCTCGGCGTCTAGGAGATGTTCGATGACGTCTGCTGCGGAGATGGACGAGGAGGAGGACGACGGGGGTTGCTTGATAATGGGGCTTTCTGCCTTAGGGGAGGAGCGACCGGAGCCCCTGCTCGGGGTACCCCCGGGGCGGGTGGGTGTAGGCGGTGTGGGGGAGGGGGAGTATTTCTTTTGTTTTTGAACCTCTAAGTGTAGGTAAAGAGTTTAGGGGCGGGGGCGACCCGCTTCCGCGGCTGTTCGAGCTTGCGGATGAGCTGGGGGGGCAGGGTGCTAGTGGGTTGCGCTGGAGCCAGCTGACCGTGTTTGATGACCAGGTGAGAGTGTGTGTTGGGAGTGTTGCGTGTGTGTTTTGCTTTTGTGGCGTTGTTTGGAGGGGAGAGTGGTCGCGCTTTGCCTCACTACTATTTCATGTCTACTTGATAGTGTCCGTGGGCGTAAATATGTAGGGAACGTTGCGGTATGAATATGAAAACGAAACAGTCCTTACTTTTCCGCCCAGGGGGCTGCTGGTACGTATGTAACAGTGCGGTACAGCAGTACAGGACACCTGCATACTAAAAGACTAAGAACACGTATACGTATGATATATACGAAGACTAAGAACACCTGCTAAGCATATCTACTAAGAACACGAGCGCTAAGAAAGCCAGGCGGATATTGTACAGGGAAATGACGGGCGCGTGTTCGCCCCGCCAATAAACACTGCGGCACAGAACAGGATACACGCTAAGGAAAAAGAGACACTATGAAAACCAGGCTGAACATTGACAGGAGATTTAAGAAATTCGGGAACCGTTGTTACCGAAAAGTTGTGTAGAAAGCACCCTTTCCCAACTAAGAACTACAGCCTTGCCTTACCCAGCTCTTTTTTTTCACGCTCGTACATAGTATATAGGCATCCTGTACTGCTGTGTACCTGGTACGTATGACGGAAATGTAAGGACCGCTTGGTATTCCTATTTATGTGTAAATGGTCCTTATTTTTCCGCCCAGAGTGGGAGCTTCTCAGACCGAGAACGTTGCCTGGTGCGGGTGTCATACAGTACCTCCACTAGAGCAGTATTTGCGCGCGTGGCGGCATGATTGCGCCGCGCGGGGTCATGCTTGCGTGGTGGGGTGGGGGGAGGTGGAGCATGGGGTCGTCTCTTTTGTGTTTTGGTGTGTCGTCGGCTTCGAGGGTATTATTTATACAGGGCTGTGCTGAATGTGCTCTCATTTGATGTCTTCCAGTTGTGCTTTGTGTCGAGCGCGTTTTTGTTGTGTAGTTCGGTTGGTGAATAATTATATACGAGCAAATGCTATTGTTTTGTAGTTTTGATGGCGCCAAAAAAAGGTGCTGTACCCCTTTCGAGTTGCCTGAACAGTCCGACGCACGAAACCCATACGCCGTCTGTAAAGGCACACAAGGTGGCAACAGTTTCAAATATTCTTACTGCGCGAGTTCCTAAATAGCTACAGCAAGCTAAAAATTCTCGAGTGCATGAAAGGGAGGGAACGACGGAGGGAGGAGATTTATCTCTTCTGAAGGCCGGCGAGCTTTGAGGAGGAGTGATTGAACGCTCTCCGCACCATCCCACGCTTGGGCTGACCGAGATTCGCGTGTTCCTGTGTGTGTCCGCCCGCGCGGTTGCACGGCCTCCACGATAACACGACGCACCCGCTCTAAGAGGGGGTAGCTTACAACATACTCGAGATCACATCGTTGAGGGTCATCACTCCGTGTACGCGACGGATAGCACTAGCCCTACCAAAACCCTATTGATAGTACGTCGAATTTTCCTCAATCCACCAGTGGTTGTATGGCGTTAGTCTCTTGGTTGACACGCCCTGTGTCATGAGACAAGTAGTGTAGAAATAACCCCCCAAGCCTTAGCCCATCAGAGACCCAACCACCCAATGTGTATAAAGCGTTACAGCAGTGGGCAGCCATTGATCAGGCAAAAGTAGAGGTATGGCAGGCCAAATCGGCTTGTCCCGACTTTAACCTCAATATGGCGTCCAAGCGATTTCTCCCGCTTTCAAGGCCGGTTTCGGCCTTGGCCCCGAGCGATTTCTCCCGCTTTAGAGCCGATTTTAGGCCTTATCCCCGAGTAAGGGCGCGTGTGGTCTTAAATCGGGATAAAAAGCAAAAGTAAATAAGCGGTTTCGGCCTTATCCCCGAGCGATTTCTCCCGCTTTAGAGCCAATTTTCAGCCTCATCCCCGAGTTATGGGCATGTGTGGCCTTAAATCGGGATGAGGCAAAAGTAGCAATACGTGGTTTCGGCCTTATCCCCGAGCGATTTCTCCCGCTTTAAGGCCAATTTTTGGCCTTATCCCCGAGTTGAGGGCATGTGTGGCCTTAAATCGGGATGAGGCAAAAGTAGCAATACGTGGTTTCGGCCTTATCCCCGAGCGATTTATCCCGCTTTAAGGCCGATTTTTGGCCTTATCCCCGAGTTAAGGGCATGTGTGGCCTTAAATCGGGATGAGGCAAAAGTAACAATAAGTGTTTTCGGTCTTATCCCCGAGCGATTTATCCCGCTATAAGGCTGATTTTTGGCCTTATCCCCGAGTTGAGGGCATGTGTGGCCTTTAATCGGGATGAGGCAAAAGTAACAATACACGGTTTCGGCCTTAAACCCCGAGTAAGGGCGCGTGTGGCCTTAAATCGGGATGAGGCAAAAGTAACAATAAGCGGTTTCGGCCTTATCCCCGAGTTAAGGGCATGTGTGGCCTTAAATCGGGATAAATAAGGCAAAACTATCAATTAAGGCAGGTTCTACTGCCTTGTCCCACACCTGCCCTAATGCGGGGTACCCACTGCTGTATTTTGTCAGCCTTTTTCTGGAGTATGTGGCGAGCTCTGCTGCCCTCTGTGCACACGGTGGTGGTGGTCCCCTGTCTTTTTTTCTTTCTTTTTTTGTCTACACGAAATAGACCAGGGTAAGACTTGTCTTGTGTATATATACCAGGTAGGTATATATATATACGTGTCCGTGCTGCCTGCCTTTCTTCGTCATTGTGGGGTTGCTGACGTCCTGTACCCTCCCATCGGCCGTCGGCTCTTTTCGGCTTTTGGCGCCTCTGCTGCTGCTGCTCTGCTTCTGCTGCGTCTGGCTCGCAGGACTTGGTGCCGCAGTGCTGCTTCCTCCTGGTGCCGCCAGGCGAGCAGAACTTCCTCTGGGTGGGGAAGGCTTTCGCGGGGTCTCACCCGTCGGTAAGAGCTAGACTATAATCACGGACATGTTATTATAGTTGGCGTGTGCAGAAGTCCCGTGCGTGTACAACAGTCGTACGTGCAAAGTTGCGTTTGCCAAGCGGTAGTGGGTGTGCCTTCCGCTGCTGCAGCCTTGTGGTGCTTGCTGCGGCCGTAGGCTTTCTTTCAGCGTTATGCGTGAAGCCCTGGGCTTGCGGAGCCCTGGACTTTGGTTGCGTCCTTGGGCTTGCAGCAATAGTCTTGCGGGTTTGTCTCGCGCGGCTGGCTGCCTCTTGAGTGTGTTAGGAGTATTTGTGGAGTGTGTGTGTTAAGGTGACTTCATTACTGTCGCAGCCTCGATGTTGTGGTGTCGACGTTACCAACCCTTCTCTTCTTGAGAAAGAGGTGGGTCGGACGGATTATGCCTGTTATGCTCCTAAAAAAGTCCAATTATGCTACGTACTTGAATGTTAGAAAAAAAAAAAGTAATCATGTTACTTGAGGCTCTTTCAAATTTAAATGAAGGCCCAATTATTCTGAATGCTATGCCAGCATAAACGGACACTTGGTGCATGTAAGCCTAGCGATCATGCGGCACGAAACCACAGCGCGAAGTCTCAATCAACCCGCCCCCCTCCCGCGCGCGCCCGTTGCTGTATCCCCACCCCCCTGTCTGCCGCGCGCCTCGTAAAAACAATCCCTCCCCCCCCCGTTCCCCCCTTCCTTAAGCTTGGAAACCTTAGCCTTCCGCAGATCCAGTCGCTGGCGAGAGAAGTTGCGGTTCGAGACGCGAGGAGGCAATCGGGCCGAGTTATCCCGGGACCTTCGGATGTGGAGACGGCTGTGATCCTAGTGGGCGACGGGAACGAGCCGCCCGAGTGGTGGTCGTCGTTCGAGCGGGGGTATGCGTAGCTCTTCGTAGGCGAGCTATAAAAGGTTTTGACGTACGTAGATGCAGCAGAGGAAGGGGGAGGGGGTGGGGGTGGTCAGGGCGGGATGGGGGTGGGGAGAGGATGGGGGGGGGAGCTAAAGACGAAAAGAACGGGTGGGTTCGAGTTTCGAGTGGTATTTATCGTCATCAGGCCGCCGCTTCGGATGGACCGGCAGGGGAGGGGGGGGGGGGGTAAAGCCTCGCGACGAGACGGTTAAGTAGAGATTTCGCAGGCGTGGTGTGGGGTTTTGAGGAGACGCGCTCGGCCTCAGGTTCCCTCCCCCACCCCCGCACTGGAGTGGCGGAGGTCGGGCAAGCTCTTGTGGAGGCAAGAGGTCGGGAAATAGGGCTGCCGTTAGTTGTGCCTGCGACACCGGCGCGCATGGTGGGTGAAGTAGGGAGAGGCGCGCCTGATGTGCGGGTTGGGGGGGATTAGAGACGGAGGGGGGGGGGAGTTGTGTCTTGACTGGTCCGCTGTGATGGGGCTCCTGCGCATTGATCTTAGTTCGGGGAGCGCTCAACATTGTACTTATCGGAGCCTCGGTGCGGCGCTTTGCTAATCTAGAGTAATGGACCGGTGTAAGGCGGCAGAGTGCATTAGAGAGACGAGAGCTGCGGGGCCAGCGGCGCTCTATTCTAGAAAAGCGAGTTTTTAAACGAGTTTTAAAGGGAGGGGGTGGGAGGGGAGGGGGTGGGGGGAGGGAGGGAGGAGGGGAGGCGCGCTTCGAGTCGCTGAGAGTGAATTTTAGAGTATAGCGGCAGGGCGGAA
>MEHQ01002427.1:523604-565573 GCA_008828725.1 Saccharina japonica
GGGGGGGGGGGGGGCAGCGAACGGGACATTACTGTTGTGTCAGTTAGGCAGGCGCGTGCGTGATTTTGAACGATTTTCTCGAAGCTTACGTAGACAAATGATATACCACCGCCGCCACCGCCGCCGCCACCGTGTTGTCTGTTTTTTTTTTTTTTATGAAAGGCCGCTCGTTATACAGCCGGACTGGGAGATACGTTTGTTTTTTTTTCGCTTGCGTGCGTAGGTGTCTGTGTACAGTACGTACGTGCGTGATCTGCGTTGGTTGGTGTGTTAAAAGTCAGGTTAGGCTGCGGTTCCGCGGTGGCGGGCGAATTTATTTTATCCAGGAGCTGTCACGCTCGCTCCTTGGGGCACCACGGCGGCGTCTCTCTTTTTTGTCGTCGTGGGTTTCCCCTGTTTATTCGCGGCGTGTCCCTATTTCGGTGCCGGGAAGAAGAAAAAAAAATCACGTCGCGTTGGCATTGGCGTTGGGTCGCCCTCTGGTCCGTTGCGTTACGGGAAACGATGCTCCTTATAGGGTGTTTTGTTGCCCAGGTCGCGCGATGTTTAGTTTTTGTTGAGCCCGAGCCGGTGTAGTAAGTCTGGAGGAAACTCTCTGGTGGCACGTTGTACATGCATGGATGGGTGGATGGAGAGATAAGGTGGGGGAGGGGGGGTTTTTAAAAAAAAAAAAAAGGTGATGTTGTTGTGAGCCGCTGCTTGCTGTCGTGATTAAAGTCGCTTTTCTAATATTTTGTCGGGGAGGGAGGAGGCAGCAACACGAGGGAGGAGGGCGCCGGCGCGTTCGCTAAGCTCTCGTATCATAGTATGTGGCTCCCGCGTGCGTGAGAATATTACAACAACATGGTGTATTTCCTGGTAGTGTTGTTCCTCATACTCAGAAGAAGCTGCCTCTCTCTCTATCTACTGGAGCCCCCTATTTTTATTGGCCCTTTTTTTTTGCGTACAATAGCCGTTCATATCGTATATACGTAACTACAGAGTAGGCAGTTGTTCCTTTTGTACTGGGAGTCGTTCGTTCAATAATATCAGTGATTGCCCCTTAGCACCCCCCCCCCCCTCCCCCTCAAATTCCTCTTGTCGTGCATGCTTTCTGCTCGATCACGAACGTGGTACATAGAGTAAGTACAGTGAGAGCGGTAGAAGATAGCAGCAGATTTTTCGTACCGAAACAAGACTTACTTGCGGGGAACGCTTGGTGGGGCGTTTGTTTGCTGCGTGCCGCCTATCTGACGCCAAGCAGTGTATCACCAAGGAAGCACGTACCAAAACTAAATACCGTATACTATAAACACGCGTGTGATAGGATAAAGGATACCGCACCGCCTCTGCCGGGTTTCCAAGCTGATTTTCTCGACCAAAAAAATGGGGGAGAATTGAAAAAAAAAACGCGGAGCGATGCTGTGTCTTATGGAACAGTATCTCGACGAGATTTTTCGAAGCTTTTTTAAGCCACCATGTTCGCGCGCGCGCGTGTGTGTGTGTGGCCCCTTTGCTGCGTAGAAAATCGGCAGGGAAAGTTCATCCCAGCGGGTGTGTTTTGTCTTTTGCTTGCTTGCGTGTTTTCAAGCGGTACATACATTCACATGCCGCCCCCTGTTTTCAATGGGAGCTCTCTTTTTTTGTGTTGTCCGTTTCGGTTGTTCTGTGAGTACTACCTGTGGTACCTGGTATATAGCCTTTTCCGGGCGCTTTTTTTTTGCATTTTTTTTTTAACCCCCCGTCTATACGGCTGCGGAAGCAACAACAGCAACCCCGTGTGCCTGTGAACGAGTGGGTGGGGGGGGTGGGTGGGTGGGGGGGTGCGTTTGGTTATTATTTGTTGGTAGGGACGTAGTTCGTATGGTGTATTTTTACCATTACCCGAATAAAAAAAAACAGCACCTCAAAGTGCTTGTTTGAAGATGCCTTTTTTCCCTCTTACTGGTTCCCTCTCTTGTCTTGTGTTTTCTTTTCAACAAACTAGAGTGAACCGCAACAAACTTCGTACATACAAAACAACGCTTGATGATGGATTGGGGCGAAAAAATACTTCGTATTTGGGAAGAAAAAAAAAACGCGACGATTTTGTAAGGGGCAAAAATTCGGCTATAAAATGTATCCAAATCTTATCCTTCAACGGCAGAAGATACAGATCGTGGTCGATCCCGCGCCGAAATCAATTTCATGTCTGTGACACCCCCCCTCTAAGAAGTGCATGGGCCTGACCAATCGATGAAAGAAGACGTTGAAAAAAAATGACCACACAACAGGCGGGTGGGGGGAGGGTATACTCATGTCATGCATGGCCGGCCTTAGTCGGATGTCCTATTAATATTAATAGTACTAGACCCTCGCATCCCTACAATGCCGGGACGGAGCACGTCGGGTTTTCACCAACCAGGCAGATATTGCTAGCACCAAGCGCGAAGCGCGCAACGTGATGAGGTGTTGGGCAAGTCGCATGCAAGTAAGGCTGTGAGCTGCATCCTATTATAGTACTAAGAACCTGGTAGTGAGGCGGACTTTCTTACACGTATAGATTACACAGCGTCGAATCAAAGAAGAGGGGGGTCGGGGGGGGTGGGCGGGGCGGCTTCATCAAGCCGTTCGTTGCTTTTGGTATGGATTGATTGCCGCGCAAAAAAATCAAACTTGATTTATTTTGACCTTGCGTAAGAAGGCATTCTTGTTTGTCTTGTCTTGTGCGTCTGGTTGTGTTGGCATTGTCACTTGTTAGCAGCCCCCCTTCTCCCAACGCCCCCACCTTTTATTTCAGTGTGTTTCCATTATTATTGTTTGCATTCGTAGCGATTCTAGTTTGACCTTATCGTTTTTCATGGAGGCGTTTTCTTTGTCTACTGACAACCACAACGAACGGCCGTGGTTTTCTACGCTTTGTTTAAAAGAGAATTTCCTTCTGGTCGTGGTAATAGTACAGTAAACAAGGTGGGTGTAGATGTTATGTGGAAGCGCGGAGGAAAATTGCCCGCCGCCGGTTATCTGGCGTTGATTATAACATCGATTAACTATCATTATATTATTTGCCTTCCGACAATGTGCAGGGCGTTATCCATTCAGAATGAAAAAGCTGACACAATTCGTTGAATACCACCACTCTCATTCAACCACTTCTCCTCCTCTGCGTGTACTCAATAGAATACGCACCCTTGACCCAATTGTTGTACCTGATGGTAAAACTACGTAAGCAATTGATTATTTCGGTTTGTTTGTTAATCTGTGTGTTGTCGATGATGGGCGTTGAAGAAGAAAAGACGTACGAACGTTCCGGTAAAAACCAGTAAAACAGGTAATACAACACACAACAGCAAAGCACCAGCGGCAGTAAGTACGTAGTAGCAGTGTGGCGATGAAATTCCCGTTCATGACCACTATACCTTTCATGACAAGACGCATGCTACGATAGAGGTGCACCGTGTTTTTTCTGAGCTCCTCACTTAAGGAGCGTCATACCTCACCGAAAAAATGATTTTGGAGGAAAGCAAAAGTGCTGCCGGATGAGAAATCTCATGACCGAAGTATTTCTGAAACATATTTCGTCACAAAAATGATGAAAATCCGACGAATTTGGGTTAAGGAGCCCGATCGTTCAGAAAACGATTCAGCCAAAACGTGCTATACCTCTACCGTGTAGCACGCGTCACAGCAGAAAAAAAATGTGACGGCACAATGCTGAACGAACGACTGTATTCACAACGAACATTGAATGACGCATGCTACGGTAGAGGTGCACCATGTTAATAAGGATTTGCCTTCTGAGGGTGATGGTCACTTGATTATAGTATAGGAGCGCTATACCTCACCCAAAACCTGATTTACTACAGTATTAATAGGAGGAAACTAAAAGTGCTATATACCCGATGAAGAGCAGTCCCATGGACTAAGCATAAAAAGAAACGCCCTGCGAGACAGGCAGGCCACCAGGGGGAGAAGGGAGGAGGAGGGGAGGATTACTTTCTATGGCGTGGGGGTGGGTGGAATGTAGATGCGGAGTAGGAAGCACGACGAATAGATATATATATATATATAGCAGGTACAATATTTGGGTAAAGGGTGTGGCAGTGCGTATTCGATTGAGTACACGCAGGGGAGGAGAATTGGTTGGATGAGATTGATTGGTGGTATTCGACGAATTGTGTCAGCTTTTTCATTCTGAATGAATAAAATAGTGCGTATTCTATTGAGTACACGGAGGGGAGGAGAATTGGTTGGATGAGATTGGTGGTATTCGACGAATTGGGGCAGCTTTTTCATTCTGAATGAATAATGCTCTGCACACAAGGCAAATAATATAATAATACCCTGCACATTGTCGGAAGGAAAATCATATCATAATAAAAAAGAAAGTTTCTGCAACACAAGAATGCATCAAATTCCGACGATTTGGGGCTAAGGAGGCTTTAATAGCCTTCACTATTACTAGGTCATTCAGAAAACGTTTCAGACAAAAAGTGTCACTGGGACCACTATCATCGCAGCACGCGTCGAATGTTACTGTTGCCCCCGAGCCCGATATGAAAATGATTTGTCTCGGGTATTTATTTTTATGCTCCGTGTCCCTGATATTATTGTGATGCACCATGTATGTATATAATACCAGGTACATACAGTAGCAATTCCAGTAGTAGTGGTCCCTCTCTATAATGCCGGTACGTTCCAGGCCAATACACCGGCATTATGTAGCGGGCACCGGCATTAATCCGCACACTGCCACCCATCTGGGTCAGACATAAAAATAAGATAGAGGTTCGCTTCAGGAGTTACATACCCCAACTTAAAAACTGATTTTGGATGAAAAAATACTCGATGAACACTCTCCTGGTGTAATGGTATGGGCTAGGAAGGCCGGTAATTACCTCTGTATAGGTAATTGGTCCGTTTTCGTATAACTTGGATGGCATTCGTATTCGGGGTATTTATAAGATCTAAGGGCCATAATGTAGCCCGCCCGAGACAGATGTCACACTGGCCTAACGATCCAACGAAAAATACCGCAACACAAAAAATGGAATTCCGCCGATTTTAGGTTAAAATGACCCATGTCAGAACCGAAAAAATATCCCACACTTGTTCCAAGTAGTTTGTCTCCAAATATGTGGGACCAGTTCTTAAGGGGTTAAGGCAAGGAGCCCGATCATTCAGAAACGTTTTCAGCCAAATAACGGTATACCTCTAGGGGCCGGTGGCCCCGGTGGGCTAGCAGGTAACCACGAAGCTTGTTAGCGTCAAGGTCGAGAGTTCGAGCCCCCGGCCCCAAGTGCATGCTCGTAGGGACTTTTTCTCGCGAAAAAAATCTTGACTACGCGTAGCTGAAAGCGCGAGAGCGTGAGTTAGCAAAATTCGATGAAGATCGACGAGCGTTGGGAAGGCTGAACCCTCTGCGCGATGAAAATCAAGGCAAGAACCGTAGTGGGGGAGGAGGGAGAGGAGCCTACTTTGTGACCCCGGATCTGAGTTACGACTAGGGAGGGAGAAAGACAGAAGTGCGAAGATAATAAATGGGATGGAAAAAAAAAAAATGGTAGCACGCTCCGTCAAGCAATTCCACCGGCACTATATCGGGCACCGGCATTATAGAGGGACCCCTATACTGCTGTACTCAAAGTGTACCGATTGTGGGGGTGGCCGAGCTATACAGCTAACTTTCTACAAGCAGCAGTGGTCATTATTCATACTCGTACTACTACGTATACCTCCCCAGCGAGATTCTTGATTGATTGTGTTCTTTTTGTGGGCGTTTATCCGTACTCTCCGCGGTGGTAGTGGGTAGGGTGTGCGGTAGCTCGCAACCTCACGCCTATGAGGTAAATCCGTGTTTCCCGGAGTTTTCGCGCCCTTGACAGCTGTGCGGAAATCGGACCAAATCATTTCGTTCTCGCTGTGTTAAAACACGCGGTACGTTTACACCCCTTCCCTCTGTGCGGTTTGATTTACTCCGATATGTGCGATCACTCCCATTCTTTACGGTAGTTCATTCATAAATTGTCATTGTTGACATCCTTGCCACATCCTCAACAATGTGTAGCATGAAAGAGCTTCAACGTTGATCACTCATAAGCACTCCACCCCGAAAGAAGATAACCACGGGAACAAAAAGAGCCCTAGTATGCACAAAAAGTCTATATGAACTCCCTTCTGTACCTCTGCTTTCGACTGGAGCGTTATCTACTCCATCCATTTATTCGTTGTCCTTGTATGTACTCCTCTTGCTCATCATTCCTCATCACGTACTGACGCGTGCTACGGTAGAGGTAGCACGTTTTGGATGAATCGTTTTCTGAACGATCGGGCTCCTTAACCCAAATTCGTCGGACTTTCATCATTTTTGTGACGAAATATGTTTCAGAAACACTTCGGTCATGAGATTTCTCATCCGGCAGCACTTTTGCTTTCCTCCAAAATATTTTTTTCGGTGAGGTATGACGCCGCTCCTTAAGTGGGGAGCTCAGAAAAAACATGGTGCACCTCTATCGTAGCATGCGTCTACTCTCTTGTTTTCTATTTTTAATCTTGAGTCGCATTCAAGCTCCATCCCCACGCCATCTGTGTCCTTCTCTGTCACCCCCCCCCCCCCCCCGCTCGGAGATGATGATGGCCACAGGCGGCGAAACAGGAAGGGGGTAGGATTATTAGCAAAAAACATTTGTGATATATGGAAACAACGTAATAAGCGCCCAAATGTTGGAGGTGTCTCTATTAGGAGTAGGAACGGTGCTCCTTCTCGAAAGGGATGCGTGGTCAATGGTCGAATAACTTGAGGCAAGCAACAAATGAGTACGCCCCCTCCCTCTCCTTGTCGCTTCCAGGCGGTACCTAAGCTGGAGCTTGAGCCGCGACATCCTCCTCGAAATGATGACCCGTGCGGTCACCGAGATAATTTGGAGTGTTATTACTGTGTTTTGATGTTTGACAGCAATGTATAGATAGTATGAGCTTCACAGCGTTGATCATTCACGAAATATTTCCGGAAAGAAGAACAAAAAAAATTAAATTATTTTAATTATTAAAAAAAAATGAAACCTGCTACTACTGCTGTTGTACCTCTGGTATCATACCACCACAGCTAACTCCCTTTTATAATACTCGTGGACCACTCTTCCTTCTCATTTGCAATGCGCATACAGCCCCGGCGGTATATCAAGTAACCACGAAGACTGTTAAGTTTGAGGTCGAGGGTTCGAGTCTCCGTATGAAGATTTGTATTCTCAAATGATGACAGCAACTGTCGAGAGCGCCTATTATGTATCATAGGCACAATATGACGAGAGTCGACGAGGGAAGAAGATGCTGAAATCTTCTCGAGATAAAAATGCAAGGCACGTTCCGTACCGTAGTGGGGAGGGAGGGAGAACTTAGTGACCCCGGGTCTGAGTTACGACTAAAGAGGAAGAGAGAATAGAATAAGACAATAAATGGGATGGAAAAAAAAAAGTAGAGTGGTCGCCCTCTATAGTGACGGTTGAGTAGTGCCGGTTGTCCATTATAGTGCCGGTGGAATCGCTTGGCACATATGGGACAAACCAGTGTGGTAGTGTGTGGAGTATCATAGTGCCGGTTGCCGCTATAGTGCCGGTGCTGTTGGCTGGCCCATGCCGGCACTATACAGGGACCACTGCTACTGTATATGTTCATCTACTTTCTACTCTCTGAAACAACTCCTAAGCAGCATCGAGGCCCCATCCCCTCGCCATGGGCGTGGGCCTGTCACCCCCCCCGGTCCTTAGTAGGATGCAGTTCACCCTTCATGCGACTCGCCGAAACACCGCACGGCGCTTCGCGCCTGGTGCAAGAAAAAATTGCCTGGTTGGTGAAAACCCAACGCGCTCCGTCCAGGCATTGTAGGGATGCGAAGGAGGGTCTATGGTCAAACGGCTACGGACATGCACAACATGAGTACACCACCCCCCCCCTGCGCCCTCGCGGTTCTATCTCGCTTCTTCGCTGTCCCTAAGCTCGAAGAAGAGCTTCACAGCTGCTCCCAGTATACTTCATCCCGAGTATACGGAGTATCGAGTACTTTTCGTACTCCGAGTACTGAGAGTATTAGAGTACTGGCTGCCTAAATACTGCGAGTACCGGGAGTATGAGCAGTACTGAAAGCCCAGATACTGCGACCCTCAGGAAAAAACACGGTGCTGTCCCATGGGATGTCGCATGGGTCATCCCATGAGATTCCAAGTAATGTACTGGTAGGTCGTTTATTATTATTTGATTTGCCATCTGACAATGTATACTCTGGTCGGCTGAGAGTTATATTTGGGAAAATATACAAAACACGTCAGCTGTGAGTACAACAAGTACTACCGATTGAACGGTTGAAACTCAACTTTGCAAGCTGCGTGATACGTTAGACACGCTCATTGGGCGGCGTGCTTGTTCTATGGTTATATTAGAAGCGGCTAAATCAACCTATCTATACTCGTAAAACCTGCCTTCCAAGCCGCAGCATCCCGAGGGGGCCGAATCAACCTCAGGAGTTTTTCCAGACACAGCATCCAAGCCGACCGAATCAACCTAGAGTCTTACCAGGCACACCATCCTAGCACTGATCGCTGGCTTAGGGTTCGGGTCGGAGGGTCGGCGTTTGGCGCCAAGCCCAAAAGCCCCGTACCGATTCACTATATCAAGGGGTGACCACGCCTGGCTCGAGAGGATTGATTGACACATTTTGACACGCCTTTTTTTCGTGATGTCGTACATATATGCCCAATCCCCCTTGCTCATCATTTGTTTCTGTGATTACTTCGTACATGCCCAATTAATTGCGCAAGACTCGAGCAAAATATCGCGGCGAGAACGATAGGAATCTTCAAAAGATCGCAAAAGCAAACGGGAGGAGGAAACCCGAAACGTCGATCACGATGCATTTTTTGCAGCTTAAGTCGAGTAACAGATCGCAGCGCTTCTACAAGGGGGAGACTCAAGAAAATGAGGGGGTGAATGGGAAACTTCAAGAGAGCGCAAGCGAGCAGAGGGGGGCAACGCGAAACGCAAAAACAACAACTACTGGCTACAGACGTGACGCAAAAGGAGCAGAGACACGCGGCATCGCATGGTGGTGTTATTACATCCCACCTTCACTTATGTTATACTTATGGCCGACGGTCGTCGTTGTTGGAAGCCAGCGAGGGCGAGACCGCAGACTTGATTTCGTTCGTGACGGTGAACGCGCTTGCTTGTAGGAGGCGTCGCTTGGACGACACAGGAGTTGAAGGGGATAAGCTTGCGCCCACTGTCAGATGGAGCTCTGCAGAACCGAACGATGAGTGAGGTTGCTGCGTAGGTACTCCTCCTTTCACGGCGAGGCCCTTTGATCACCACGATAAATGATCGGTTCGCCCTCGACGAGGCGCAATACCCTATCGCGAGTGAAGAAATTGACCACGTGTGAGCAAGGGTTGTCGCGACGGTGAAGTGAACTCAGTGAGCACATAAGGCTGAACGGAGACGGGCTGGTGGAGAGCTGTCGAAGACGAACTGCCGCTGGCCGTATCGGGTGGGTCGGCTTTAGGCGCACGGCCAATGCCCTCGTGAAGATTCCCTATCTCAAGGTGTGACCACGCCCCTGTTGGAATTTTGAATTTGAAAGGGCATCCTCATTGATTTGAATTTTGAATTTTGAATTTAGCGGGGGTATTACAAGTCTTGGGAAGGCGACTCTATACAGGGGCTGATAAACTTCATTCATTTTGAAAACGGCGGCTGCGAGCCATGGAGCCGGGGCAGCGGGCGTGAGCGCAGCAGCCTGGTCCACCCTCCTGCATCTCTGACTGCGTACAGCTGTGGAGAATATTCGCGATGAGGGCACCGTTGCGAAAATTGTGCATGGCTCTCGCTGCATTGCCTCTTGCTCAGCCGTTCTGTGCAGCACCGTTCGCTCGGACAGCAGCACACTCAGTCAGCGAGAAAGCCCTAATATCGTGGGGCGCGGCACCTCATGTGCGGCAACGTGAGCGGCCGACGGTTCGTCGACTAATGGCGCTGGCGGCGGAAAAGCTCGCGGTTGGCCTGGGGGACGTCAAGCGCTCGCTGTCGACGGCTCGAAGTCGCCTGGAGAAAAACAGAGAGCTGTTTGACGAGGCGAAACTCAAGGGCGAATTGGAGTATCTTGAGGGCGTGAGCTCTGAGGCCGACTTTTGGAACAACGGCGCCTCGGCTAGGAAGACGCTTGGCAACTTGAACAGGTGTGTGCGCTTGAGCTTTGCTCAGGGTGGGGAGGTGCGGGTTGGGTTTGCGCTTGCTCAAGTGCTCGATTGTGCTGACGGTAGTGCTGCGATGATACTATGTGCGGCCTCTGATCGGATTGTCCTGTATGGTGAACGTGTACTGCTTTAGGTTCGTACACAGCTCTCTGGTTTTACACATGTACTTCGTCATACTGGCCTGTATGCCCATGTTCATGTTCGAAGAAGTTAATGTTATGTGCACGTGAGAGGAGCGGCGTACCCTCACAGTCAGATATGATGTACGTATGTATGTACGTACGTACTACGAGTACTACACTGGTACCTGGTAACTGGCACCTGGTACCAGGTACGTAACAGTACAGGACACCTATTAATAATAAGAAACAGGAAATCTGGTCCAGGCTGAATTCCTTATTCTCGTAGAGAGGGTGCTTTCTACACTAATTTCGAGATCACGACTGACTCTCGAAATTGTGGTTTTCCTCTCAATCTCAACTTGGCTTTCTTATTATTAATAGCCTGTTTCTTATTACCGTAGGTGTCCTGTACTGTACCACTCTGAGGCCGTTTCCTATGCGGTTCGATTTCGAGCTTCAGATTTGTATTTTTCGATCTCAAAAACGAAAGCACCGTCCTATGCAGTCCGAATATGCAAAATCTGGCCGGAAATTTTTCGATTTGAGAATCCGATGACCCAAGTCGTCGGATTTTGGCCCAAAATCCAACGACTTGGGTCATCAGGTTTTCAAATCGAAAAATGGCATGGTCTCTAAATTCAAGATGTTATCCACGCAGCAAGCAAGCAGCAGCAGCAGCACGATCGATGAGTTGGATGGTGACACAGCGACGTTGCTTCGTGCCCGATGCGCAACCGACGATCGGTGGGCCTCTCCGTCGCCAAACTGCAGTCGGCTGGCGCGGGCTCGGGCCTAGAGACGAAGGGAAGCGCACTCGGCGCGCGCCTCGCCGTACTCGTAGATTTTACAGCAGCAGCAGCAGTACGGTACACAGAGTCAACGCTCTGATGCTTCGTTGTGTCAAAATACAAAATACCAAGACAGGTCGGCTCGAGCGCACTCGGCGCGTCGCCGCCAGGCCAGAGGCAGCCAGCGTGGCTTCGAACGCTTGGGTTCTACGCCCAGTACAGCGCACTCGGCGCGTCTCTTCGCGGCGCCAAATCACAACAACAGCAGTTGGTCTTGCCGTTTGCTCAAATATCTGCACGTATGATACAACAAATTCGTGTTTTCTCGCATAAGAAGACTGTTTCGATTTTCGAACAAGGTCGCTCAAAAATCGATCGGACCATAATCTGAAGCTCAAAAATCGAACCGCATAGGAAACGGCCTGACCGGGAATATAATTGCTGTTTTACGTGAATATTATAGTTCAAACTGTTCCTATATTACCGGACAGAGTAGTACCAGGCACAGCAGTACCGGCCCTCTATATATACGAATACGAGTAATATATACCGTAGTGTGGATTGAATAATTTAGACGAAAGACAGCGACGATGTGTAAGAAACCGGGACACTGGCCCAGGCCATGTTATACCAGGAAATTCTGAATTGGGAAAACGGTGTGTTCCGCATTGTTTTCAGTGTAACCGCTGCCGGACTGTGGCGTCTGGAAATCTCTAATACGAGTAATCATCCTCGGTCCCCGAGAACATTCTCGAATTTACATACTGTTCGTAGTACGGATGCGTAGGTATGCATGTTATTACGTGATGCATGTTATTACTTGAACCGTCGCATGTAACTGCTGGGAACGTTGCGGACTACTTGCATGTACAACGCTACAGAATCACTCGTTTCTCTCTTGTTATTGACCTCGGTTTTATACATCTACCGAGCCCGGTGTGCAGCGATGCTGGCCCTGGGCTCCTGCCGACTTCGAGGGCGTAGGTGTAGTGCTGCGGAGGGTTCGTTTCCTCGCGAGGACATCGTGATTCGATCGCTTTTTTCAAGGTCGTCGACGGATGCGATCTTTTCGAAATACGGACAAGTGCGCGCGATCTGGATATACTCCTGTCGCGTTGGGTATTAGCGGCGGCGAGGAGAGTCTCCCGTCCCGATATTCTTGTTTGCTCGGAAAAACTCAGGCTGACTTTTCATTATCGGGCTCTTTCTTGTACATAAGAGGGCTGGTAGTGTGCTGTAGTTCGTGTACGACGTTTATCGATGTACTGGGGGGTGGTGGTGAGTTGCGCGATTGTTGTTGAGGGCGGTCTGTGCGTACGGTGTCCCAACTGAGACCGCACAACAAGTAGCGCAAGACTGCGTTCCGAGAGAGCGACCGCCGTGCGGTGGGCTCGGGACTTCTTTCTTCTGAGCCAGCTAGAGGTGCGAGGTGCTCGCGCAGGATGTGCGCGGTACGAAGGCATCCTTGGTTACTCCTCGCGCAACCGTATAAAGCGACAACAACTTACATCGTTTGGGTCTGTCACGCGCATCTAAGCAGCAGCAGCAGTAGAGCGTACGAGTACAGCGTGCGGGGGAGCCAGCGCGCGAGAGAGACAGAGAGACAGGAACAGAGACAGCCATTGGGGGAGAGAGACAGGCGTACAGACAGAGAGAGACAGATGGGAGAGAGAGGGAGAGACGGCATATATACAAACGCACGCAGGCGGAGCGTGAGTCACTCGCAGGCGCAAGCATTCCAACTGACGCCTGCCATCACGTGAGGTCTTGCGCGCATGCCGTGGTGCCTAATTAACGCCTGCTGTCCTTTCGCTTCGTCACATGTCACGTCGCCGCATGAACCCATGATGCCACATATATCACAGGTCACATGCCCCATGTCCCTCTTTGTGAATTGTCCCGCACGAAACCGTCAGGAGCGTGCTCTTGTCTCTTGTTCCCTTGTTTTCTTGATCTTCTCTGAACGTGCTCTTGCCTCCTGCTTACTTTAAGGCTTAGATTGGGTAGGCGGTTGGTTAACCTTTTACCAGTAGCCCAACAGACCAATGCCTTAACAAATGGCGTCCTCGGCAGGACTTGGGTTGTTGGTTCGTGAGTTCGAATATGACGTCCACCATGAACACGCTTTTTATGGAAGTGAATTTCCTCATGTCAATAATCTGATAGAACTTAACTTGGTCGTCTGTCCTCTTGTTCCCTTCCCGTCCCTTCCCTTCCCTTCCCTTCCCTTCCCTTCCCTTCCCTTCCCTTATTTTTTTTCTTCACCTCGTCATAGATTGAAGCTGCAGGTGGAGCGATTGCATCGCTGGAGGGAGTGGGAGGCAGATGCGGAAACGGTTATCGACCTCTGCGGAGATGAGGAGGAGGGGGACGAAGATGCTGTCGCCATGCTGGACGAGGCCATGGAGGTACCATACCATACCGTACCCCGCTCGGATCTTAAGCTATTGATTTGACAGGCAGATCTTTGTTTTGTAATTTTTTATACACGTACTCGTACGTGGTACAGCTGTGGAAAGAAGAAGGGTGTCTATTTCTTGTTTCGTACCGGTTACTTACTCAGGGTACGCATTTGTTTTTTTCTCGTACGCGTGTACAGTTCGTAGTGGGGGGGGGGTGATATCATACACTCTTAGCAACCAAGAGTTTGACGCGACAGGAGCGGTGTCACTCGATATCATATGTACAGCACGTCTCACTTTTTGTACGGTGAGCCAGTCTGATGGTGAGACTGTCGACAGACCTATGGGCTATGGACTATGGGCTATGAACCAATGGATGCCTATGGATCGCTCACCTATCGATTTCAAAACTTTTTGGCCGTATGATATATACGAGCACAGATTATACTTTTTTTCTCGTGCGATTAGTGAATGGGTCGACTACATTTCTCGACATAAAAAAGCGGTAAACAGACATCTGATCCCCCCCCATAATGCGATCAACAACCGGACGGCGAACCAATGTCAAGTGCGCTAAAACCGCGATTCCGTCCTGTTCATCGTGTCCCCTTTAAAAAAACATCCCAACAGGCCTTGCAACTCCTTCAGCGAGACCTAGACTCCTGGGAACTGGAGCAGCTCTTGTCTGGTAAATACGACAACTGCGGTTGCAGGCTGACCATCATGGCTGGGGCGGGCGGGACGGAGGCTCAGGATTGGGCGCTGATGCTACAACGCATGTATCTCCGTTTCTTCCAACGGAGGGGTTTCAAGTACAAAATTGTCGAGGAAGAGGTACGCATGCATACAGCAATGGTCCCTCTATAGTGCCATGGTCCCTGTATAGTGCCGGTATGCGCCACCCAACAATACCGGCATTATAGCGGCAACCGGCACTATTCTGCACATTACCACACTGACTGATGACCCCCATCTGTGCCAAGCGATTTCACAGGCACAATAGAGGGGGGGCGCTACTGTGAATATTTGTACGATATTCGTCCCAATGTGCTCTCACCCTTCATGCGAATTGCCGAACACCTTGCGACGCTTCGCACTTGGTGCAAAGCAATGTCTGCCTGGTTGGTGAGAACCCGACGTGCTCCGTCCCGGCATTGTATACGTACAGGTTAACGTATCAGGTATACGAATGCGTTGAGTAAGTGCGTAAGTACTCTGTTTTTGTGTGTCTGTATGAGTTTTGTTACGTTGTTTTTTTCTTCATCGCACGATCGATCTCTATGAGCGAGTGAGGGCATGATGAATATATATGATAAGAAAAGTGTCGGTGTATGTTGATAGATGTCGTGTATTTATATGTTTTAGTTTGAAGTTGTAGTGTCTTGCAAGTGTTTGCTGTGGTTTTTCCTCTGATATTCGATCAAACCAGTTGCGTGGCGCTAGGGTCTATCTATGGTCGTATGATTACGGCCATGCATGACAAACGCGTGCTATTGCTGATGATAAGGCATGCCTTATACCACTATGTCTCTAAATATAAGGACCGTTCGTAAATGAATATTCAATTGTTACCTTCCTTACAAGGGGGGCTTCGCCGCGGCGGGCTGACGCCCGCCTGCGGCTACGCGCAATGCCCGTAACGGCGAGGAGTAGCCTACTGATGAGGTAGATTAGTAGCTAAGCTTAGGGCGAACAAAGCGACTCTGTACTGCCAAGGGGTGTACAGCAGTAGTACATGACACCTAATAATGAAAAACACTCACAAACGGAGGCTAGGTTTCTTATTTACATGAGAGGAGAGGATGCCTTTTATACTAGCTTCAATATAACGGCTTCCGAATTTCTTATTTCTTGTCAATATCACCCTATGGTACTGAGGTACGTACGTACGTACGTACGTACGTACGGGTATGTGCATGTACAGTAGTAGCTGCGTGTAAAAAAAAAAGCGTACATGTTTTGTATGTGCGCTCTCCATCACCATATTCTTGGTAAACGTTGCTGCAGCGCCCACCGCCCTCATGTCCACGCCCGCGAGCGCACGCGAGGCCCTGCCCGGTACTATATCCAGGCACACACCGACCACTATCGTACTGCTGAATACCACGCACGCATGAATACTGTACAGATATCATCGCTATATTAAAAATTACCTGGTATATGATACTCTGTTACTGCTTGTAGCGGTACTGGTACTCGTACATATAGTACGTAGTACGTGTATATCAGCAGTAAAAGGAGCCGGTACGATAAAATTCCGGGTTGGTCGTCTATTAATAGATAAAAAAACGGAATCTTGCATGGTGCGGTTTGCGTGTAGAACAAAAAATCATGTACTGGTTGGTATGGCATGTGCACGTGACAAAAAGGGCATGGAATCCTGGAAAAAGCGCAGCCCCGTGAGACATGAGTTGGGCACGGCCGAGGCCGCCCTTGGCAGAGTAGGCAGAGCAGGGGTCGGCGAGCACGATGAGGGAGTTGCGTGCCGCCGGGTGGACGTCATCGGCAGTTATCGCGAAAAGGGCAACAATCTACGTCTAAGAAAAGCTGTCGAGCTCTCTCCGAGCAGCAGCCGCAATTTTTTACGTGTATTTATATTTAGGGACAGAACTCTGCTCTACATATAAGGACCGTTCGTAAGTCAATGTTCGAATTAAACATTCCTTATATTCAGGGACAGAGCTCTGCCTCTAAATATAAAGACCGTTCGTAAATGAATATTGAATCGAAACCTTCCTTATATTTAGGGACAAAGTGGTACTCATAGTTCGTACGTAGTACTTTTTGGGCAAACAGTAGTTGTGAGGTTTATGAAATTCACTTGATTATAGTATAGGAGCTTGGCACGCGCTACGGTTGAGGTGCTCCCTTTTTTTCTGAGGTTTATTAGAATCACTTGATTATAGTATAGGAGATTTATGCCCCACCCAAAAACTGATTTTGATAAAAACGAAAGTGCAGCCCGATTAACGATCCGATGGTGGCCTAGGCATGAAAAAAAAATGTTACCTGGTATATTCCGACGATTTGCGGTTAGCCATTCAGAACTGAAAAACTTATCACACACTAATTCCAAGTAGTTTGTCCCCAAATACCTGGGACCAGTTCTTAAGGGGTTAAAAACTGGTCCCACGAATTTAGGGACAGACTACTTGGAATTAGTGTGGGACATTTGTTTCAGTTCTGAATGGGTTAAGGAGATCCGTCATTCATACGTAAACTAATTTGAGCGGAAACATATTCGTACCGTAATTGTATGTGGCACGCGTCGACTATTAGACTATTATTGTACTCCTCAACTAAAGAAGTACCCAATAAGCCGCAAGCCTTGTAAGGCATAATCCCTATAATAGAAGGCACGCCTTATCGCTGGGATGCCATGAATTCATGTTTTTAATGATAGGATTGGCCATCGGGTTGCACTCTACTTTTTGGGGTGAAGTATAGAGTTCCTGTGCTATAATCAAGTAATCACCCTCGGAAAAAAGTATTACTACCCCTATTGTAGCACGCCTCGACAATGGCGAAACCCCCTATTGTAGCACGCCTCAACAATAGTAACACCCCCTATTGAAGCATGCCTCGACAATGAGTAACACCCCCTATAGTAGCACGCCTCGACAACGAGTAAACTCCCGATTGTATGTAGCACGCCTCGACAATGAGTAAACCCCCTATTGTAGCACGCCTCGATAAGAAGTAAACCCCCTATTGTAGCACGCCCCGACAACGACTAAACCCCCTATAGTGGCATGCCCCGACAACGAGTAAACTCCCTATTTTATGTAGCATGCCTCGACAATGACTAAACCCCCTCTGGAAGCACGCCTCGACAATGGCTAAACCCCCTATTGTAGCACGCCTCGACAATGACTAAACTCCCTATCGTACATAGCACGCCTCGACAATGATAAAACCCCCTCTCGTAGAACGCCTCCAAAATGAGTAAACCCCCTCTCGTAGAACGCCTCGACAATAACTAAACCCCCTATTGTAGCACGCCTCGACAATGACTAAACCCCCCTCTCGTAGCACGCCTCGACAATGACTAAACCCCCTATTGTAGCACGCCTCGACAATGACTAAACCCCCTATCGTACATAGCACGCCTCGACAATGATAAAACCCCCTCTCGTAGAACGCCTCCAAAATGAGGAAACCCCCTCTCGTAGAACGCCTCGACAATAACTAAACCCCCTATTGTAGCACGCCTCGACAATGATAAAACCCCCTCTCGTAGCACGCCTCGACAATGACTAAACCCCCTATTGTAGCACGCCTCGACAATGACTAAACCCCCTATCGTACATAGCACGCCTCGACAATGATAAAACCCCCTCTCGTAGAACGCCTCCAAAATGAGGAAACCCCCTCTCGTAGAACGCCTCGACAATAACTAAACCCCCTATTGTAGCACGCCTCGACAATGATAAAACCCCCTCTCGTAGCACGCCTCGACAATGACTAAACCCCCTATTGTAGCACGCCTCGACAATGACTAAACCCCCTATCGTACATAGCACGCCTCGACAATGATAAAACCCCCTCTCGTAGAACGCCTCCAAAATGAGGAAACCCCCTCTCGTAGAACGCCTCGACAATAACTAAACCCCCTATTGTAGNACAGATAGATCATCTACAGATGGATAATCTACAGATAGATCATTTAGTTTATCACCTACCGTTGTGAGAGATTGTGCAAGATCTGTGTGTGTACAGATCCAACTCAGGAAGCAAGTGCTAGACCATGTAGAATATACGGCTCCCACCCGGCAACGTGACCTAGACCACACAAGGTCGGGAATAGGTTTGCCTTGAAAGGTCTACTGCTTTCAGATCATGATGTGGGAATGATCTGTATGATCTATCTGTAGATCCTCTGTCCAAGGTGTGAAAATATTTGGGTTCAATCGCCAGCGAGGGTGCGTCAGTAAGCTGTGTCTCGAAATGTGGTCCACACGCCGTTCTGTGTCCATTTTTTTCTCGTTGTCGCGTGTGCAAATAAACACGAGGTACATCGTAGTAGTTCATACCGCCTCATGCACCCTCTCCCTATAAACACGCCTCTTTCGCTGCCACAAGTGAGCTGGAAATCCCGGACGGGGAGCTGGAGATCAGTACCATGCGCTCGGGGGGAGCGGGGGGTCAGAACGTTAACAAGGTGGAGACTGGTGTGAGGATGAAGCACATCCCCACAGGAATCGCTGTGCGATGCACGCAAGAGAGGTCTCAGATGCTCAACAAGGAGCTGGCGCTGAACATGCTCAAGGAGAAGCTGGTGGTGGTGATGCAAGAGCAGCAGACGAAAGACCTAGCGGCGATCAGGTATTGACATAGATATACTTCGAAGACGGAGGAAGTGTTTCATCAACACTTCTGACAGATAGATAATTATCTAGATCATCTACAGGTATATCGTGATCCAGATCATCTACAGATAGATCATGATCTAGATCATCTATAAATAGATCATGATCTAGATCAGCTACAGATAGATCATGATCTAGATCATCTACAGATAGATCATGGTCTGTAGATCATCTACAGAAATATCATGATCTAGATCATCTGCAGATAGATCACGATCCAGATGATCTAGTTCCTCACCTGCCGTTGTGAGAGGTTGTGCAGGATCTGCATAGTACGGATCCAACCCAGGAAACGTGTGCTAGATCATGCAGATTCTAACGGATCCCACCCGGCAACATGGGCTAGATCACATAAACAATATCGGTGATATGTCTGCCTTCAAGGATCTAGATCATGACATGGGAATCGATGAGCTTCCCGAGGTAAGGAAACGTTTGCAGGCGCGATTCGCTCGCTGCAGGAGCTGCAATCTCTTCTCTCGAGTTTTTTTTTTGTTGGTCTTATCGTCACTTGTGGAAGGTTTTGTTTGCCGTATTAGCGGCGTTTTGAATAAGCCGTGGTTACAGGTACCCCCGCTAGGGTTCGGCATCCCCCCTGCTCGCCGATCTTTATGCCGGACCATGGTGCATGGTACCGGTAAGTGTAACATATCATGTTTACCCTTTGTGAGATTACTTACCCCACTCTCTTTACGTTGGAAAATAGTTTCTGTGCATTTAAAATATATATATTTCCATCCCATTTATTGTCTTGGCCCTTTTTTCTCTCTCCCTCTAAAGTCGTTACTCAGATCCGGGGTCACTAAGTAGGCTCTTCTCCTACAGTACCTCCCCACTACGGTACGTGTCATGAATTTTAATCGCGAGAAGGTTTCGGCACTTGCTTCTCTCGTCGACTCACGTCGAATATATGGAAAAAACGTAGTGAGCGCCCCAAGTGTTGGAGGTGTAGAAGTAAGTACGGTGCTCCGTCTCGAAAGGGATGCATGCGTGGTCGATGGTCAAATTACTTAAGTCACGCAACAAATGACATGACTACGCCCCCCCCCGCCCCCTCCCACGCTTGACATTGTATTCGCAGGGGGGATATGGTGGAGGCGAGCTGGGGACAACAAATCCGCAACTACGTATTCCACCCTTACAAGCTTGTGAAGGACACGCGCACCGGAGCGGAGACGGTGCAGGCGCAAGACGTGATGGACGGCAACCTAGACGATTTGATTGAGGCGTACTTGAGATACGCTAGAGGGTTAGTCGGAGCAGAGGAGGCGGGGGGGGGCGGGGCGCAAGATTCTGCAGCCCCGGCAGCGACTTCCACGGCGTAGTAGCATGACGAATGACGCGAATATTTTTGTTTATTGTTTTTTTTTAATCGAGGGCCCGTCGTGCCCGCGCCAAGGAGTTATAGAGGAGATGGCGTGTTCGTGTGCCCCAGTGTGATGGAGCCGTTGTGTTTTTACGTAATTAACTGTATGTTATCATAACAACAAGACCCACCCCCGTGTTTTGGAGGGACAAAGTGCTTGGAAGAATGACCAGAACTTTTTTAGTTTTACCATTTTTGCAGTAGCACTGGGGTCAAACGGCAGTGGCGCTTTTTTGTATGCGCATGCATGCATGAGGGACGAAGAAGGAATGGCATCTTGTATATAGACGAGATAAGAAGGGTGGCTGAATCGTGTGCAACTTTTGAGGTTTTATGTTCCCGTTGGGCCGTTGGCTTCCACCGCAATGTGGTCTGTTACAACAGAGCCCGATGTTAAGGTTAATATGGCGG
Organism: Saccharina japonica; assembly: GCA_008828725.1. NCBI lineage: Eukaryota > Phaeophyceae > Laminariales > Laminariaceae > Saccharina > Saccharina japonica. The sequence goes on from MEHQ01002427.1 coordinate 544,265, forward strand.
TCTGGGACTTGCCTCCCCCCCACCCCCCCATCCCCTTTATGCGCAAGCATTAGATGTTTGTTAATTAAGCGAAGAGGCCGTTGTGCACAATGAACGTTCGGCGGCCCCGCAAAAAAACGATATATTCGTATATACGTGGCAGGGAGAACGCTGTATCCCGAGCCAAGCGGCACGTACCAGGCGTGGTGTTGTTCCTGTCATATAGATGCATGCAACGGTAAAGGTGCACCATGATTTTTCCCTCACCCAAAACTGATTTGGGAGGGAAATAGATTTGCTACTCGTACCCGGTGATCAATCCCACGGCCCGAAGTACAAAATGAACCATATTGCATAACAAAAAACGAAATTCCGACGATTTTTCGTCAAGGAGCGCCGCCATTCAGAAAATGCTCCAGCCAAAAAGTGCTCGTACATCTATCGTAGCACGCGTTTATATATGTGTTGCATGTCGTATGTATGTATGTATAAAATGAAAAACATTGCAGCAAAAGAACGAAATTCCGACGATTTTTGGTTAAAGAGCGCCGCCATTCAGAAAATGCTCCAGCCAAAAAGTGCTACATCTATCGTAGCACGCGTTTATATATATGTGTTGCATCATGACACACCCACCCGATCGTTCTTAAAGCTCTGACTCGCTTGTCTCTAGGAGCACAGCAGTTATCTCGAACTGTCCTCGTGTCGCCGGGCAACGTTTTTGGAGGGATGTATATTATTTGACTTTTTGTCGCGGCGAGTGTCGCGACACGTGTCGCGGCGAGTATCGCTAACCCTAACCCGAACCCTGTGCCGCGGCACGTGTCGCGACACGAACCACGAAAAAGTCAAATAATGTAGACCCGTGCGTTTTTGGCTGCTTGCTGGACCTCTTCCCCCCCGCCAAACACAGTACGTAGCCCAAAGCAGGCAACCACGCACCACACCACCACCACCAGCGATTTTACCATGTATTGTGTCCGCCGATGACGGGCGTTTATAGAGCGTATACGTAGTGCTCCTCTCACACACCACATACATAGAGAGGCTGGTGCTCAATTTCGCGGCTGTTGATCGCTGCTTCTTTTGTTTGTTGCTTATGGGTTATAGACATCCATCCGTCGTCGTCTTCCCTTTCGACACCAAGGCTTGTTGTTTTGTGTTTGTGTTCTTGTGAGTTTGCTGTTGTTTGGTCCAGTGTTGCCACTCTTATTCTTCGACCTCGAGCCACACAGCTCCAGTTCACTCTAGTAATAGAGCGTAAATATCGCGGGAAGTTCCCGTACGTCCGCGTAGAGGGTATCATTCCATGACTTTTGTATGGCGGTTCCTCCACGTCAGGTTGTGGAACAACGGAAACCAGAAGTAAGTGTATGATAGCCCTTTTACCGTACGTACGTACGTAGCAAGGCTCGAAATAGTTGTGGGTGTAACCTCGCGAGTGAGATCGAAAACTTGGAAAGGGAAAGCTTCAGGTTTTTTGGGATAACGGCCAGAGACTGCCGAAAATCGACACTACGCACCTACCCCACGCAGTATCATACCAGGGTACATACTGTAGTATCCTATGCCAAGCAGCTTAGCGCCTGGGCGCGACACATGGACATATATACTACGAGCATAATATGCTCGCGTTGCCGCAGGCACCTATGATATGTATGATGCTACAGCAGTACATACATACGTATATACGAGTACTCGTGTTACTCAAGTAGATGCGTCAAGAATCAAAGTGCCGCTTATACAGCTCTGTGCGTATCTCCGTGTCGTGTCCACTCTGTCCACTGCTGTTCTTACGAGTACGAGTACGAGCACTTGGCACTTAGCACACAGCAATAAAAATCCGTTTTTTCATGGAGACAATCAGAGAACCCTTCATACGCCAACGACAGCATGCATGCGCATTATGCGCATTATGCGCATACAATCCTGATACGTAATGGGGCTGCAACCTGTTTTGTTGTTGCCGACCCGGCGGGCTGAAAAATGCCATGCATATATGCATGCATGCACGTGCAGCTATTAATAACTCGTACCAAAACCATGTAGATTTCACGACAAACTTTACAATGCAATGCAAGGATACATCGACATACGTACGAGACCGGGCGGGTACGAGAGATAAGACGTGACACACCCTGGAGGCGTGTTTTTGGCGTTACAAAAAATCGGACGCAACTAGCCAACCACCATTGCAACACAACGACCGACCGCGAAGACCCTCGAGGACGACACCGCCGGCAGCAGCAGCAGCAGCAGCAGCAGCAGCAGCAGCAGCAGCAGCAGCAGTACAGCAATAGGAGCACAAGTCGGATAGTATGGAAAACGAGGTGTCATACAGGCAGGTTGGTCGAGAAAAGGGCTACGTACCACCTCCGCGGTTGAAGGACGAGGGAGTGCAGCGCAAGGCGGGAGGCAAGCGAGACGCCTTTGGTATCCGCACGGAACGATTTTCGAAGCCGACGGTGCGTACAGCAGCAGTGTGCAGCATTACGTGCCAGGTACCTGGTACAACAACGTACGAATACATAGTTTGTTTGTGCGAGTGCGACTGAATATGACAAGCTTTGAGCGAGCCCACGTACGGGCGGCCTTTTTTTCGTATTCTCATACTCGTCGCTATATTTCCGCGAGGGGAGGAACACACTCCTCCCTGTGTTGGTATACCGGACTACTACTGTATACTGCTGTACATACGAGTACCGGTCCGTGGTTGAATGTGTGAGCGCTGACTACGATTACTAAGTTGTTTGGAATATGTTGAGGGTGGCATTTTCCCCTGAAAAGACAGTGCCTACGCGAGTGAGTGAGCGAGCTGAGCGTCGTCTGCGTCGTCGTCCAACCGAAACTACTGTAGAAAGTGGCACCAACTGGCGCTGGCATCACAGGCACTGGCAAGTACAGTACTCGTACTGTAGTAGTAGTGGGTGTTTCGTGTGCCGCCTGGCGGTGAGAAGGGTCTCCTATGCGTGTTGAACGCGGTGGGCGTGCATACGAGTGAGTGCATACACATATACAGCAAACGGCGTGCGTTATTTTATCATACCGTATGCTTTTTTATGAACGGAGCATAACATCAGTCGCCGACGCACGAAAGTGCGCTACTCGTACCCGTACGCACGGGTATTCGCACGGGTATTCGTACGAGTGCAGTACAATTCGATGCGAGTCGGCGAGGGAAGAAAAGGCTGATTAAGTCTTCTCGCGATAAAAATGCAAGGCAAGAACCGTAGCGGGGGAGGAGGGAGAGGAGCCTACTTTGTGACCCCGGATCTGAGTTACGACTATTTAGTAGGGAGGAGAGAGAAAGGAAGGGCGAAGATAATAAATGGGACGGAAAAAGAAAAAGAAAAAAAGTACCGTACGCCACAGCACATAAGAATTGTGGGCTCGAATTTCGGACGAAGATAAGGGTGTTGTCGTTTTTATACTGAAATTAGAGTAAGACGTACCCCCTGCCTGGCACAGAAATTCGAACCACACAGGCCCAAAATAAAAGATTATCAAGTGTTATCGCACACTGAAGGAAGGTTTTGCTCAGCCGATCGTCGAAATAAGAACACCGCTTGTACTCTACTTCGAAGCATGCATATGTAATTGGGACCCTCCTTTCTTTTATCACCAAAGCGGCAACAGCAGCAGCAGCAGTACGTAGCATATACCTGGTACGTCGAAATTGAGTGCGGCACATCTCTCCGTCCATCACCAATGATGACATTTCTATACTGCCTCGCAGAACGATGTGCCCCCGCCCGGAGCGTACTATCGGCCCTCGACCATGGAGCGAGATGGAAGGGTCTGCGGGTCTGTTTCCGCCAAGGGGTTCGGCTCCGGGTTCGTCTCGGCGACCCCACGCTTCAGGGACGTGAAGATGTTGCAGGAGGCGTGTCTGCCGGGGCCCGGGTCGTACAATGCGCAGCCGGAGAGCGGTCAAGAAGGGGGGAAGCTGACATCGTTTTCGAGCTTGAGAAGGGTGAGATCCGACATATCATACTTATAAGACGTGCATACGATGGAAAGGGCGAGTCGCATGAAGGGTGGGCTGCATCCTACTAGAATATGAACGCGACCACCCGAGACTAAGTGCAGACACGTTTGCACGCGGCCGTCCACCAGCCCCAGGGATGCTAGACTGCCGGCGTGTGTCTTTCTTGACAGCAAAGATGCCACTATGCGCTCGTATTGTAGGTGCCGTATAATAGGAGGTACAGCAGTACTCTGTAGTAGGAGGTGTAGTAGGTGGCCGGTATTTTTTTGACTCGCCAAGGCCTCATTGGCCTTAGTATACTGTTTTTAGTGTAAGGCGCGGTCAGTCAAGGGGTCTACTGTAGCTGTCTTCTGCTCACACATTTTCTTGAAAGCACATGCCGCTTGGAATAGTCCAGATGGCGTGTAATCGTCCTTTTGCTATGCCCACCCACCCACCCACCCACCTGCCCGCCTGCGTCGTGGTCGCGTCGTTTATGTTGTGTTAGTTCGCGGGCACTAAGGCGATGACGCCGGTCGATGACTGTTACCCTAAACAACAATATTTTCCTTGTTTCGGGAATGTTTATGAGTGATCAACGTTAAAACTCGTGCTGCAATAATACAGCAGTATACCTCATTTCGAGTCCATTCGATGCTCTGCCCAAACGACAAAAAAATATCAAGAATTTCACGCGGAGAAGCGGTAGAGAAGGACTGAAGAACAGGTTGATCACGTTGAGCTGAGGATGACCACGAGAAGTGATCTTGTCCTCCCGTTGTCGCCAAATATTAAGGTGTTGCCATGCTGAAGAGAGGGCTTAGGTACCTATTCATAGTACTCGATCAGGATCAGGACTCGTCCATGGAAGACAGAAGCTGATTCCCAGTCGGTCGGTCGGTCGGTCGGTCGGTCGGTAGGTCGGTAGGTAGGTAGGTAGGTAGGTAGGTCGGTAGGTAGGTCAGCCTCGGTCGGTCGGTCGGTCGGTCGGTCGGTCGGTCGGTCGGTCGGTCGGTCGGTCGGTCGGTCGGTCGGTCACTTCAGGCAATTCGAAAACTGTTCATTGTTTGGTGCAGTGTATATTATAAACTCATAATCGCGGTCGCCTCGTTTTACTGTGTCTGTCGTTAAAAGAGCCGTAGACCATCGTGTGGCGTGGCAGCGTTGATTAAGTGGGTTATTAATAGCAACCCTTGAGGGTGCATCTTGACGTCCAGTGCTTAACACAGACGATCGACCCCGGATTGTGCCTTTTATTATGACTGTGCATATCTGAACATATAGCTACTCATCGGCAAGCGTATAGTAAACGAACGAAAACGAGTAATCGCACTATCCACCCAGCGCCTTTCCTTAACCGCTAACCATTATCGCGCCCGGCCGCCGCCCCACAGGACTGCAGGCTCGCACCGGACCAGCTCACGGCTGCTCCCGGCCCCGGCGAGTACAACATCGACCGACGGGATAACCCTCGAATCGCCACGGGCCCGACTTCCTCCTTTCGCTGCACGCGAACGCCTTTAGCGGTTGGTACACACCTCCAGACCCCGGCTCCGGGGGCGTACGAGACTCTCCAGGGGCAACACGTGCAAGCCGACAAAAACGGGCTGATTCTGAAAGACCCCTTCTTCAGATCGCAGACCAAGAGAAGCGCGTCTTTTATTGCCAGCAGTGACGTTCCGGGGCCGGGCGAGTACGACGTCGATAGGGGGGTGGCGACGGTGAAGGAGGCGTGTGGGACGGGGGCGGGGGGCAAGGGCCAAGGGGGGGTTAGCGCTGGACGTCCCGGGCACCAGCGATGTGGCCATGCGAGAGAGGACGAGGAGAGCTCTCCGGGTGAGTGAGGACTCGTCGTCGAATGACGTCGCCTCTTCTTTTGATAAAAACAATGTTTCCTTGCCCGCTGTGGGTGATGGTGTCCCTGAAAAGTGTCAGCTTTCTTGTTGAGAGCTCTACCGCTGTTCGTAAGATATTTCCCTTTGGAAGACTATTGTGAAGCACGTGTCAATTTGTCACTTCAAAGATTAAAAATAAAACGGGCTGAGAAAGTGCGAGACCACGTGAATAGTTGATGTTGGCGTAGCCCAGCTCGTAGTCGAAAGCATGTATCTTCGCTTCGTGAGAAGGCCTGCCTGCCTGCATACAGTTGGTTATCCAGCTCGGCATCATTTCGCTCGGAGTCTCGATCGTGTTGTGCTTGTTGTGCCCTTCGGAAACGGAGTCGCTCCCACCCCCCCCCCTGCTTCGTCGCGTCGCTAACACCACCACACCCCCCCCACGTATCTTCACATAAACAATGTCAGCGCTAAAGGTTTGGTTGGCCCTACGTTTTTTTTGTAATCAACAGTTTCGAATACACGCTATTAAAATAGCTGTATGTTGGGGGGAAAATGTCCAACCGTCATCTTTATTGGTAACTGGGCTGGGTAATCGATCGATATTTTACCCCTATAGCTCAGTAGGTCGAACCTTCGCGTTTGACGTCGTCGAGGACACGGGTTGGGTTCCAATCTCACTTCGGACACTTATTTTATAGAAACGCCTGCGCGTGCGTCCCTAAAAACATGTTTCCCTGGTTCCCCAGGCATTGAAACAAAGCGGGTAGGTCGACATACGGCCGCATATATATACGGTACCGTTAGGTCCCAAATACCCCGCCGCTTAGAGGGGGAGAGAGTGTTACAAGGATTACCCTGGGCTTGGTAACGTATCGATATTTCACCCCTATAATTCAGTAGGTAAAACCTCCACAGCAGTGTACGTGTGATACTTCAGTCGCGCCTTGCCTCTATACGAGAGCAACGCCAAGCTTGCAGCCAAACAGCAGACATGGAAATACAGTAGTACTGCCGTGTGGTCCCACCACGTCAAGAAAAACCTAATAAGATCAAGGCTCGGACCCCCCTTAATTTGACACCAGCCTTGAGAAACATTGGGCATAGGCTACATAACTCTTATATAAGGCATCGACGAGGGGGGCAACAGATGCGGATATTAATACATACTTCGTATACATTTTCCACGAAAAAAAGTACGATTATCATACGTGCGTAACAACCGTTGCTTGGTCGAAGAAAGCGATAGATGCCCGCGGTCATACAGTAGTACTGCGAACCGCGAAGAAAAAAAAAGTCATCTAATCTGACATTTCTGGCGTTGCCTGGTCATAATTGCAGGGCCCGGGTGGTACACCCCGCACCAAACCAAGCCGCAGATGAGATCGTCGTCTTCTTCCAGCATGTTCCGCTCGGGGACAAAGCGATTTTCGAGGTCAACGGTCGCCGGGGCGCCGGGCCCGGCCTTCTACCAGCCAGAGCCGTTGGGGAAAAAATCGTTCCGTTGGAACGCCACGAAGCAATGGATGTGACGCAATAGAAGCGACGCGTACGTGCGTGTGTGCGTGTTCGGAAGGAAGTGCCTTCCGCAGCGCGTTTCCTGGGGTGTTGGTTGGGGGTGTGGGTGCCTTCTTCTTGGTGGTGCAGTGAAGGGCGAAATTAGAAATTGGCGGTGCATCGTACGATACACCTCGGATTGGGTTCCCGGAGATTGGGTTCCCGGAGGGAGGCGGGGGTGGGGTCGTTTTGAATAACGCATTATGGTGTGTGCCGAGAACCAGGCGTAACTTGCCCTAAATCCTGAACTCGTATAGACGAACTCTTTATTTTTCTTCGGTTGTTTCGTCTTGGGCCTCTGTTTTTTTTTTCAGGGCTCCTGTGATTCGCATCCGAATTTTCATCCGATTCAAACATCCGATTCCAATGGATCGACAGATTATGTCGTAAACTCGCGAGCTTTCGCCGTAATCGATGCAAATTCAGTCGAACGTTATAAGCTCCGATTCACAGCCCTGTCTTTGGTCTGTATCGGTATACGCCCTCCAGGCCAAAAACCAAGGACGCGCCCTTATTTTGAGATGGTGGCACTATTCATATTCACCGAAACGCTTAATATATCAATATGTATGTGTTGACTTCTTCCGCCATCGCAACGATTCAAGCGCGACGCTGGTCTTCCCTACATCGACAAGGTCTGCAGCCCACAAATCCTTGGAGAGGCGAGACAAGTCTATCGCCAAGGAGCTCTCCAAGCATGGTGGTCCTCGTCGTAGAAGCTGTCGGGCGCTCTCCCAACTGATCACGCCGCCGCCGCCGCCGACACCGCCGCCGACACCGCCGCTTAGCTCTCTGCACGCTCCACCCGCGGGGATAGCTGCGCCGTGCTGCCCCTTGCTGTCTACGGTTTGCGAGTATTCGCCAGAGGTTGTTGCGAGCTGTATAAATTGCCTCTTGAGCCACCGATAAACGCGCTCCTGTTCGACTATTGGGTCCTGTCGTGGAGGAATGCGGTGCGACGTCGTGTTGGTAGAGAAAGGGAAAAAAAACGAAGAACGTGTCACCGCCAGATTCTGTGAAGAACAATTATGGAGGCTGGAAAACTGGTTGTTGTGTGTATGTATCTACTCGACAAGAAGTGCCAGCTCGGATCAACGATCTATCTGTCGTCTGCGAGCGTGAAGAGTTAGCTCTACTCGTACACATCGGACATAACCTGCACGAATATCGGGTAACAATTCGCATGAGTGTATGTTAGCCTTACGCGTTGAAATAAGAGGGCCTGGAGTGACCCCATCCCCCCCCCCTGCCGCAGCCCTTGGGGCTATCTCACCTCAGAATCGGTGTAAACGACATGATATGCCAGTATGGTGGCCACCTCGTCACGGGTGATAAGGCAGTCGTCAGCGGCGTTAGAGTACGCCCTGAAAAGCATCGCCAAGGCCTGATCGAAGTTGCCGTTGTTGCAGAGAGCGCACAGACCCTTGATGTAGCGGCTGAAGTCTTTGCTCGCGTGATGGCTGCTTGCCCCCGCTGTCGGCTGCTCTACAGTGACTCTTGCCTACACTTCAGCGCATGTTGTGCATGCGAGGGGGAAAAACACAAAGGGAGGGGCTGTATTCAGTAACACCGGGTCAAGTTTTTTTTTATCAAAGAAACGGAATCGTGAGGTAGATATATTGCTCGTTCGGACGCTGATTGCAAACGTGCAACAAAACTTGCCGCGGTTGACGGCTAGCCTAGATAGATAGCACGCCACAGCGCATTCTGTGTAGGTCATATGCCGACTACATACCGTTACACGAAGCAAACAGATATAGAGGATAACCAAGCAAAGCGAACCGAATCCTCGACGATTACAGTACAGTACAGCACAGTACAGTACCGACAGCGACCCCCCTACGAGCCTCTCTCGGCGATCACCTCGCCATCTTCTCCCCAGTTCTGGTGAGAGCAGTGTGCCTCGTTGTCATCGGCTGCGCTATCGTGAGGAAAAGTGTCGGCGGTGGTGATGGTGGCTGGAGGTCCGACGAGAGAGAGCGAAAGGCGCCTCTCCCGGGTTACCGTCGCAAACAACTTCTCCGAGCGTTCTCGTAGCTCCGTCAGCCAGTAGAAGTGGTTGTACAGACGAAGGGCCTGTTCAAGCGTAGGCACGTGTGTACCATGTCGGGATTTTTAGTCATGGTAGGTTTTATGCCGATATCAGGAGTCTTCTGAATATTTCAACAAAACGGGATGTAAAGGTATACTAGGTTTCCAAAGCATGCGCGACAGAGCAGCGACCCGCCTACATCGGATGGGTCTAAGTGGAAGGCAGTACGACGTAGCCTGTGCATAAGTTTGATGGGAGACGCACCCTTGTGAAGTTTTTACGATTATTCGGGGCAAGAAAAAACGGAATACCTGCTACTCGTCCATAACAGTATCGAGGAGTTGCAGCTGATGTCAATGGCACCGCAACGGCACACTGTCTCCCTCCGCAGACTCTTCTCGAAGCGTTGCTGGAGTATAGGTCTGTCTTGCAATTTGGTTGCATCTAAACTTAGACCGCGCCTTGCGGACCGCGATCAATATCACACCTCCTCTCCACCAATCGCTTTCGGCACTTTCGTCGTAGTTTTTTTAGCAGGAAACTGAGGAGCCGGTAATATGCGCTTTTCGGTGTGACTCTGACATCGCACCGACGCGTTTGTCCGGGTAGCAAAGTCTGCGCTTCTCAAGAGGCGTATGGACGTACTGTAGTTTGACCTCTGCAGTAGTGGCAATTGCCGAATCGACTTTTTCCAGACCGGAGCAAAAGTATATTGACGCGAACAACGCGACGGGGGCTCGGCGCTGCTACATTCGTCGAAGGATCTAAATAACGCGTTACGCGGGCCCAGCACAGAACGAGCTGATCTATCGGGAGCTACGTACGTATATACGTACGTACTCGTAGTTGGTCGAAATGGCGGAATTTTATGACTGAAAAACGTGATAATAGTGGTCTGGAGAATCTGGATGTCTGGATGCCCTTTTGAGAAGAGGTCGGGATTGTTCTGAGAAGCGCAGGTCTTCTACCGTCTCTCTCTTTTACTGGGTCGGTCGGAGTTCGTGCAAAGGTGCTATCATACGTATCAATAGTGATGTTCAGCGGAACAAATCCGGGGGGGGGGGGGGGGGGGGGCATTTAACAGCTCGGGGTTCAACCACAGGTCTTCTACCGTCTCTCTCTTTTACTGGGTCGGTCGGAGTTCGTGCAAAGGTGCTATCATACGTATCAATAGTGATGTTCAGCGGAACAAATCCGGGGGGGGGGTGGGGGGGGGCATTTAACAGCTCGAGGTTCAACCACAGCACCCACCCGCGTACAGGGTCCTGCCGCCACATATGGTGAGCGCACGACATGACGTCTGATGACGATGCATGACTCTCAGTCCATATACTTCGAGTCTTGCGCCTCGACTGAGTCTAGTGGACCCGGCAACGCCTGGGAATGAACAGCGCAGGGCGAGCGAGTCCTGTGTCCGAGTCTCGCACGGACAACGACGAGCACGAACGCACTCGTTCTGCAACTGTGCATCTGCAAGGCTATTGCGCCTGCTGTTGGTGGGTGAGTTGGGCGGATGATTGATGTCGTGAAGCCTCACCACAATTTGAGCGGCGTCGAACCCCAGACCAGCAGCCTCGGCAACCAGCTTGATCTCATCTCTGCATTCCCCCTTTTTCCACGACACCTTCACCCACTCTTCTGGCTCTACGTCTCCGCTTCGCCTATCCGCCGTCACTGCCTCGCCCGCCCCCAATGGCTCGCCCCCCCGACTCGCACCGGCGGGGACTGCTGTGTACGTTCGATTGACGGGAGACGACGGACTGGTGGGTCGGTGCCGTATCCCCCCTAGCAAGGCGCTTCGTCGTTTTCCTGGTGTCCCAGGAGGGGACCGAGAGTAGTGCTTCATTGTTGTGAAGGCGGCCCTGTTCTGCCCGTGCTTGTGCAAGCCAAGCCTGGCGGTGAGCGCGTGAGCGCACGTCGCGGATCTACGTAGGATCACGAACAGACACAAAGGTTCCGCCGCAAAAAATATTCCGCCGCATAAAAACGCCGATTAGTTGATCCTGGAAACCCAACAACGAAGATGCACCGCAATTTGGGTACCAAGCCAGAGACGGGGTACGGGGTGCTTTCCCTGTCAGGTGATAGCGCAACATGGTGCTCCTACTGACCGCGCTGGTGGCGGTACTGATAAGCGTTCAAGTGGTGTTGGCAGGGAGGGTCAGCGGAAAGCTCAACGTTCATCTTGTGTGCCACACTCACGACGATGCCGGCTGGCTCAAGGTGATATATGATGAGAGCTTCAAGTACGAAGGTACTCGTGTCTGCTTCGAACATGCTTGCTGTAACGCTATCTGAGGCACCAATTTCAAGGTGGCAACTGTACTAGTGGCACGCAGCACCAGATGAAGTGCCAGTGTTAGCTGATGAGGCACTGGCTGTTCCTTTGAGCTTGTAGAGCTCTTACCGGGGAGACGCGGGTTCAGAAAGTGGGCGGAGACAATCCAGCCGTATCGTACAGGCCTTGGTGTGGTACGGTACAGATATGAGACCTCCGCTTCGACTGAAAACAGAACTTGGACCACAGCAGCAGACAGCAGTAGTAGTATAATAGTGGTGCCATCCTCGAGCGAACCGCCGGCAAGCCTCGGCTAACTCTCAAGCTGCCTCCGGCGCAAAGCACCCATCGCACACGGAATGCAGCAAAATCAGTAACCCCCTCTGCACCCTTGGGTCAGATAATCTGGCAGAGAGGTTTCAGAGGTTTACACAAAAAAATGTCCACGAGCCACGAGCACCAAAGTTCAACATCGCCTGGCCGTTCCGACGTTGAGCAAGCAAAGCTTTCGGCCCGCCAGATAAAGAAAGATGCCTTATTCCAGACCCTCTGGTATCATACCTTGAGCATAGCATCCATGGGGGTCACCGCATTGAGGCCTTGACGAGGAGTGTAGAAAACGTGCAACCGATGTATAACGCTGCTTGCAAAGTTGAGCATTGATCTATCGCTGGAGCTCGCACAGCTGACGTCCTGTTTGTAACAATTTGATTTGAAAAATTCCTTAAGGGGCCCCTTTCGGTCATGATGAAACACGAGTCTTCCATCGTTGAAAAATACCTGGTACAGATAGATCTTAACCTGCCGTTGTGAGATGGTGTGCAGGATCTGTACTCATAGTTCATAGTACATAGTACAGATCCAATCTAGGAAACGTGTCCTAGCTTTGTGCAGGTTAAAACGGCTTCAACCCGGCAACATGAGCTAGATCATGCAGATCATTCAGAGTACAGAGTACAGGACACCTCATAAGAAACAGGCTATTTAATCATTACGCCCTGGTGGTCTAACTGGTAGCCACGAAGCCTGTAGGCCCGGATGTCGAGGGTTCGATTCTCCCCATGGGTTTTTTTATTCTCAAATGACACCGTCTGTCGAGAGCGCATATTATAGCGTGGGTAAGGGCCGTTTTTAACGACGCGTATTTGGCAAATAAATTGCCAAATTTCCATTTTTTGGCAAGTTTTACTTGCCAAAATAGCAAAAAAAATGCCGAGTTTTTTTCCGGATATTTCCGTAGCTGTTCGTTGGCAAGTTTTTGGAAAGTCAAATTTGCTATTTCACTTGCCATTTGCGACCAATCACGCCTACCCAAGACCATGCAAACCACACGCCGTTGCGCTAGACGCACGAGCTGCAGCAACACAGGAAGATACCGAGGGTTAGATGGTGGTGCTGACAGCAGATGATGGTGGCTGACGGCACTGCTGAAGGGGTTGCTGGCGCGGGTGACGAACCGCATGTAGGCGTGACACTGGTGCCGTCTGGGGCTGATGCTCAAGTCAATTCCAATCAAACCGTCGCTCCAGCTTTCCCAAGACAACGAACAACGTGACTATGATCGCCCTGGAGGGCTGTCCACCTCTGGGATCTACGAGATATGCTTGGATCCGTCTCCAGGCCACCCATGCCTCGACGAGGGTGTCGTCTAGCTGTCCGATCCTTGCTGTACGGGGTTTGATAAAAAAACTGAAGGCGTTACGTGGCTCAAATAGCAAGTTTCTTGCCATTTCATCGTGTTTGTCGATAGAAAGTATTTTCCAATACTTGCCAATTTGTTGTTGCCAAAATAGCAAGTTTTTTGCTATTTGCTCGTGTCGTTAAAAACGGCCCTAAGAAGGCATGCTGGGGTAGGGGATAGGATGTGTGTCCGAAATGCAAGGTAGTGAGACATAGTATAAGACACGCATGCAGAATGAAGACACTCGTACTGATGCAAGCTCTCCCTATTAATAGATGGTTGACAACACTGCACTTAATTGTCATTTTGAACAAGGTACAACATTATGTCGCTTACGACGATGCTATACCTGGTATACCTGAGTCAAAAAAGGGTTTTAATAGTAGCCCCGCCCCAATCGCGTGCACAAAACACGGAGTACCATTACTCTTCTGCCCGAGATAATACATTAGGGCTACAACCTGCTGCAACTGAAACTGGTTTCGGACTCCAGTACCGATCGAAGGGCTAGTGTGAAACATTCCTCAGGACGGGTCACTTCGTAGGTATTCCTTGTCGGGTACGTCCATTGAGCAGGTTCCCGTTCTTTAACACGTGTGATGGTTGCTTGGAGAAGAGCAGTATATTCCGTTTTCGCGTGATGATCGACTGAGAAGGCAGGTGAGATGGCTAAAAGCCATCGGGAACCATCCCTGGTTCCCACCTAAGATACCGCCTTCCAAGTACTACCAATACGATTATTATACCTGATACCAGGTATTTACCAAACGTTTCCACATCATGCCAGCAGTACCATAACACTAGCCCACCCTGATGAGCCGTATATGCAGAAATATGAGAAATTCGTGGAAACCCCGATTCCACGAACTAAAACATGAGTCGAAGATGCGGCTCCTCAAAACCCACTCCCACACCTCTGAACGGCAAGGCTACGAAACCAAAAAAACTTTCTCCGTTTTAGACTAGTCCTGCCGACGACGCCAAATGTAAGGGACGCTAGGTATAAGAGGACAGGGTATCCCTAGCCAGGTCAGCCTATGGAACGGGTACTCGTTGGTACTCACGTGTGTTGTTTGCGTAAAGATAGAAGAAGAGCAGGTTTATTCCGTTTTCGCGTGATGAACGACTGAGAAGGCAGGTGAGATGGCTAAAAGCCATCGGGAACCATCCCTGGTTCCCACCTAAGATACCGCCTTCCAAGTACTACCAATACGATTATTATACCTGATACCAGGTATTTACCAAACGTTTCCACCTCATGCCAGCAGTACCATAACAATACGATAAATCGATCTGCCCTGCTGAAGATCTCGTCATGAAACACTGCTGTACGTATAAATAGTTGATCGATGATCTATCCGAGATTTTCTAAAACGGAAATCCAGAATCGCATATATCAGAGTACATCAGCCCGCGCACTTCCAGTTTATTCGAACGTGTCGATGGTGTAATGGCTAATCTGCAGCCGCTTCTTGCTACTACGTACTACTGCTGTAGGCTGTTTCGCGGAAGAAAAGAGAGAAAAGAGTGCGAGAAACCAACACGAACAACCACAACGAATGACTAAACCGAACGACCATGCACCATTGAACCCGTGCACCGTCGTCCTGAAGGAGCAAATCAAACGCTAAAAGCAGATCGTAAGCGCGCATCTCGCTCACCAGCGAACCCTTCGATATATCGTACATATCACACCATACTAGTCTTCTAGCGACTACTGTTAAGAGGCCTTCGACTCTGGGCCAGCCACTATTGGTTAACCCCTTTTGAGCTGCACCCTATTGGAACCCATTTGAACTGCACCGTATTGGTTCGCCCCTTTTGAGCTGCACCCTATTGGTTAGCTCATTTGCACTGCACCCTATTGGTTAACTCCTTTCGAAGTGCACCCTATTGGTTAACCCCTTTCGAACTGCACCCTATTGGTTGAGCCCATTTGAACTGCACCCTGTTGGTTAATCCCTTATGAACTGCACGCTATTGGTTGAACCCATTTGAACTGCATCCTTTTGGTTGAAACCATTTGAACTGAACCCTATCGGTCAACCCCTTTTGAACTGCACCCTATAGGTTAACCCCTTTCGAACTGCACCCTATTGGTTGAGCCCATTTGAACTGCACCCTGTTGGTTAACCCCTTTTGAACTGCACTTTTTTTTTCCCATCCCATTATTATCTTCGCACTTCTGTCTTTCTCTCTCCCTAGTCGTAGCTCAGATCCGGGGTCACAAAGTAGGCTCCTCTCCCTCCTCCCCCACTACGGTTCTTACCTTGATTTTTATCGCGCAGAGGGTTCAGCCTTCCCAACGCTCGTCGATCTTCATCGAATTTTGCTAACTCACGTTCTCGCGCATTCCGCTAGTCAAGATACTTATTTGCGAGAAAAAGTTCCTGCGACCATGCACTCGGGGGGGCTCGAACTCACGATCTTGACTACTGGCAGGGTTCGTGGCTACCTGCTAGCCCACCGGGGCCACCGGTTGGTATCAATTGGCTGAACCCATTTGAACTGCATCCTATTGGTTGAACCCTTTGGAACTGAACCCTATTGGTCAACCCCTTTGGCACTGCACCCTCTATTGGTTAAGCCCTTTTGAACTGCCTCCTTTTGGTTGACGCATCTGAGCTGCGCCCTATTGGCTGAATCTATTTGAACTGCAAGTTATTGGTGAACCCCATTTAAACTGTATCCTGCTGGTTAACCTATTTTGCACTGCACCCTATTGGTTGAACCCATTTGAACTGCACCCTATTGGTTGAACCCATTTGAACTGCACCCTATTGGCCAACCTCTTTTGAGGTGCCCCCGTGTTTTAGTGGACAATTTACTTTGAAATAGTGTGAGATAATTTCCGCAACATCAAAAAGGGTCAAGGCGAGGCACCAACCTTAGTTGGGAGGACGAACACCGCCTCCCTCGCCGAGACGAGCTCGAGCAGCTCCTCGGCATCGACGGCGGGTAATGGAGGCAAGGCCATGCGTTCCTTGAACGCTTGTAAGTCCTGCACAGGAAAAGTCGAGAGGAGAGGGAGGGGAGGGTGGGAGTGAGGGAGGGAGGGAGGCGTGTGGAGAAAACACCGTCGCAAGGGCGCAGCGCAAACACCGAATCCACGTGCATTCGCCCGCTGGCATCACCAGCTGCCCGAGACTCGCAAGTGCTTGAAATATCCAAGCGCTACCCGTCATCGCCACCTTCCTATAGTTCAATTGCCGGCGGTAACTGATAATGTATTCGCGCTCCCGACGGAATTTTCTGCTGCGCCGGAAACACGTAACAACAGAAAAAACATTCGAATAGAATTGTTATACATTAAAAAAATCGTTCTCGGTAAGCTGTTCGGTGTTCTGCTCACTCGTTCATCCTCGCCCGCCGCCTACCGTGCCATACACATATCGAAAGTTCGCTATCAATTCCGTTTATCTCCCCGTTTATCTCCTACCTTCGCGCCCCTTTGCGTCGCGCCCCTTTGCGAATAGCCTTCAAGCCGTTTTTACCGTCATCATCGCGCCGTGCGCTCTAATACAATTGTTAAAAAATCCTTCGAGCGATCAGCTGTTCGCCGTTCTGCTCGCTCGTTTATATTCTCCGCGTGGTCTCCGTGGCTTCCTAATTTCGGTATCAATTTCCCACGTATCGCTGCTTCATACGTATCTATACTCTAATGCAGTCACCTTTGCGCTGTGATCAATCCCTGCAATTCACAACAACAATCGTTCCGTGGTCCAGTCTCCCACCTACGTATCATGCATTGTTGACACCAGTCCTAATTTATTCATACGTAGGCGTACGACAGATCCCATTGTGTGTGTGTCTCTGTTCTGTGCCTTCCTTCGTTACACTCAGTACTTTTACACTTGACATTATTCGACATTATCTAGTTGGCGTACTACTGATTAATGCGTAGTCTTCCTCGTGCATCGTAGCGTTCGTTGTTGAATCTGTGAGCCGTGGCATCTCATTTATTATTTTTTGTATCTCTCTCCCTCCATACTCGTAGTCGAAACTCAGATCCGGGGCCACAGCTGATGGCTGTACTGCTACTGGCTGTATAATATTCTTAGTATATGTTAGCAGCTGAATATTATGTATTGATTGGTGTAGACTACAATATTCCATCATCTACGTACATATATATATTGCCAATTGCACTGGTAAAATTCGATCAACATTGTTGTTTGTATTACGAAGTAAAGTGGGTGCTTGATTTGTTGGTTGTTCCCGTTGCCTCTTCGGCCCTCAGACAATGTATGTCAGATACTGCGTCAGGTAGCAGGCCAAGGGTGCGCGGGTATTATTACGCCGCTGTGTATTATTTACTTCAGCTGTAGTGTTTTATATCAGGCATTTTTCAGTACGAGATAGTTACTGTTGAGTCGTTGTCGCCTCTGGGCAGTGTGTTTGCTTCGTGGGCAATTCAATCTGCGTTGAGTATCGTGGGCTTTGTCTTTTCTTTTCTTTTTTCTTTCAAACAGAGTGCCTGGCGTGCATTGACTTCGTAGGGTATTTGAAGTGTCGTGTGCTCTTAGAGGCATGTCGTTCTTCCAAGGGATTTTATAGCTGAGGTATATACTGGTGTGCGAAGTTTTATGGCGATATGTCGCCGAGGGGATTTTTGGCGGCTTGGGTACAGCAGTAAAATGTCCATTGGAAGAGTATGTTGCGTTTCTTGGCGAATTGTCTTCTCGAAGGCCATGAGTTTTGCCTATTAACAGCCACGTTTCTGTTCGGTTTTTGTGTTTTTCAACCGCGCCGAGAAACTATCGTCTCAATGCCAAGCGTCCACATGCTCTTCTCGTTTGGCGTTATCGGTCACCAGCCATTGTTATCGCTGTCAAAGGTCTTGGGTTCGATTCATTGATCGGGCGGCGTCAGCCGAAAAACCCTTGTACTGGTACGAGTCATGCCGTGGTGCAAGAGGGGAGATGTCTGGGCCCAATACGCTCTACTTCACAGGGCCCCTCAATTGAATAGCTACCCAAGATCTCGAAAACCCCACCTGTGTCTTATCACATCCTTTCGTTAGATGCCTGGTAGTCTGTTAGGGATTGCTCGTCTGATTGCCTGTACAATTTTTCTCCGAGTAGTTTTGTTTAAAGTGAGGTATAGCGCTTGTCATGTTAGCATCGTGGCAAAAAAAAGGTGCAGAGATGTACCCCCTCTACGGTGACGTGGGTCATAGAGTAATGTTAGTGTGTACCTGTATGTTTACAAAAAAAAAGGCACTGCACTGTACCCCCTCTACCGCGGCATGACTCATTCAGCAGTGGTAGTGCGTGCCTGAATATTTACAAAAAAAAGGTATTGCACTGTACCCCGTCTACGGTGACGTGGCTCATACAACAGTGGCAGTGTGTACCTGTATATTTACAAAAAAAAAGGTATTGCATTGTACCTCCTCTACCGTGGCATGACTCATACAGCAGTGGTAGTGCGTACCTGAATACTTACAACAACAAAAAAGGTACTGTACCCCCATCTACCGTGGCATGGCTTATACAGCAGTAGCACGAGCAGTGTGCACCTGCATGCTTCTATATTTATATTTGTCCCCCTTTTCCCCTCCGAGGTGTTGGTTTGAGAGTGCACTTCAACTCTATCCTCCGTAGTGTGTTTGCTCTGAGCGCCCACTCGACCACCAACCTCGATCGACCGGCCTCCCTCGTACGTGCTCCATATACCCCTACGCACGAAGCGCAGGTCCGGTAGTTTCGTGATCCCGAACAACTGGAAAGGGAGCAGCGAGGGGGTGGAGGGGTCGGGGTAATCGGAAGAGCGCAACAGTAAGTGGTTGCATTTTCCATCTGCTATGCAATCGGGATCGCCTCGCACAACAACAACGACGACAACGACAACATAAATAAAAACAATAGGAGCAAAAACAGCAACAAAGAACAACCACAACCNGGGACTGTCCGAAAAATTGGCGAGCCTGTGACAAAGAGGCAAGACATCCTTAAACGAACGTACCCCCGTGAGCCTAGAGTTGGGCACGGCCGGGACCGCCCTTAGCAGAGTAGGCAGAGCAGGGGTCGGCGAGCACGTTGAGGGAGTTGCGTGCCGCCAGGTGGTTCTCATCGCCAGTTATCGCGGAAAGGGCAAAAATCTACGTCTAAGAAAAGCTGTCGAGCTCTCTCCGAGCAGCAGCTGCAATTTTGTACATGTATTTATTTCAAGCACAGCAGCAGTACCCACAGATATGGGCACCAGGCACCAGGCAACACACACAACTTCAGAGGTTTCCCTACAAACTGTAACGACACGTGTACTCGTAGTCGTCCCGGATTGCCTACGACATGTAACCGTCAGGTACCGACCGATCCTGTCATTCTGCTATTAATAGGCCTGTCAGCAAGCAGAGCTGCAGAGAAACATGTGACGGAACATCAGTAGCATGTCATACACCAGATATACGCGAATAGCATACGGAGCGTTTCGAGGGGGTGGCTATACTGAGTCCCCTCCCAGCCACTTGATTTACTGTTGATAACATTAACGGGGCAATATATTTCACCTGTAATACGTCGGTCTGCCGGTGGCTTCTAATACCCATTGCTGCCTCTGGAAGTGGCCACACCAGAAATTAAATTAACTCATTGAAGCTGTCATCCATATGCAAGTCCGCCTCACAGGCGGTTCTTAGCAGGATGCAGATCCATGCGACTCGCCCAATACCTCACGGCGCTTCGCGTTTAGTGCAAGCAATGTCTGCCTGGTTGGCGAAAACCCAACGTGCTCCGTCCTGGCATTGTAGGGATGCGAGGGTCTATGGTCATACGACTACAGTACGGCCGTGCACGATATAAGTACACCCCCCGCCGGATGTGTTAGAGGAGATGAGGAAAATAGACGAATGTGACATGGAGAAGTTTGGTACACTAGATAGTAGCGAGAAAACGATCGCTATCCGAGGAGGTAGATAGATGGTGACCACAGAGGGCAAAACAGGAAGGGGACAAGATACGCAAACATGTTCTCTGTAATATATGGATACAAAGTAATGAGCGCCCAACTGTTGGAGGTGTCTCTATTAGGAGGAGGAACGGTGCTCCGTCCCGAAAGGGATGCGTGGCCAATGGTCAAATGACTAAGGCAAGCAATACATTAGTACCCCCCCCCCTCCCTTTCTCCCCCCCGCCAGACGGTGGATCAATATTTCTACGGGGCAAACAACACCATCGCACACGCGGGAGTAAGGTACATCTTGGACAGCGTTGTGGATGCTCTGGAGGAAGACCCTGAGAGGAAGTTCGTCTACGCCGAGCAGGCCTTCGTGTGGCGCTGGTGGAGACAGCAGGTGAGACCGACCGCTGGTGCTGCTTTGGCTTTCGCACAGCGGTTGTGGTGGTAGTAGTGGTAGTGGTAGTAGTGGTTGTAGTAGTTGCAGTAGTAGTAGTAGTAGTAGTAGTGGTAGTAGTAGTAGTAGTAGTAGTAGTAGTAGTAGTAGTAGTAGTAGTAGTAGTAGTAGTAGTAGTAGTAGTAGTAGTAAAGGAGTAGCATCAGTAGTCGGCGCTAGTCTCTGCCCCAAAAATGATGCTTGGGCAAAAGGAAGTACAGCAAAAAAGATGCACCGTCGACACAAACATCGGTGCACACTCCAGAGGTACGTTCTGTGCTGCACCAAGGGTCAATGGCGTAATTTCGCCGGATGCCAGAAACACGGTCCATCCCGGCCGGATCGTTAGCTGCTCTGAACCGCCCCCCTACCCCCCTGCCCCCCCCCACCCTCCTTTTCCTTCCCTTCCTCCCTGAAATACACTTCCCCCCTTCTACCCCCCCTGCTCCAACCATATTTATCTCTGTCCCCGCAGACGCCGGAAAAGAGAGAGCGGGTGCGCCGCCTGGTGTCGGACGGGCGGTTATCTTTCATCAACGGCGGGTGAGACACACGACATTTTTTTCACTTTTATTTTATCGCGCTCAGGATGCGCAGGCAGAGCCCGACCCGACCCGACCCGACCCGACCCGACCCGACCCGACCCC
>MEHQ01003140.1:0-31374 GCA_008828725.1 Saccharina japonica
CTGACAATAGTTTGCAGTGAAAAAAATGACTGTGAGGGAAGCACATCCCTTCCAATTCAAAAAGCAATATTTTCGATTTTCATTATCATCAGAAAAGGCAATTCTCAATTTGGAAAATCGGCTGTTCTTGTGTCGCATTGTTTTTCGTTTTATGCTTACGGCCATGGTATTATTGTTCATCGGCTATATTGTATGTCTAAAATCAGGGTTTTGACTACTGCAGGTATAGAGGCATATAGCTCCTCACATGACCACCCTCAGAAGGCAAAACCTTATTAACATGGTACACCTCTACCGTACCATGCGTCTCACCGCATAAGGGGAATGCTCGCATCACGTGGTATTGTATATGGTAAAAGGAGCCCACGATGAGGCAGATACATAGTATGCCCATTGCTCTCTCTCTGGAAGCGTGGCGACACCGGAGATCAAATCAAGTCATTGGAGGCTGTCGTCCGTATGCACAACGTCCGCCTCACATGGATGCGGCTCGCCCTTCATGCGACTCGCCCAACAACCCACGTTTCGTTTCGCGCTTGGTTCAAATAGCAATGTCTGCCTGGTCGGTGAAAACCCGACGTGCTATTCCGTCCCGGTATTGTAGGGGTGCGAGGGTCTATGGCCATACAACTACAGCCATGTATGACATGCGGCTAATGAGTACCCCCCCCTCTCTCCGTGCCGTATAACGCCTTCTTATACTAGGTGGTGTTTTTCCACCGACCGACCAAGACCATGATGACCTCAGACCTGTTCTGGAACTATCCGCGGAACGTTCCTCGCGGCACCAGGGCCTGGAAGTGGGGCATGGACAAGGTGATGAAAAAACTGGGCTAAGAATCGGACGGGAAAAAAAAACGAAAAGGGAACTAACTACTGTACGTATAATATGATTGTATTACGCGGGAGTAACGGGGGGCTATACGAAGAAATCAGGACCCATCACAACCACTTTTTTTTTTTTTTTTTCGATCCCATTTATTATCTTCGCCCTTCTATTATCTCTCCCTCTTTAGTCGCAACTCAGATCCGGCGTCTCTAACCCTTTTAGGACTGCAAACCCGTTTTGGGGACAATCCACTCTAATTCTAAGTAATTTGTCCCCAAAACGGGACTCCAGTCCTATAAGGGCTAAGCTAGGTAGGCTCTTCTCCTCCCTCCCCACTACGAGTATGGTACATATAACATACGTGCCTTGCATTTTTATCTTCGAGAAGATTTTCAGCATTTTCTTCCCTTCGTCGACTCTCGTTGAATTGTGCCTATACCCACGCTATGATAGGCGCTCCTCTCGACAGTAGCTGGCGTCATTTGAGAGTGAAAAAATGAATAAAAAACCTATATATTCCAGTTTTATTTGTGCTTGCGTAGATCTCTGCCCGCGCAGGCGAACTTCCTTAGATGTGCCCGCACTGAAAATAAAGCCTTTCCAAGCACAACGACCAGGTGGCACACCAAGCAGGCATGCCTCTCGTTAGGGCTAGGGTTAGGGTTAGAGTTCCGGGTCGGGGTGGTGGCGCCGTTAGCCGAAGCCAAAAATATGCTCACCGTCGGGAACGAATGCCTTACAGCTTCGTGACAAAACCCTCGTACCTCATTAGAAACAGCATCGTTTTGTGCGGGCACGTCTGAGAAGTTCGCCTGAGCGGGCAGAGTTCACGCCTGGTGGTGTTATTTAGCATATTTTGTCCTGATTACTCTATTGATTACTCTATTCCCCCGTAATATGTAACCGGAGCCAAATATGGTGCATGAATATAGGGGGATACCTAGTTTTAGAGTCCATTGTGGGTTTTGATCGCTTTTCTTACTACATATGCCCACCCTGTAATATATATTGGTACATACCTGGTAGGCACCAAAAATGTGCTGAAATATAATGACCGTTTGGCATAGATGGGATTGGCCGGTGTGGCACTTTTGTGCGGAGTAACAATGCCGGCTGCGCCGCTGTAGTGCCGGTATAGCTGGCTGGCGCATACCGGCACTACTATATAGGCGGTCGCCCACGGTGGTCCAGCAGGTAACCATCAAGATTGCTAAGGTTGAGATCGAGGGTTCCGAGTCTCCGTACGGAGATTTTATTTCTCAAATGACACCAGCTACTGTTGTCGAGAGCGCCTATTATAGCATGGGGTGGGCACAGTTAGACAAGTGCCGACGGGGGAAGAACATGCTGAAATCTTCTCGAGATGAAAACGCAAGGCACGTACATATATACCGTAGTGGGGAGGAGGGAGAAGAGCCTACTTCGAGACCCCGGATCTGAGCTACGACTAAAGAGGGAGAGAGAAAAGAAGGGCGAAGATAATAAAGGGGATGGATACATATATATATGTATGTATAGGGACCACTACTGTATCCCTGCCGCACTACGCCCCTCCGAGAAGTTTGGTACACTAAATAGTAGCGAGAAAACGATCGCTATCTTAGGAGATAGATGGTGGCCAAAGCAGGCGAAACAGGAAGGGGATTGTTGTTGTTGTTGTCTTCACATTAAAAACCGTGCCGGTCTCTCTATCCAGTACCTCCATCTGTCCGTACTAATCCAACACTTGACATGGTCGATTCCCGTGGTCACAGGCTAACTTACCCGAAAAAGGTATACTGAAATAAAACTGGAACCCGAAGGGTCCGCAAAGCGATCAAAGCCAGTCAAAAACAGATAGTCTGGAGCCCTCCGCTCCCCTCGATAGGATAAGCAAAAACATGATTTGTCATATATATGGAAACAACGCAATGAGCGCCCAAATGTTGGAGGTGTCTCTGTTAGGAGTAGGAACGGTGCTCCGTCTCGAAAGGGATGCGTGGTCAATGGTCGCATGACTTAAGGCAAGCAACAAATGAGTACGCCCCCCCCCCCGCTGCCCTTTTGGTCAGTCCCGACGGGGATGCGCGTGGTCAATGGTCAACTTCGTGAAGTACGGAAACCGAGCAACAAATGAGTGCGCCCCCACCTACCCTTTGATCGCACGCTTAAGTGTTGTCCCTATATTGTACCCTGTATAGTATATTTTGGGCTCTGAACTAGAATCGTACGTACCCCCGAAGGAAATGTTAATAGACATAACCTCCCGGCATTGTTGGGGCGCGAGGGTCTATGGTCATAACGACTACGGCCCATGCATGACATGCGGCTAATGAGTACCCCGCCCCTTCATTTGTAAGCCTATTATTTATCGCCTATACAATATCTCATTGAGGCTTTTTATGCCCCCTTAACCCCTTCAGAACTGCAACCACTTTTTGGGACAAAACTACTTGGAATTAGTGTGGTCTCATTTCCCCTGCCCCCCCCCCCCTCGTTATTTTGCACGCCAGTACCCCCCTACGTTTTACACACTATATTTGGTTCTGATCCCAGTATTACTGTGGAAAATAGTAATCAAGACTAAATATGTACTTCATTGAGGCCTTTTGTATTTTGTATTTTGTATTTTGTATTTTGTATTTTGTATTTTGTATTCTGTATTTTTATCCTCAGGCGGATTGGTAAAAATAAAAATCATGTATCGTGCCCCCTTACCCCCCCCGCCCCGCCCCCCGCCCCCCCCCTATCCCTCTGCATTACTTTCTGAAAGGTATACCTGCCGTTCTACAAGCGCCTCATGGTGACGAATAAGGAAGCATTTTCGGCCAAAGTGCAGGATATACTGGACTGGGGGATAGAAACTATCGTCCCCTGTCATGGGGACATCGTGCGGAGCGACGCGAGCGAGGTGTTGCGCGAGAAACTTCTTGGGAAAAGGTCGTCGTGAACAAAGGAGGAGATATGAAAAAAAAAACAGAAAAAACGCGACATCAAGAACACGATAGAAAAAAAAAACATGGATCATAAAGAAACGATCGCGAAAAGAAAAAAACACGATCGAAAATGGCCTAACAAAACGATCGGAAACGATTTAAAAGACAACAAATGATCACGAAAAACAAACGATGATGGAAAATGGCCAGAAAATGATCGGCGGAACGAATAACAAAAATAAAACGATCGACAAGAAAACGTAATTTTTTTTTTTTTTGTTTTGATCATAGGGGAGGCAAAGACGATAAAAACAAAAATGAGCAGCTTTTTGTTTTAATCGAATCACTCAACGAATTTTGATGCCGGAGGGCAGCCGGGCTATACTTTTGAGTGTACCCGCGCCGGGCACTTGCCCCTGTAGAAAGAAACTACAGGCGGGGATAAGTAGTTTTTTTTTGCCGGTAGGGTAGAGTTTTTTTTTTTTGTCGGTAGGGTAGAGGAAGTACAGGTACGTATATATACCCAACATGCTTCGAATATATTCGACTTGAGTCGACGAGGGAAGATAGTGCTGAACCCCTACCGCGACAAAGGCACGCTAGTTTTGGGGGGGGGGGGGGGGGGGGGGGGGGGGGGGCTACTTTGTGACCCTGGATCTGAGTTACGACTATTTTATTGGAGGGGAGAAGGACCAAGAAGGGGCGAATATAATGAAGATATAGAAGCAACCTGTTGTTTGGAGGGCGACGACGGGTAGAAAGATATACCAGTGGATTGAAGAACGAACAGGACGCGTACTGTGTGCAGGTTGCACCTGCATTTTTTTTTGTGTGCAGGATGCTGGTTTTAATGTGTGAGGCTGGCCTTTTGGGCCGCATGTTTTTTTTTTCGGAAAAACGCCATCAAAACACGCGGCGGAGCCGCGTGGCTGCCCCTGCCGACCTCGTGCTCCCCAAGGGGTTGGGGTTCGGGTTAGGGTCCGGGTTAGGGTTCGGGTTATAGGGGTGTGTCTGGGGTTGGCTTGGTCTGGGTCGACGGGCAAGGATGGAATTGGCCACACACAGCCTGCACACAAACTTTTGCAGATGCAACCTGCACATAACGCACGCCAACGAACAGGGGTTTTCATACAGGAAGAATGGGATGTTTATTACGGGGTAATACTAGAAGGATAATACTAGAAGGAAATAAATTATTTTCCGCGACATGGAAGGAACGGTTATAAGAACAGACGCACTTCAAAAAAAGAAGGCGGGTAGAGCAGCGGGAGCAGCGAGATAGCCAGAGTCGATACCTGTCGGGCGAGTCCCAGCACGAGCAGGGGAGAGCCAGGCGCCGAGTAGGGGCCGCCAGAGGACCGCTAGGCATCGTTATTTCGTTTTGTGTTTTCCCACCCACCCACCCACCCTCCCGCATTTATTTCCACGGCGGATGATGGACCAAACGGAGGGGAAAGGGGGCAGAGTAAGGGTCGAAGGCGGTCGATTTCGCGCTCGTCCGATATATATGAGCAGTGCCATCCTAAGCGTTTAGCGTTCGCGGTGGGTTCCGGATATAAGACGCGTGCGACGATAGAGGTACTGCTGTTGTACCGTTTTTTGGCTGAAATGTTTGACGCCTGCTACGATACGTAGAGGATGCACTTTTTGGCTGAAATGCTTTCTGTATAAACGGAGCTCCTTAGGGCCCGTTTTAACGAAGAAGAAAAAAAATCAATTTGGAAAAAAAAAAATCAAATCCGCTTTTCATTGGTCAACACACGCACCAGCACCAAAGATTAGGATCTTGGGGCATAATATTTGGTGCTGGTGCGTGTGTTGACCAATGAAAAGCGAATTTTAACTCTATTTTTTCCAAATTGAATTTATTTTATACTCGTTAATTCGGGGGGGGGCCCTTAACTCGAAATCGCCGGAAAAATATTTATCTTGTGTGGCTACATTTTTCCTTTTTACAGGGCATTTTCGTCGGGTAGCACTTTTATTTTCCTCCGAAAACAGCTTTTGGGTGAGGCGTGGGGCTCCTGTACCACCCTCAGAAACTAAAATATAGGGTGCACCTCTATCGTAGCACGCGTCGTTTTCTGAACGACGAGGGAGGGCTCCTTAGCCCCTTAAGAACTGCAGTCCCGTTTTGGGGACAAATTACTCATAATTAGAGTGGATTGTCCCCAAAACGGGTCTGCAGTCCTAAAACGGTTAACCCCTTAAGAACTGGTCCCACGAATTTGGGGATAAACTACTTGGAATTAGTGTGGGATTTCTTTTTCAGGTATGAATGGGTTATAACCCAAAATGGTCGGAATCTCATTCTTGTCCTGCAGATATTTTCATTTTGACACTTTAGGGCGTGGGGTTGATGGTCATCGGGTACATATTATAGCACCTTTATTTTCCTCCATTTTTTTTTTTTTTTTTTGGGTCAAGTAAAATACTCGTAGAGCTCCTCAAGTGACCACCCCTTCAGAAAAAAAAAGGATGGAGCACCTCTACCGCAGCATGCGTTTCAAGACCCTTACGAACCGTTAGAGACGGTAAACCACTCGAAAGCACGTTTTACGTGTAGTAGGAGGTAGATTAGCAGGGGTCATCTTCGCAGGAAATCTGGGCCGTTAGAGACGGAACCGCTGCTGCGCTGAATAACCGTGTGGCAATATTGGTGGGTTCCCGGCCATCGTCACGGAAGACCACTTGAAACTACGCGGTACTTAAGTGGTCGGTCCGTTGGGATTCCCCGGTATGAGCGGGCCGTTAGAAGGAACGGAACCGTGTGACAGTTTGGCAGTTTCAGAGTGTCGAAAGCACCACAGGGGGGGGGGGGTACAACGCCTGACGTGGAGAACCATACACGTCTCGGACAGATGATCGATTTTAATTTGACGATTTAGACCGTTCAAGGCGTATATGGTCCCGATCTTGTATGATCTGTATGATCTGTATGATCTGTATGATCTAGCTCATGTTGCCGAGTGGAACCCGTATATTCTGCATGATCTATAACACTTGTTTCTTGGGTCAGATCTGTGCTGTATCGTGTCCTTCGAAAGCTAATTGATGTCTTGAATTAGCATGAATTAAAATTAAAAAGGGCGTTGTATCGTAGGATTCGGTGAATGTTCCACACGGGGGCCGGATCCTGCACAACCTCTCACAGCAGCAGGTGATGAACTTACCCCAGGAGAACATGTGCTATGGAGTACGCAGGTTATACGGGTCCCACCCGGGCAGCATTGAGCTAGACCATACAGATCATACATATCATACGATCATACAGATCATGCAGATCATACAGGTCATACGTATCATACATATCATACAGATCATACAGATCAGGAATACATCTTATCTGCCCTGAAATATCTAGATCATCATGGAGTGGGAATCGACAATCTACCCGAAGTGTGTGCATTGTTGGTGGCAACAAAACAAGAAATCTCGACCTCAAATTGACGTATAGTACTAGCCGGCGCCTTCTGCATATGATATATCTGCGTACCCACGTGCCCTTATGGTATACCATGGGGCGCAATACTATTACGGGAGACCACATAGTAAACACTAGAAAATAGGACCAAATATTGTTTGAAAAAATAGGTAAATATATACCAGGTAGGTTTTTGTGTGTACCGTAGGTTCTATTTACTATGGTCTCCCATAATATATTTAATACCTGGTACTGCTTTTGAGGTGCCTCACACAGATCATGATCTAGATGATCTGTGTGCATTTGTTCTCAGCTGCTGTTGTGAGAGGTTGTGCAGGATCGATCTGCAAATAGTACAGCTCCAACCCAGGGAACTTGTATGTATGTCCTAGATCATGGCAGATTATCGGTCGGTTCCCTCCCACCCGGCGACATGATGAGCTAGATCCTACAGTTCAGGAACACATCTGTATGATCTGTCTGATCTAGATATATCGAAAGTGATACTCGATGATCTGTAGATGATCTATCTTGAGGTGTGAACAGGTGCAATATATACAGTAGTAGTAGTGCGTAAAAAACATGCTGTGGTACGTATACCACTTTGTCCGAAAATACAAGACGCATACATCTCTATGTATGAAAGTCTAAACGATCTTTACATTTCCGTACACAGTCAGTTGTGTGTATGTGGCACAATCTTAATCTCGATCTCGCAAAACATCAGGCGCACTGGTAGTATTACAGTAACTGCAGTAGTAGTGGTAGTAGTAGTAGCAGTACAGTAGTATCAGCCAATATTGTTTGAACCGTGAACTGCCAATGAATCGCCGCACGCAGCACACTCTCTCTGTAAAAAAAAATAGCTCTTCTTCTTCTTCTGTAGTCTACTACTGCTTTGTGCTGCAGTGAGACGCATGGGCGACCTCTCCTGGCGGTAATACCGGTCGATCGAGTTGCTTCGGTCAACGCGCACAGTAGAAGAGTAACCGAGCCGTACTCAGTACGTTCTGCTGCTTGCTGTACGTGCATAGGCAAAGTCAGTCGTAGGTAACAATCCAGTAGGTGACATTCACAGGTAGGTGGGGCCCGCGTGGGCGCAGATGCATGCAAAACTACGAGAGAACCTCGGCACGTATAACGGCGTGTGCACTTCCACTTGTTTGTATAGCTAGCTGCGGTATGGTACTTATTTCGATCACGAGCATACCACGTCGCCGTGCACAACAACAAGCGAATATGATCTGATTTCGTGGTGACGATGCAACAGAACTGGAAAAGCTAGCTGTAGAATATCCAAGGAAGGCATCATCATCATCATCATCACCCCAACATGTCCGGTATTTCCACTCTCCCCCCTTGGCTTGTGGAGTGTTCTCCTTCTGTTCTGTCTAACGAACACGCGCGCCACCTTCCAGCACCGTTAGCCTTTTTTCGGAATATGTATGTGTACGATGCGGTGTGCAAAATGTAAGAAAAACTGCTGTCTGCGTGTGTGTGTTCTGCTTTTCGTATCCAGTAGTACAGCAGTAGTACCTGTGGTACGTTGATATCTACTGTATCTACAGAGTGGTATATGGGTTACTATGCCAGAGTCAAAGATGCCATGAATAAGAGACATGCCAAGTAAGGCAAAATACGTGCGCTGTCAAGGATGTGTACGACCGAGTGCCCTAGACTATACGAGTATAACCTAGTAGTTTGGTGCCATCAGTCAAGGCCTGTCAAGGTAAAAACTCTGTCTGTCACGAGAGGCAAAAGTGCGCTGTCCTGAGACTCCTCACGTCTTTGATTGTTGTTCTGATTCGCAATTTTTTGCGTTGTCCACACAGCGTTGTGTTCTTGTAACAATCCCCTTGCTGCGTTCACGATGCTGTCGTATTATCTCTATGCCTCTCGTAGTACAGCAGTAGGTAGTAGGCTGTGACCACAGAGCGACACACATGGATAGCTTATTGCAGCTCTCTACTGCAGCAGCAGCAGCAGGCAGAAACAAGAATCAGCACGGACACTGACTAGAAAAAGCAGCGTGTTGTATGTGCTGGATGCATATCGATGGATATGTCATGGCAATCCGTTACACATACATACATGATGAACGGACGAAACGCAGAATACGCCATACATCACACAGGCTCTTTCTTGTTGTTGTCATATGCACACCCAGCACCTCCTGGAAATGCCTAGAAGTACAAAAACAAAACACAGTACTTTTAAGTACTGGTTCGTACTGTAGATGTTATACGCACATGCATTGGATACATAGGAGGCACACGGGCACACAGCACAGCTCACATCGCACAGCGCACATACACCCAAGCACACAGCACACACAGCACGCAGCTACTATAATAGCACAACAAACACACCGCTCGCACACACGAGAGCGGAGCTATTAATATACTGCTGCTGCTCATTGCTGCTGCTGCATGTACGAATGAATGCAGATTATTTTACCGCAATCAATTGCACGAACAAAATATGTGAGATCACCGCAGCAAGATTTCTCACCGTCACACAACTATCAACACATTCTCGGCTCATCATTTTATTTCCTTCTCAAATAAAAAAAATAATTCATTCCGACGGCAACGGTTTTCTCGCAGCGAAAATATTGAAATGCTTCGGAAAAAATCAGGAAAATTATTCGAGGATTTAAAATATTTCTTCAAGAAAGTATATACTACTTGTACAAACAGGGGTTGGGAGCTGCCCCCCGTCAGGCAAACATATGTTCTGTAAAATTTATTTCAGTTTTGTTAATTTTTGATCGTTCTCTCCGCCTCCTCCACACTAAAATCAAGACAACTTCGCCTGTCTCAACCTGTCAACGGCAGGATCGTTTTTGTTTTTTTTTAGATCCCCCTTTTGCTCTCAAAATCTTTCGGATTTGTTTTCCCGCGAAAGTTGTTCGTTTTGTCGTCAGTATTTTTTTGTCCTCTCAAAACCCCCGCGGCCGCTTGCCCCTGCGTACTGACTGCGCGCACACACACAACCACTCCACTTCCCCCCCCCCACATCATCATCATCATCCACGCCCACCACCACAGCAGCAGGCAGCAGCAGGGCTGTCTCGGAATCATAGACTCGTCTACTCGAACAGGTACGCTCTCTCCTTCCCGGCACACGCACACACGCGCCCACGCGCGCGAGCCGGACAGCATCGTGTATCTACCGTATCTATCTCTCTGTCGAGAGTCTCTCTCTACTCTGGAGCTGACGAGACGTGATGATAGTGATCTAGATTTCGGGTTTTGTGTGCGATGTTGTTGCGCACACACACACGTTGTTTGTCTGTTGACAAGCAGGCACGTATATGTGGATACGGTCAAGATGCTGGGAGCTAGTTTACACGGCGAGTCTGTGATGCGTGTGTGCTATGGTAGGCGTCGTGCGATCTGATGTTGTGGCAGGCAAGTGTTTGTCGAGGCTGTTTTGTTTGCCCCTGGGCTGTAGCAGTTGGGAGAGGATGCTACTACTGCTGCTGCTGCTGCTGCTTCTGAATTTGATGCTACCTGCAGTTATACGTAAAAAATGGTACGGATACCACGCTCTCGTCTTGGCTCGCCGCCTGTGTACTTCACTGCTGGTCGAACGAACTGCTTGCTGCAGCTGCTGCTGCCGCTGCTGCTGCTGTTTGATACGCTTTCACACACACCTTCATGCACACAGACAACAGATGGATGCGTACCGCCGTATATACGAGGCATATCGTACTGTAGCATCATACACACAGGCTACACCACGTACATACACAGGCGACCCCCCCNTTGTTCTGCTGTTGTATCATATGTGGACATATAAAAAGTACAGTCTGAAACAGGAAGATTTTAATGTTGCGTGTATATCATCGCCGCACACCAAAAAAAAAAGATGAACCGAACGAACGCACGCAGCTCCAGCACGGAGCAAACCGAGAGCTGGTACACGAGACAAAACACGGGTGGTACGCTATGAGACGGGACTCGCACTCCATGAAAGAAGCACTGCGAGTACTGTCAGCTATTCACCTCGTCGAAGCCGTTTTTGGCGAGAGATTCGACAAAAAAAAAAAAATCACAGATAGATATCATACCATCCATCCATCCATCCATCTTCCTCACGAAAAAAACTCGAAACAATAGCAGCAGCAGTTTTCACACCTACGTACAGCAGTAGTAGCTGTGGGTGTGCGTAAGGTTTTCCACCACTTTGTTCGCAAATACAGGCACGGTCTGGTCACTAAAAGGTACACACAAACGGTCCTTGCAATTTCGACACCACAACTCTGTGCGAAAATGAAAAGCACCGTTTTTTCGGCACCATGGTGTTGTGACCATCCCCATGTATTACCTTCGCCCTTCCTGTGTTTATCCTTCCTACGAGTCTGCATTCCTAGTCTATCTCTCCTTCCTAGTCTTATCTCTCTCCTTTCTCTCCTTCCCAGTCTATCTCTCTCCTCCATGTCTGTGTGGGGTACGTCGTATGGCTCGTATCTAATAAAGAACGGTAATTTATATGTTTTTGAACAACGAACTGACCTGCTTAGCTCCTCGGAGGGAGGCCATGAGCGGGTTAGCGGCGACGACGGCAGGCGCCGCGCACACGAGAAGAGCTACAACTCGAACCATCCTGTAAAAAGAAAACGAAACGACAGCAGCAGCAGCAGCAGTACGTAGCAGGAGCAGTAGGATATCGAGGGACGCCACAGACAAGGAGCGGGGGGGTTGTTCTGCTGTTGTATCATATGTGGACATATAAAAAGTACAGTCTGAAACAGGAAGATTTTAATGTTGCGTGTATATCATCGCCGCACACCAAAAAAAAAAGATGAACCGAACGAACGCACGCAGCTCCAGCACGGAGCAAACCGAGAGCTGGTACACGAGACAAAACACGGGTGGTACGCTATGAGACGGGACTCGCACTCCATGAAAGAAGCACTGCGAGTACTGTCAGCTATTCACCTCGTCGAAGCCGTTTTTGGCGAGAGATTCGACAAAAAAAAAAAAATCACAGATAGATATCATACCATCCATCCATCCATCCATCTTCCTCACGAAAAAAACTCGAAACAATAGCAGCAGCAGTTTTCACACCTACGTACAGCAGTAGTAGCTGTGGGTGTGCGTAAGGTTTTCCACCACTTTGTTCGCAAATACAGGCACGGTCTGGTCACTAAAAGGTACACACAAACGGTCCTTGCAATTTCGACACCACAACTCTGTGCGAAAATGAAAAGCACCGTTTTTTCGGCACCATGGTGTTGTGACCATCCCCATGTATTACCTTCGCCCTTCCTGTGTTTATCCTTCCTACGAGTCTGCATTCCTAGTCTATCTCTCCTTCCTAGTCTTATCTCTCTCCTTTCTCTCCTTCCCAGTCTATCTCTCTCCTCCATGTCTGTTGTGGGGTACGTCGTATGGCTCGTATCTAATAAAGAACGGTAATTTATATGTTTTTGAACAACGAACTGACCTGCTTAGCTCCTCGGAGGGAGGCCATGAGCGGGTTAGCGGCGACGACGGCAGGCGCCGCGCACACGAGAAGAGCTACAACTCGAACCATCCTGTAAAAAGAAAACGAAACGACAGCAGCAGCAGCAGCAGTACGTAGCAGGAGCAGTAGGATATCGAGGGACGCCACAGACAAGGAGCGGGGGGGTATCCTACTACTACTGCTGCTGCTGCTGCCATCATACGTACTGCTGTCGTCTCGTTTTATTTTTACAGTACGAGCTACAGCACGTATACGAGCTACAGCACGTACACACACGAGCCACCCTCCCCACGCCCCCCCGCCACCGTTTCTCTACGCTCCTCCCTCCCAACGCTCACGCCCTACCCCCCCGCTCCTTGTCTGTGGCGTCCCTCGATATCCTACTGCTCCTGCTACGTACTGCTGCTGCTGCTGCTGTCGTTTCGTTTTGTTTTTACAGGATGGTTCGAGTTGTAGCTCTTCTCGTGTGCGCGGCGCCTGCCGTCGTCGCCGCTAACCCGCTCATGGCCTCCCTCCGAGGAGCTAAGCAGGTCAGTTCGTTGTTCAAAAACATATAATTACCGTTCTTTATTAGATACGAGCCATACGACGTACCCCACAACAGACTAGAAAGGAGAGAGATAGACTGGGAAGGAGAGAAAGGAGAGAGATAAGACTAGGAAGGAGAGATAGACTAGGAATGCAGACTCGTAGGAAGGATAAACACAGGAAGGGCGAAGGTAATACATGGGGATGGTCACAACACCATGGTGCCGAAAAAACGGTGCTTTTCATTTTCGCACAGAGTTGTGGTGTCGAAATTGCAAGGACCGTTTGTGTGTACCTTTTAGTGACCAGACCGTGCCTGTATTTGCGAACAAAGTGGTGGAAAACCTTACGCACACCCACAGCTACTACTGCTGTACGTAGGTGTGAAAACTGCTGCTGCTATTGTTTCGAGTTTTTTTCGTGAGGAAGATGGATGGATGGATGGATGGTATGATATCTATCTGTGATTTTTTTTTTTTTGTCGAATCTCTCGCCATAAACGGCTTCGACGAGGTGAATAGCTGACAGTACTCGCAGTGCTTCTTTCATGGAGTGCGAGTCCCGTCTCATAGCGTACCACCCGTGTTTTGTCTCGTGTACCAGCTCTCGGTTTGCTCCGTGCTGGAGCTGCGTGCGTTCGTTCGGTTTATTTTATTTTTTGGTGTGCGGCGATGATATACATACACGCAACAATAAAATCTTCCTGTTTCAGACTGTACTTTTTATATGTCCACATATGATACAACAGCAGAACAAATAAATATGTTCTCTTTTAGGTTTTTTCGGTTTAGTTTTTTTTTTGCAATTTTTTTTTCCGCTTCTCCTCGCGAAATAAAATGAGCGTTAGATTTTCTCTGCTCTCTCTTCTCGTATGTACTGCTTTTAGTCTAGGTATACCATACGGTATTTACGTACTCTGTAGCCTAGACAATAAACATGGATTGATGGACCGCCCAAGACGCACGTACATACGACCATACATGATCCTGTACTACCAGTACGTAGAGGACAACGCTCTAGAGTATGCATCCTTACTCCACTGCTGTGAGATATGGGCGCTGGCCCTGACAGCCTACTACCTGGTACACATCTTGACCCTCGATGGTCCCACATGACATTCATTCATCTTGGCCTACAGGCGGTCCGTCCGTAGACTTGAGCGATATACGTATCCATACACGAGATTTTTGGAACTCTCAATTCCATATAGCACGAAAGGTGTTCACAACGTCTTGTCTGTAAAACACGCACGAGCCCTGAGATGGCATGCTGACACCTGACACTACTGCTGTGTGACGTACGCAAAAATGACCGGATTTATTTACGTATTTTCGGAACTCAGGAACACCAACACAGATATCCTACGAGGAAAAATAGCAAATGTGTACGCCCCCACTACCCCCCCCCCCACAACACGCCTCGAAGAGCTGCGTGGCCAACCAATGGTCAAATCAAAGTAATGACTAAAAGCAAGCCCCCCCCCCCCCTCCCGCGCCTGTGGGGCTGGGTTTATCCACTACTTTCGTATTAATACTACTATCATAAACCATTCAATTAGTCCAGCTGACCAATAAAAAAGAGAAGAGAAAAAAAGAATAGATAGAAATAAAAGAAAGAGAAACAAAAACAAATAGAATATAAAAAAAATATATTCCCCGGTAGAACACCCCCCCTCCGCCACCCCCTGCTGGTGTGTCAGATCCCCGCCTCCGCTGACCCTGTACCGACCCCTACACACGCACTCTTTTTTTTTTCGGTCAGTCGCTCCGCCGGCTCGGTGGCGGCGACCACTACCCCGAGGAGACCGGTAACCCGGAGAAGCCCACCGAGGAGCCCACCGCGGAGCCCACCGAGAAGTCCGCCGACAGCGAGGAGGGAGCATCCACCTCTTCTCCCGTTGACCCGACCGTGTCTCCCACCAAGGGAGGTGGCGACGAAGAAATGCCTGCCGGGACTTTCGAGCACCTGGGGTGCTACAATGACAACAAGGACGACCGGGTGCTCGGCCACAGGCTCAGGTCTCCCCTGATGAACGCTGAGGTGTGTTGTGTTGTTTGTGTGCGCTCTGTGCTGTGTGCTGCTGCTGCTGCTGTGTGTCGTGTTCGTTTTCATTTTGTTTGTTGTTCATAATCGGTTGAACTAACAGCTGACGCAGGTGTTTATAATTTTGGTATTCATAATCGGTTGAACTCACAGCTGACGCAGGTGTTTGTATACTCGTAATAGTTTTATTTACGTAAGCCTTTATTGCCTTTCAGTACAGCAGTGTATGATGTGTATGTACATAAAAGTGGAAGATTGAACGAACGATTCCAGAATCATGGAACAAAAACAAACCTAAAAGTAGTCGTACGTCTCTGATGCACTGGGTAGTCATTACTACTACAGCAATAAGTTGTCTTGTGTTTGTATTAATAGTGCGAATTAAAACATGCAACAAATTCATTACTGGTACTCGTATACAAGTAGTGGTGTCTCTTTTTATTATATGTTGTCAGGCATTATATTGAAACGGCTGAAAGCCAGCAGCGAAAAGCGCAAGCAGCGGCGCCAAGGGCAGCGAATTACCTCTTAAAAATCCAGATTCTGCTCACAAAAATCATACAAAAATAGATACGTTCGCGCGTGTGTTCGAGCACATGCTACTCGTACCGTACGAAGCAAGAGATTTTATTAAAAAAAAACAAGAACATGAACATCACAATCATGAACGAAGAATGACTCCGGCCGCTCGGCTGGTGATTTGCCGAATGTTGTTCCCCCCCGCACGCCAGACTGCATGAGGCGGGGTGGGGGTCGCAGGTCGTGCTGCGGTGCATGCACGTAGGGATGTAAAGTTTCCAGGCGCATACTACATCTTCACCGAAACAGCCATTATTATTATCATTATTATTATATTTTTTCAACTTTTTGTTTTGGTAGAAAAAGGCGCCAGCGAATAAAGATGACGAACGAGTCAGCTGCCACGCAGCTCTGTGAGGTCGACCGACAGTGGAATGCATATGTATACGATACACGTCCTGAAAGGTCGATACGTATACTCGTACATACTCTCGGTACATCTACATGGTACACACGAGCTTTGCAAGCTGCTGCCTGACAGACACATTCAGCCACGCTTGTGGAATCATCTCTCATCACACAGCTGATGGAAGGAAAAACCGGTTTTTATTTATTTCTGTTTTACTCCTTTCGTAGTGATGTGTTTTGAGTTTTTTCTTTTCTTTCTTGTACGCGGTACCCGGTACCAGGCAACGTCAATATAGCTCACCCTGCCCCCCCCCCCCCCCCCCCCCTCCTCTCCCCTCCTCTCCCCGCTCCCCCCCATCCCCTCCCCTCCCCTCCCGCCCTCCGCCTCTTTCTCCCCCCCCCCCCCCCCCTCCTATCGCCTCTGCGTGACTGTTGCTTGTTTCCATTTTTTGTGTTATGGTACAATAGATGTGCGTGGAGCACTGCAACACCCGCGGCGCCTCGTACATGTCGCTCCAATTCGGCAACGAATGCAAGTATTACTATTTTCGCGATCTCGGATGGCAGATAGAGATGATCGATAGATAGATAGATCGATCCCTACTTCTTCTTGGGGGATGATCTGTAGAATGATCTGTGCAGATACATTTCATATCCCATGTAGATCTGTAGAATGATCTGTAGAATGATATGTAGATCGATGCCTACTTCTTCTTGGGAGATGATCTGTAGAATGATCTGTGCAGATATATTCATATCCTAGATAGATCTGTAGAATGATCTGTAGAATGATCTGTAGAATGATATGTAGATAAGATCTGTGCAGATATATTTTTCCTACATAGATCTGTAGAATGATCTGTATAATGATCTGTAGATAGATAGATAGATGATGATCGATTCCCACTTCTCGGACGATCTAAATATTCGAGGGAGGATATATTCCTCTCCTATATATATAGATCTGTAGCATGATCTGTAGACTGATCTGTAGAACGATCTAAGTCATGCTCACGAGCGGGAATCCGTCATAATCTGCCTGATCTACAACATTCTGTCCATACATATCGCATGTTTTCTTTGGGCACCATATCTTGTTCCTACTTTATATCGTTTACGTAATAATACGTACGTACGTATATATATATATGTATGTATTCCGCGTTGTGATTGGCTGTGTTTTTTTCAGGCTGGTGCAGCCGAGAAGAGGACCTCGACTACGAGCGCCATGGGGGCGTCGGTGTCTGCGACATCTACTGCGAAGGTGACGAGGTAAGTTCACCCCCCCCTGGTCACAGGCGGCGAAACAGGGAAGGGATAAGATTACGTACGAGTAGCAAAAAGTTTCTTTGTAATATATGGAAACAACGTAATGAGCGCCCAAGTGCTACAGGTGTCTCTTGTAAAGAGTAGGAACGGTGCCCCGTCTCGAAAGGGATGCGTGGTCAATGGTCAATGGCCAAATGACTTAAGGCAAGCCCAATCCCCCTCACATGCTCCGTCCCAGCATTGTAGGGGTGCAAGGGTCTATGGTCATACGACTACGGCCATGCATGAAAATGAAGTACACCCCCCCACCACCACCCCGTCCTCCTGATTCCTGAATGCCACCAACAGGTTGTGGACAACCCGCGTTTGGGACTAACGCACACGCTGAGAGCCCTCACGCTCCATGGCCTGGTCCTTATTGGCGCCTTTCACGTGGCCAGGCTAGGCTGGGAAGAGTTTTATCAGTGGGGTGAGGGGCCCGTGGGACAACTTCTCCTCTCGCCCTTGTCGGCTAGCAGCGGCGGCAGCGGCGGCGGCGGCGGCGGCGATGGTAGCTTGGTTTACCAGGGGATAGGTTTGGTTTTGGTCTCGCAACGCAGTTAGTCAGGGAAACTTTATATTGGAAACCCCAGCGGTAGCTTGGTTCACCAGGGGATAGGTTTCGTTTTGGTCTCGCAACGCAGTTAGTCAGACGAAAATATAGTGGAAACCCCTGCGGTAATTTGTTTCAGGAGGGGGTAGGTTTCTTCCCCCCCCCCCCCCGTGGGTGCGTGCACCCTTTTTTTTCGCGGGTGGTGGCACGACTACTGACCAGTCTCATTGTCTTGTCGTGGAGAGAGTTCCTCATACCCCCCCCCCCCCTCGGAAGCCCACCGCGGGTCTTCGCTGGCCGCCCGCTTGTAGATCTTGGTTTGTTTCCGGAACCTGCACGTCCCTCTTGCGGCACCCCGCATCAGCCTCTCGGCGAATGTCTGCCAATACGCCTCATTTCAGCATAACTCCTAAGAGTATAAGATAAGGCTGTTGCCATTGCAATGGTCATTACGAGGACACTATTGCGATGATAATTACGAGTATATTTGTACCTGAGTACACCGCTGCAATGATAGTTGTGAGCACATTATATTATGAACACTCCAATCATAATCCCCAAGCCTAAATTCCAAATAATTTTGCCCGCTAAATGCAGAATGTTAATGTTGCATGCAGTTTGTAAATGAAGATTTTTTGATCGTGTGATTTGTTTTTCTTTTCTTTGTTTTTTCTCGTTTAGTTTAATGAGTTTTTTTTTTTTTTTGTAGTGTTTTGAACATGTTTCTTGTTTTTTTCTCGTCATATAGTTTGGTTGTAAAGGTGCTTTAACGTTTTAATGTTTTTTTTTTTGTTTCCGTTGTTTTTTCTCGTTTTGTTTTTCCTCGTTACACCCACCGGTAACATAAAAAAGAAGAAACAATCGTACGGCGACGAGAGTTCCATGGAGGCGATCGCCTTCTTCACTCGCTTGGGCCAGGCTATCCTCAGCGCGGGACGGACGTTCTACATGTTCCAGTCGTGCGGCCACTGCACGCTCATTCGGAAGCTGCTGATTCGCACAATCACCATCGTCAACGGCGCCCACGCTGTCGATGACATCCACCGTGCTGTGAGTTACACGACGCAGACAGACGCAATTTTTAGTATTGCAGTGTAGGTTGGAAACCCTTGGCTTTTGGAGGGAGGGGGGGGGGGGGGGGGGGGTTGTATTCGTACCATCACCATCGTCAACGGCGCCCACGCCGTTGATGGGATCCACCGTGCGGTGAGTTACGGGAAGCAGACAAACGCGTCGTTTTTGTGTTACAGTGCAAGTTGGAAACCTTTGGCTTTTGGTAGGAGGGGTGTGTGTACTCATGTCATGCATGGCCGTAGTCGTGTGGGGGGCGGGCGTACTCGTTTGTTGCTTGCCTTAGCCATTTGGCCGTTGACCACGCATCCCTTTCGAGACGGAGCGGGGAGGGGGGGAGGGGTGTACTCATTAGCCGCATGTCATGCATGGCCGGCCGTAGTCGTATGACCATAGACCCTCGAATCCCTGCAACGCCGTCCGGAAGAGGGGGAGTGGTATGTTGTTTCAAGAGGACAGCCACGCTGGTGTAGAACAGATGGGCGAAGATAACAAATGGGATGAACAAGAAAAAGGAAAGAAAAAAAAAGACACAGACAGACACATTTTGTGACAATCGCTCGCATTGTTTCGAGGATTGGGTATATATATGCCTCGTGCTACGGACGAACCACTACGTGCCGGTATGCTGTAGACGGCAGACGTCGGAGTTGCTCTCTCCGTTTGTTGCTTTCGATAGCACTATTTTTAGGCAGCAGTCGTGGTCGTGTACGCACGAGAGGTACCACCATGTCCTTAAGTCTAAATACCGTTTTTATACACACGTTTAATTCCAATGTTCCTTACTTATCGCGGGCACGGTATCGGTTTATCTTAATCTTGGCGCCGACAGCAAGGATAAGGGTGTATGCCTGATACCCCCCCCCCATATAATACCCCTGTATCGAGTGGAAAAGTACTCTAATTCTCGCGCAGTATTTCTCCTGCTCTATCCGCGAGCACGTTCACCTGTCCTCCCCCCTTCCCCTTACCCTCTTTTTGCCACGCTCTCCCGTCGGTGCGACCCGCTCTCGTGCGCGTGCTGCGGTTTGGGCGGCTCTCTCTGTTTTGTTTGCGCGCGGCAACTTGCGTCGTCCAGGCTTGGAGGGTGCTCATGGCGAGAGAGATCGAGATGGCGTTCCCGGACGCTTCTGAGAAAGAGCTGAAGCGCATGTCGCCTGACGAGTCCTGCGCGATTTGCCTCAAGGTCATGACCTCCGCCAAACGGTGAGGGTTCTCGCGCACAACGATCGGACAGATTTCGAGCTACTGCTGTAGTTTTTTTCTGCAGTAGATCCTGTGTTTGCCGTTATGATAATGTTGTGCAATGTGCGCCGCATAATACAGCGTACAGATCCCACCGCGACAATTATGTGCGCCAGATCAGTGCCATACAGACCCCCCAACAGGCAAAACGTGATCTTCAAAAGTAGATCTTGCAGCTCGTACATATAATATNCTTTCCTCTGTTCCTACCCTCTTGCGATGTACTCAGACCATGACCTGCGGCGGGTACGATGCGTTCGACCTGTACCGCCTGGACTGGCCCGAGCCTTCCACGGACCCGGAGTACATCGAGTGCCTCGCCGACGCTAAGGACGACCGCGTCCTGGGCCACATGATCGCGGCGGACGACATGACCAACGCGATGTGCCGCACCCACTGCGAGGGGAAGAAGGCCCTCTACTACGCTACCCAGGTGCAAACACAAGAAAAAAACAAAACAAAAATTGGGTAGTTTTCTACTACGCTACGACCCAGATGGAAACACGAGAAAAATAAATAAATAAATTGGGTGGTAGAAGTAACCCCTCTATGATAGTATCTGGTAGGGGACCGGTTTTTACCGGTGCCGGTTTGCCCGCCATGTATGTAGAGCGCCTGGTGTGGAATCGCTCGTAGGCACAGATGGGATGGGGATCTTCCACCAAGTGTTGGAAGTGTGCGGAGTAGTACCGTTTTCCGGTTTATATGGTGCCGGTAATCATGGTGGGCTGACCCGCCTATCACCGGCATTACGCAAGGACCGGCACTGATATACGTACGTACGTGTAATAATCGTCATAAGTTTAGTTTTTGAGATTTTAATGAACTGAATTCGTATGTGGGAGTCGGATGTTTTTCCCCGAATTTCTCGCACGAAGTAACCGCACCACTCGTTGTTGTTGGACTCACCCGTATGGGTTTTAACTGAAAAGCTCAGGAAAAATTGAGGAAATTGGCTTATAAGTGGAACCACGATGAATTCATTAAGGTCATGTGAGATAAAAAAAAAAAGCAGTCATATGTCATTGTGAGATTTGTCAACCCACACTATTAAAAATATAACTCACTATTACTATTATAACTTTTTAGCTTGGTAACGTGTAGATCCATGAACCGTTCGAGGCGTGTTCCGTAATATTTATAACCTTTTTTGTCTTCTTGCGTTTTTTGTTCTTCTTTTTTTTTTTTCTCATGATGCAGTGGGGAAACGAGTGCTGGTGCGGAACCTCCGATGTGTACGCAGACTACGAGAGGCACGGCAAGGGCACTTGCCACAGGGGCTGCGCGGGAGAACCCGACGTCGCTTGCGGTGAGATAGAACCCCTATGATTCATACACGTCTCGAGAGTTCTAGTAGATAGATACTCTATACCGTCCAAACTACATCCATCCGTAGAGTGTATATCTGCACGTATGCCTAGTATCGCATCGACATCATGCGATATATATGAAACAAGCCTCTCACAGCGCGGGGTAGGTTGACCTACCTCCCACACCTACACCCCCTTCGTGCTTTCTTTCCTTCCTTTTGTGCTAATCTTCTTCCATGTTAACGTCTCCCCTCCTTCCCTCCCTTCCTCCCTCCCTCCCTACCCTCCCTCCCTCCCTTTCCTCCCCTCCCCCCTACCTTCCCCCCTCCTACCCCAGGTGGCTACAACGCGTTCAGCCTGTTCCGCCTCATCGGAGACGACAGCCCCGACGCCTCAATGGAGCCCACCATGGCGCCCACCGTCATCGACCCCACCGTGGGCCCTTCTTCCACCACCCCGGAGGAGACCAACGCCCCCGACCCGGCACCCACCGCCGCCCCCACCGAGCACAAGACGAGGGCGCCCCACCCGTGCAAGACCAAGCACCCCGTGGCCCCGACCGGCATGCCCGTGGCGTCCACCGACATGCCTGTGGCCACCCCCACTGACATGCCTGTGGCCACCCCCACTGACATGCCTGTGGCCACCCCCACTGACATGCCTGTGGCCGC
The DNA here is from genome assembly GCA_008828725.1 of Saccharina japonica. Taxonomy (NCBI): domain Eukaryota; class Phaeophyceae; order Laminariales; family Laminariaceae; genus Saccharina; species Saccharina japonica. Next base: position 22,303 of record MEHQ01003140.1, read on the forward strand.
CCCCACTGACATGCCTGTGGCCGCCCCCACTGACGAGCCCGCCGAACAGCCCACCGACAAGCCTGTGGACCGCACTGAGCCGGACAGGAGTGGTGGTGGTGGCGGCGGCGGCGGGGGTGACTACGCCGAGCTTCTTGACCTCCACAACAGGATCAGGTGAAAAAGAGAGAAATACAATAGTGCTGTGTGTGTTGGTGTGTGTGTATTTTTTTTTCGGTTTGGTTTGTTTGTGTTTTGTGTTTTTTGGGGGCGGGGGTTTCGGATTTTTGGAGAGGGTCGTATATAAATAGCATGCTATTAATAAATGGCGTTTTTGCCGAAACATGTTCGTGTCTACGAAATAAATTATATGCTCGGGAACAAAAAAAAGACGAATAGTTTCACGAACGTAATAATGGTACATATATATGCTACCACAACTATTAATATGAGAGTGGACTAGGTTGTGTGTTGGTTTTTGGTCTCGGATTTGAAGAGAACCCCAACGTACTCTCTTATGTTTTACCACGACATGGGATAGTTTATTTTTTATTTGTGTTTTTTGTTTTTGTTTCAGTTTCGGAAATAATTGCAACGTTCTACCTGGTATATATGAACAGTGTTAAGACCATCGATCAAGGGAAATAGCGGATTTGGTTTCAGATTGCACATAATCGAAACGCACTACGACATCACTCATGTTACCCCCCCCCCCCCCCCCCCCTATATTAACAGTGTTACCCCCCCCCCCCCCACCCGCCGCCACCTTCGCCGGCCCCCATTTTCTTTTGTCTGCGTTTGGACCAGGTGCATGCACGACGCCGCACCTCTCACCTGGAACTCCGATGTCGAGGCTCACGCCAAGGTACGTACGCACCTCGATCGCTCTCGTTCAATACATTGGCCCCACCCAAATGTTGGGAGTGTCTCTATTCGGAGTAGGAACAGTGCTCTTCTCGAAAGGCATGCGTGGTCAACGATCAAATGACTTTGTATACAAGGCATGCCACAAATGAGTACCCGCCACTCGATGACTCTTTTTACCCACCAGTAAAGCGTGGTAACAATCAAAATTGTTTTAAGGCAAGCAACAATCGAGTACGCTCCCCCCCCGCGCGTGAATCGGGACTATATATACCGCAGAAATACGCGAGGGAACTGGCCTCGACGAAGTGCGGGCAGCTGGTGCACAGCAGCGGCAGCGGGTTCGGGGAGAACCTCTTCATGTGCTGGGGCGGAGGAGGAAACTGCTACAACGACAAGGGGGCCATGAAATCCCTCTGTAAGTGGAGTCGTTTCCCCCCCCCCCCCGCCTCCTCCCCCCTATGGGTCATATGGCTACGGCCGTGCACGACATGATGAGTAATGTCCTCGCTGTCTTGTGTCGAAATAACGACTTGGCCTGTCGGTACTCGTATTTTTTGCGTGTTTTTTTTTAATGTTGCCGATTCTTTTTTGTTCACACGTGCTGATTGTATTCGTTTACATGTTGATTGAATGTTTTTGTTCACCCGTGTTTTTTTTTTTTCTTCTGCGTGTTTTCTTTAATGTTGTCGATTGTTTTTTTGTTCAACGTGCTGCTTGTATTTCGTTTACATGTTGATTGTATATTTTTGTTCACCGTGCTTTTGTTTTTTTTTGCGTGTCTTTTTTTCTTCTTCTCGTTTTTTTTTTTTTCTCGACAGACGATGGAGAAGTCACGGGCGGAACCGTCGGCTCTTTCGGCGGACACGCCACCCAGATCTTGTGGAAGTCCACCACCGAGCTCGGCTGTGCCCTCGACACCTGCGAGAAGGGCGGAGACACTTACGAGGTCCTCGTCTGCAACTACAACCCTCCGTGAGTGTCTGAACAGATGGTGTCGAGATAGATCAGATAGATCCCTACTGCTGTGTTTGACAGATGACAGATGAGACAGATCCCTGTTTCAGTTAACCCTTATAGGACTGGAGTCCCGTTTTGGGCACAAATTACTTAGAATTAGAGTGGTTTGTCCCCAAAATGGGACTGCAGTCCTAAAAAGGTTAACCGAAGGTATATACGCCCTACTTCCAAATCTAGTGTTTTGACAGATGGTACATATTGCAAGTTCAGTTATAAACTACCGAGATACAGTCTGCAACTACATCCCTCCATGAGTGTCGTGTGCCCAGAGAGAGATCAGATACGTACTCGTAGATCCCTACTGCTGCGTTTGACGAACTTTTACACACGCACGTATCTGACGAGATTTACCCCATTCCCACCCCCGTGCCCCGGTACGTACATGGGCGAGAACGATAATTACCCCACGTATCTGACGAGAACTACCCCTTCGCTTTCCCCCCCCCCAATGCACAACTTATTTTCCACAGCGGCAACTACATGGGCGAGCTCGAGAACGAGGTTATGCCCCGCGGTAGCGCTTCCGGCTGCGGCTACGACTAAATCTAGGCGTCGCTTCTGGGTCCGCCTCTCTTACCACTTAGCGTGATGAGGGTGGCGGGGCCTGCCAGTAAACCTGGACGAATACTACTACATACACCTCTTCTTTGAATACTACTACATACACCTCTTCTTTGCTTTCCCTTTAGTGGTTTTAAGCTTGTGTGTTTTTTCCCTCCTTGCGTATTTTATCTGAAGTCGAATGTAATTTTTGTAGGGTAATAGTTGAATATAATAGTTTCATCGGTTAGAAACGCCGTAATTAGGGGATAGTCTCCGCTCGTCCCCCCCCCCCCGGCCCCCTCTCCCCCTACCCCTCCCTGCATCAGTATGGGGAATGGGTCAAGGCTTAATATACCAGTTTTAGTGCAGGGAGAGGTCCGTCAAGCGGTCAAACCGGTCTTTTCGGTTGACGTCATTGACACGTCAATAATCACTTCGACCGTACTATACTAAAGTTAGTGTAGGGGGAGGAATCACACCGGTCTTTTGAAGTCACGTCAAGGACACGTCAAGACATATTTTGACCGTACTATACTAGTTTTAGTGTAGGGGGCGGTCAGTCAGGCAGCCAAACCTCGGGCCCCCAAGCATCCTTGTCGCGGAGGCCCTTCGTTGTCGTCGGCCTAGAGACGATACGATGCCATCCCCAGGAGGGGAAGATAGGATGTCATCCCCGGGAGGGGAGGATAGGAGGCCATCCTCAGGAGGGGAGGATAGGATGTCATCCCCAGGAGGGGAGGATAGGAGGCCATCCCCAGGAGGGGAGGATAGGAGGCCATCCCCAGGAGGGGAGGATAGGAGGCCATCCCCAGGAGGGGAGGATAGGAGGCCATCCCCGTCCGATTTCTAGTCATTAGGCAAGTTAACCTTTAGGCGTGTTTTTTTTTCCCCTCTTTTTAGTTTGGGGGGTGTCTGGGGCAGGTTGTACCGGCCTTAGCCTCCTCAATCGGAGTAGATTTTTGCCACCGTGGGTGTGTCCAGGAATTCATTTTTATTAAGCCCCACGGTTTCGAATTTAACGGTCGCGCGTCGTGCTTTGCTTTCCTGGCGCTGTGCTCGCTCGCCTGCTTCTGCTCGTGTGTGCTGGCTGCTGCTTGCTGCGGTTGAAATGATGGAAGAATAAGAAGGAACTCGTCGTGTCTTTTTTCCTTTTTTGTTTTCTTTTCTCGTCGTTTTTTTTTGTGCTGCGAGTTTTTTTTTACGGCTTTTTTTAGTTTGTTGCTCGTTTTGCGGCTTTCGTTATATATAGGGAGAGAGATCACAACAAAGCGGTTGGTTGTGTTTCGCTTGTTTTATCACTTAAAGTCGTTGCGAGTGAAGGGAGGGGAGAGGGGGAGAGCGAGTAGGCGTGTTTTATTTTCTTCTCCTTCTATTTCTTCTTCTGCTTCTTCTTTTCCTTGCGGCTGAAGTGAGAATGAGCAGAGGAGAAGCGAGAGCAAAAAAAGCACGAGAGAGGCGCAGGCAGGGTGTGTGTGTTTTTGTTTCTTTTCCGTACAGTACCTATGTTTTAAGGTAAATTGTTGTTGGCTCATTCATGGTGTTTGTTTTGCGCGCTTTTTTTTCCCTTCTATTATGATTGTTCCATGCTTGATGACGTTACTACCAGTATCGTCACCTCGTGTTTTGATGATGTTCTCGTCACCTTGTACTTTTACATACCTTGGACCGAAATAATGGAAACGAGAAATAAATGCTGCTGCTCTGATCTGACTTGACTCATTGACAGATTGATAGATGTTAGAGGCGTGGGGGAGGGGGGTGATGGTGGCGGGTGTGTCGGGTTTTAGACTCTTCTTCTTCCTCTTGGGGACTGCGCTTGCTTGCGTGGTTTTACGGTATCATGCCTGGAACAAACCAGCATTATCATCGTCAGCGAGCGGTGTATTTTTGCAGCGCTTCAGCTATAGCTTTCTAAAGCTAGCTTCAGCTAGATTTTGTCAGTAGTGAGTTATCTATTCTGGCGGGTCGTCTTTCTGTGGATAACTACTCGCCGATCGATCATCCTGTTTGTTCGGACGACGGACATAATAAAATAAAATCAATTCAATTCAAGTTTTTCTTTGTTTTTTGGCTTCCAATGAATATTGGCTTCCAATGAATATTATGATGTTTTTCCTTGCTTGGTTTTGGCTTCCAACATTACGGGGTGTCCTCGCTTCGTTTCCCTGTGTGGTGTGTGGTGTACAATAATAGGTTTTTCCTTTCTTGGCTTCCAAGAGCGTTTCCTTGATTGGTTTCCAATTGGTTCCCACTATTCCTCATTAATTTGGCTCCAATAATAATAGGTTTTCCTTGTTCGGTTTTTCCAATTCCAATAATAATCGGTTTTCCTTCCTGGGTTTCTTGTTTGGTTCCAATACAACATAGAGTAGGCACCCCTGCTGTGTGGTTCGCAAAAGAACGCTCCCACCCCTCCTTGTTTGGCTTACCAGTGTGTTTGTTCTCATCATCTGTGTAGTTAGTTGCTTGTGAGCGATCGACACCAAAGCTTACCGTTATGTACGTACGTACGACGTAGTTTGTGTGTTGCTCAATTTTGCTCTCTCCTTGTGGACGATGGCAAAGAAACATGATGCAAACAATACATAATAATGCTCGTAAATATAATACTATTTTTTTCCTTGTATTCCTTTTTGTCGAACCTCCGCTAGATAGTGTTTCCGCCACTAAAAAACAAACCACCTGCCGCCTATTATTAATAATTATTATTAGCGATGCCGGTTCGGTGCAGTAGTAGTACAACATTCTTCCGTCGTCTCTTCCCGAGAGTTCTAAATAATATTCTTGGTTCGAGATGCTGTACATGCCCGAGGACGAGGTGAGGCTGGAGAGGCCCCCCCAGCGAGAGCTGGCTGGCCTCCCGGCTGGCCATCCGGCTGGCCTTTCCGGGCTCGCCATGCGACACGCACAGACAGCCGTGTTGGGCAAAGAGATCCTTGCTGTAGAGGCGCCAAGTATTTATGTGCCTTTTGTCGGACGCCCTCTTTAAGTCGAAGCTCCATGGCGTTAGTTTCGTCGGAGTGGTGGTGTGGTGGTTGCCAAAAATAAAACAGAAACCGACCTCCGCTATAACGGTTCCACCATAAAAAAGTAACCACCCGCGGCGGGTCTCCACCTCTTCCTCCGTCGTCGTCGTCGCTTTCGTTTTGTATTTCTCCATCTCGCCCTCTTTTTCAGGGATTATTCTTAGCCATGCCGGCGGCGACACATATTATTCCACCATCCATCTCCTCCCTAGGGTTATAATTTTTAGTTCGCGATGCCGTCCATGCTTTGGCTTTCGTCGAGGTAAGGTGTGGTGGTGGCCAACACCACAAAACAGACCTCCGCTAACGTTTTTCCACCACAACAAAAAATCACCCGCGGCGGGTCTCCCACCACCTCCAGCGTCGTCGCTTTTTCGTTTTTATTACTACTACTACTTTCCATCTCGTCCTCTCGGGGTATTATTAGCGATGCCTGCGGTACATTCCACCATCTATGTCTTCTCCAGGGTTGTCATAATTATTAGTTCGTGATGCCATGGCGTGATTTGCTTCGGGGTGGTTGGTCACCAAAAACAGAAACAGACCTCCTCCGCTACGCTAACGTTTTTCCACCACAACAACAAAAAAATCACCCGCGGCGGTCTCCACCACCTCCTGCGTCGTCGTTTTTCGTTTTTATTTTGCCACTACTCCATCTCGTCCTCCCGGGTATTATTAGCGATGCCTGCGGTACATTTCACCATCTATCTCCTCCCCAGGGTTGTCATAAGTATTAGCTCGCGATGCCATGGCGTGATTTTTCTTTGTGGTGGTTCGTCACCAAAAACAGAAACAGATCTCCTTCCCCCCGCTAACGTTTTCCCGCCACAACAAAACAATCACCCGGGGCGGGTCTCCACCACCTCCAGCGTCGCCGCTTTTTTTCGTTTTTATTGCTACTGCTACTCCATCTCGTCCTGTCGAGGATTAGCGATGCCGGTGGTGCATCCCGTCATCATCTCCTCCCCAGGGTTACAACCATCATTGCTTGCGATGCCGGCGTGGGTTTCGTCGAGGTGGTGACAGCCAGCAACAGGTATGGAGGATCCCGCTAGCGTCCCCGTCAAGGAAGCACAATCGGTATCAGACGCCCCCCTTACCGAAGCGCGGGTAACGTCAACATCGACGACGGAGGCGGCAGCAACCGCCGATATCTCCTCGCCGGTAAGCCTCCTCCCCCGCTCCTCGTCGGCTTGGAGAAGAACGTCGTCGGTGTCCCGAGCAAAGCGTTCTCCGAGGTTTGGAACACCCGACGAATCATCACGCTCTAACGAATGCCACGGGTTGAAACCGCCGGCAGCGTAATTGTTGGTGTCGCTAGCGTGTTGCGACAGGCGCCGCTCCTCTGACTGACAGCGCCGGCCGATATCACTACCGGCGGTGACGTGGATGGAGTACGTACCAACGGGCGCGGCCTGCAATGCTCCGGCCAAACGTGACGACGATGACGACATTCCCCTCTGGCTTGTCTCCCCGACTGTTGCCACCGATTGTAGTAGTTGCTGTGCCGCTGCTGCTGCTGCTACCGCTGCAGCAGCAGCTTCGTTGGCGACGACCTCAACGCCGAAGCCACTGTCAGAGCCTGAGTGGAGGGACTGCTCGCCCAAGTCGGACTCTTCCGGTCCTCCCATCTCTATCCCAGTCTCCTCGTCGCGGTAGTAAGGAGGACCACTGTAATCATGGGCCCATTCACCCTCTTCGCCGTCGTCAAGTTGAGCGCCATAGCCACCGCCAGGCATGACCTCTTGCATATACTCCTCCTCCTCGTCCTCCTCCTGCTGCTGCTGCTGTCCCTCCTCCTGCTGCTGCTGCTGCTCCTGCATCTGGTGCTGCTGCTGCTGCAGCAGCTGTTGCTGCTGCTGCTGCCGCTGCTGCGCATTCTTCTGCTTGCGGACGCACAGCAGCGACGTACAGCATATGCCCAGCAGTAGGCCCCCCAGCAGAAGCCCCCCGGACGCCAAAATCCCGCCCAAAAAACTGTCCGACCCGTCGACGCTGGTGCCGCCGATACCCGTAAAGTCCGGTGCTATCCCTCTGTCCTCATCTGCCGGGGCTCTCTGTCTGGCGGCCTCGCGCGCGCCCGGGGAGGAGGAGGAAAGCGAGGACAGTTCCGGGCACTCTACGGTCACTTGGTCCTCCCTTTGGTTTGTCAGAGAGGTATCGGTGAGCTGGTCGTACCACATCGAGCTGACATCGGCTGGGTGCATCGCGCAATCGTAAGCCTGCGCGCGCGGAGGCGGGGGGGAGGCGGGGGGAGGCGGGGGCGGGTACTCATGCCGCGCAGGGCCGTAGTCGTATGACCATAGACCCTCGCATCCCTACAATGTCAGGACGGAGGGGGGGGGAGGTGCCAGGACAGGCAACACCTAACCATGGCGGAGTCCCTACAGGTTCCATCGCAGTGTTTACTAAATCGGGCATGCAACATACCGACTGGTTGCATGCAGACGGATCCCTCGTGGTGTTCTGGCCTACTCTCCACAGGCGGCTAAGTTCCCGATCAGCGGCTCGGTAAATAGACTCCTGGCGAGGTAGGTACCTTTCTTCATAACTACACGTATGATTGAGTAACACACCACAAAAACCCGCGAGCATACAAAACACAAATCGAACGATTAAAAAGAAAACGTACGGAATCACAGCGTACTCACTCCTCACTCCCCACCAGGCTCAAGCGGTGCGGTGAAACATCGACACTGCTGGGTAGCACGGTATATGGCTTTCCTTAACGCATTCAGAACTGACAAAACTTTATCCCACACTAATTCCAAGTAGTTTGTCCCCAAAACCGTGGGACCGTTTCCTAAGGGTGAACGTATTCAGAACGGATAAAACTTATCCCACCCTAATTCCAAGTAGTTTGTCCCCAAATACGGGGAGGGGGGGGGGGGGTACTCATGTCGTGCACGGCCGTAGTCGTATGACCATAGACCCTCGCATCCCTACAATGCCGGGACGGAGCACGTTGGGTTTTCACCAACCAGGCAATTACGGGGGGCCGGTTTTTAAGGGGTTAACTCTTCAGACGAAAATAGACCACCGCTCACCACGATGATCGGGTATGACCCGGAAGGACCGACCAGAACCCACGCCCCTTCTGAACAGCCCGCCAAGGTCCCTTCGGCGCCTTCAACCAACGCCCCCGCCTTTGCCACCGCCGCCGCGGGAGGCCAGGGGCCCGCCGGTGCTCCGCCTAGCGCCCTGGCGCCCTGCCACCTTCCTTCGTCGCGGGCTTCGATTACCCTGGGGTGTGTGCGCAAGCTGCTTCGAGGCAGGGAAAGCGTGCGGGCTAAGAGTAGGTATGAGATTAGGGGGTATCTTCCTCCTCCTCTTCCTCCTCTTTCTCCTCGTCCTTCTCTTCCTCCTCCTCTTCCTCCTCCTCCTCCTTGTCCTCCTCCTCTTCTTCCTCCTCTTCTTCCTCCTCCTCCTCCTCCTCCTCCTCCTCCTCTCCCTCCCGCTCCTTCTTCCTCCCTCCTTCCTCCTCCTTCCCACTTCCTCCCACCCAACGGTTCCATACCGTTAGGCGGCGTCTACCTCCCTGGTACCATGCTAGCGTCGCGCCAGTCGGGTGCTCGAAAATTGGCCTGTCCGGGCAGAATGTTGTTTCGTTCGAGATGGGCGGGTGGGTAGGGCGGGCGGG
>MEHQ01003140.1:31381-100781 GCA_008828725.1 Saccharina japonica
GGGGGGGGGGGGGGGGGGGGGGGGGGGGCGGGTGGACAGAGGCGGGCGGACGGGGCTTATCATACTTTTTACAACACAGTATTAGGGGACACGACTTGAAAAGACAAACTATAACAGCAGTAGTGCCGTGCAGCATTCTGTAGTACAGGGTACATACTCTATTATGTGTTGATGACCGCGACCATTAGGTTAGGGTTAGCCTAGTTGTGATTTCGACCCGAAGCGAAATGTGAAGTGCTTTATAAGGGCACAATGTAAATAAATGTAGTGTTATTTTAGAGAGAAATATTGAATCAGTTCAATCGAATTCAAAGACATCAATTAGTTTTGCACCTTAGAATGACACCATACCCTGTTTGGGCGGGTGAAACCCGAGTTATTGTTGTTATTATCATCGTACTGAATGCGACAGGCATGATAAACACACGCCATCAATCCAGAGATAGTCAACATCATCCCATGCGTTGTCGTGATACTATTCCACGAGTAAGCATCAAGAAACGTTGCTGCGGGTCGCTCAGCACAACGACCCTTGGGGTACATATATACCTCTATGTACAGCCGCAAACATGTGAGTTGGTCGGGGACGGTCGCACACCCTCACCCAGGCAAATTAAAAAAACAAAAAAACAAAAAATTGTTTTGGCCACACCTGAACATGGCAAAGCGGCTCTTTTTATCAACATCAAACCAATTATCTGCTGCTGTCTAAGCACCAGCGAGGTAGGATACAACCACTACCAGTGCAAGCCTGTATTTCGTACCGCCTGCCAAGGGCGTACAATAGTGCCGGTCCCTCTATAGTGCCGGTATGCACCAGCCAGCCAACAATACCGGCACTATAGTGACAACGCGGCACTATTCCGCACACTGTACCCGCACAGGTGAATCCCATCTGTGCCAAGCCATTTCACTGGCACTATAGCGGGCAGCCGGTATTACTCAACCGGCACTATAAAGGGACCACTACTCTACCAACCGGTACTATAGAGGGACCACTACTGTACCAACCGGCACTATATAGGGACCACTACTGTACCAACCGGCACTAAACAGGGACCACTACTGTACCAACCGGCACTATAGAGGGACCACCACTCTACCAACCGGCACTATAGAGGGACCACTACTGTACCAAACGGCACTATATAGGGACCACAACTCTACCAACCGGCACTATAGAGGGACCACTACTGTACCAAAGGGCACTATATGGGGACCACAAATCTACCAACCGGCACTATATAGGGACCACTACTATACCAACCGGCACTATAGAGGGACCACTACGGTACCAACCGGCACTATAGAGGGACCACTACTGTACCAACCGGCAATATAGAGGGACCACTACTGCACCAACCGGCACTATATAGGGACCACAACTCTACCAACCGGCACTATAGAGGGACCACAACTCTACCAACCGGCACTATAGAGGGACCACTACTGTACCAACCGGCACTATAGAGGGACCACTACTGTACCAACCGGCACAATATAAAAAAATTAAAAAGCAACAGCTGTGAGCTCGAGGATTTCGTCGAAGCTCATCTTTGCAATATATAGACCACAACTCTACCAACCGGCACTATAGAGGGACCACTACTGTACCAACCGGCACTATATAGGGACCACTGCCGACCAACCCACCTTCCATCATCGGTGAAGCCGGCTTCCCTGTACTCTCCGTTATATTCAGCCAAGTCCACGTAAACCGTATCGCAGGAAGAAGCTAACAGGGGGAACATACGGGTTACGCACACGCCGCGGGGGCAGGGGAGAAGGAGAGGGGGGGGGGGGGGGCGGGGGGCGGGGGGGGGGGGGGGGGGGGGGGGGGGGGGGGGGGGGGGGGGGGGGGGTGTACTTCATATTCACACATGGCCGTAGTCGTATAACCATAGAGCCTCGCACCCCTACGATGCCGGGACGGAGCATGTCGGATTATCACCGACAAGGCAGACATTGCTAGCACCAAGCGCGAAGCGCCGTGAGGTGTTCGGCGAGTCGCAGGAAGGGTGAGTTGCATCCTACTAAGAACCACCTGTGAGGCGTACTTGCATATGTATGACAGCTTCAATGAGTTAAGGGGGCAGGGGAGAGGAAGATGGGGGGGGGGGTGTACTCATGTCATGCGTGGCCGCAGTCTTTGTTTCTGGGGTGGCAGGGTGTACTACAGTAAAGTCGCGCGCGGCCGTAGTCGTACGAGCCATAGACCCTCGCATCCCTGGAGTGCCGGGACCGAGCACGTCGGGTTTTCACCGACCAGGCAGGCATTTGGTTGCTTGCACCAAAGCGCGAAGATAAACTTGAGGTGAGTCGCGTGAGAGGGTGGGTTGCATTCATACTCATAAGCACGAAGGCACTGCCAGCTACGCAAGGGAACGGCACAAACGAGCCGTGGTATATCATCCCGTATCCCTATCAAAAGCAAGAAAATACTACCAGGAGAAAACATACTATCAAGGGTGGGCTAATGTAGTAAATAGGGGGCCTACGGTACAGTTTTTTATTTATTTTTGCAAATAAACTCAAAAGTCCGACCCACGTGAGATTCGAACTCCAGACATCAACGTTCAGAAGCGTTCGAGGTTACCTCTAGACCATCGGGGCGACCGATACCACTAAAACCTATATATTTACCCATTTTTACGAACAGTATTTGGTCCTACTTACTACGGTCCGCCGTAATACTGTAGTCTATGTTTATGATTATTCTATTTTATTGTTTTTATTCCAAGTGCCATATGACAATGTCCAGCGCTTATTCAACCATACCACCCACACACATATAATATACGATTAATAAAATAGTAACTATGTAACTATTGTATATAGAGTAATAAACATCCATCCATCGTCGCTCGAAGGCTCGATTGTTTGGAGAAGAAGTAGAGGAAGAACCGTTACCGCAAGAGTCTGCTCAATAGCATCTAGCTGCCGCAACGTTCCGAGCGATAGACCGTACCGTGGAGTATCTGGCGCACGCGACTCCCAAGTATCCCCACAAAACCTCGAAGACGTATAATAGATATCGCATATATACAATGATAGCGAATGGTTTGCTATTAATAGTGCAGTCAGTGTCTCTGTTTCCATTACTTGACCCAGAAACAAATACTGGAAGTTGTTGACTCACAGGTGGTGGCCCCTCCACTGTCCACAACTACGGAGGCCCCGGGCGCGATGGTTGGAAACCCTTTAGGGATTTTTACAGCGGGGGCGTTGGTAAAGGGCGCTAAGGTAGCCTCCGGAGCAATGGTTGGCGTCGGTGACGGACCACTCCCGCCGCCCGCCGCGTTTTTTTCGTAGGAAGGCGCTGAGGAACACGCTATAATCGGCGGCGACGGTGCAGATCAAAGACAAAGGAAGGCAGAACGACACGAGATAGATGCAGAACATACGGTAGTATGCGTGGTTAACCAGTTCTCGGTGCTTTGGAAAAAAATGGAAATGAATGACGAAAACACATGACAGTTTGCTACGGCTGTAAATGAGCCATGCCTTGTTGGCTGGACTCGAATTAAAAGCTAGTTATTATTTGGGTGGAGAAGTGAGACAACTAAGTATGGCATGACTTATTGGCTGGACTTGACTTAAAGCTAGTTCTTAGTTAGGTGGCGAAGTAAGCCAACTAAGTATGGCATGCTTTATTGGCTGGACTTGACTATAGCTACAGTAGTTATCACTTTGGGTGGCGAAGCAAGCCAATTAAGTAAGGCATGCCTCGCCGGGAGTTCACTATGGCTAGTTATTGGTTGGGTGGAGAAGTGAGACAACTAAGTATGGCATGGCTTATTGGCTGGACTTGACTTAAAGCTAGTTATTAGTTGGGTGACGAAGTAAGCCACCCAGGTATGACATGCTTTATTATTGGCTGGACTTGACTTGAAGCTAGCTATTAGTTGGGTGGATAAGTAAGCCGATTAAGTAAGGTATACCTTGCCTGGACTTGACTATAGCTAGTTATTACAGTAGTTCGGTGGCGAAGTACGCCAACTAAGTAAACGGCATGCCTTGGCTGTACTTGACTTAAAGCTAGTTATTAGTTGGGTGCCAACTAAGTAAGCCAACAAAGTAAGGCATGCCTTGGCCGGACTTGACTTTAAGCTAGTTATTAGTTGGGTGGCGAAGTAAGCCAACTAAGTGAGGCATGCCTTGACCGGACTTGATCGACTATGGACGCATGGTACGATAGAGGTGCACCTGCGTACAGGCCATGTTTTTGCCTTCTGAGGGCGGTCACTTGAGGAGCTCTATTGCCTCTATACCTGCAGTAGTCAAAAACTGATTTTGGACGAAAGCTAAAGGGCTACCCGATCGGACAATCCTATACGAAGTACAATAAACAGACATCGCAACACCATAATCAAAGTCCGACTATTCGGGGTAAAGGAGCCCGAACATCCACAAAACGTTTCCGCCAAAAAAAGGTATACCTTCATCGTACCACGCGCCTTAAGTCGCTGACAAGTCACTAGTTGGATGGAGAGCTACTGTAAGCCAACTAATGACTTATTCATGTTTGACTAAAAATCACAGATTGAGCCACAGAGAAACGTACCAAGTCAGATACAAATCTTCAGAACTCCGCGAATCACCCCACGCAACCAAGTGCAATACATAACCGACCCAGGCTGTTCACGGGTAGAGTCAAAACCTCGCCGGCCAGGTCGGGTTGGGTTGGGTAATTAGTGGGCAAAACCGATGGGCATACATTTCAGGGCTGTTACCCATCCACGATTAGGGTTAAACCTCGCGGGTCAGGTTGGGTTGGATCGGTTATGGGTGACCCGACTCGACCCGTAAGAGCTTGAAGACCTCTTGACTCGACCCGACCCGACCCGACCCGACCCGACCCGACCCGACCCGACCCGACCCGACCCGACCCGACCCGACCGGACCCGACCCGACCCGACCCGACCCGACCCGACCCGACCCGACCCGACCCGACCCAACCCGACCCGACGAGACCATACCAGACCCTACCCGATCCGACTAACCCCGAACCGGTCCCACCCGATCCGGCCAACCCCGACCTGGCCCAACCCGACCCGANTCGGGTCGGGTTGGGCCAGGTCGGGGTTGGCCGGATCGGGTGGGACCGGTTCGGGGTTAGTCGGATCGGGTAGGGTCTGGTATGGTCTCGTCGGGTCGGGTTGGGTCGGGTCGGGTCGGGTCGGGTCGGGTCGGGTCGGGTCGGGTCGGGTCGGGTCCGGTCGGGTCGGGTCGGGTCGGGTCGGGTCGGGTCGGGTCGGGTCGGGTCGGGTCGGGTCGGGTCGGGTCGAGTCGGGGGGGGGGTGTACTCATGTCGTGCACGGCCGTAGTCGTATGACCATTGTACTCGATATTCACGCATGGTCGTACTATAGTCGTACGAACAATACATGGTGCCAACAAAAAAATGTTCCAATTTTATTTTTTTCACGGAAGACTCACCCCTCGGTAGGGGTATCACTTGATGATAGTATAGGTTAGGACAGTTTTTCACTGGTATATTTTCTTTAGGATTCCCCGCAGTAGGTCCTATGCAAAAAGCTATACAGTCGGGGGGGGTGTACTCATGTCGTGCACGGCCGTAGTCGTATGACCATTGTACTCGATATTCACGCATGGTCGTACTATAGTCGTACGAACAATAAATGGTGCCAACAAAAAAATGTTCCAATTTTATTTTTTTCACGGAAGACTCACCCCTCGGTAGGGGTATCACTTGATTATAGTATAGGCTCCACACTTTCTGGCCGGCCGGTTATGGTAAAGTTAGGTTAGGACAGTTTTTCACTGGTATATTTTCTTTAGGATTCCCCGCAGTAGGTCCTATGCAAAAAGCTATACAGTCGGGTGCCGCGAACAACCTTTCTCCGAAGTAGTGATTCAGCCGTCACCCCTAAAAGGCATTTGGTCGGAAAATAAGCCGCCACCCCTATAAGGAGCTCAGAAAATAAGCCGCCACCCCCGGAAGGAGCTCAGAAAATAAGCCGCCACCCCTACAAGGAGCTCAGAAAATAAGCCGCCACCCCCAAAAGGAGCTCAGACAATAAGCCGCCACCCCTAAAAGGCGCTCAGAAAATAAGCCGCCACCCCCAAAAAAGCTCAGTAAATAAGCCGCCCCCCTCTAAAAGGCATTTGCTCGGAAATGAAAATCGGGGGGTAGCCCCCCTAGCGTGGTACCGGTCTCCCCCCGTCATATGTACGACTCACCAGATATCCAGGGAAAGTGTCAACGGTCGTCGCCTGGATCACCCACGCGCCCCCCCCCGCACAGGCCGCCAGACTCCTGTCCCCGCCCCCCGGAGAAAAAAGGCCACCTTTTGTGTGACTACTGCCATCATCACCATCATCGCCGCTTGAAAGAGGAGGGCGCGGCCATTCCGGTGTGATGGCAGACACCATCCTTAGGTTCGTTCCTGGCCAATAGTAAGCAGTGTTACGTACTACGTCGTTTGTGCTAAGCATCGTTTGTGTGAAAAGAAACGAAACAAATAAAATAGATTTGCGATAAATTGATTGATGGACGTAGTGCACACGCGCGAGGGGGGGGGGGTGGGGCATACTCATGGAATGCTTGGTCGTAGTCGTATGACCACAGACCCTCGCACCCCTTTCGAGACGGAGGGTGTACTCATGTCGTGCACGGCCGTAGTTGTTTGGCCATAGAACCTCGCATCCCTACAATGCCGGGACGGGGCATGTTGGGTTTCACCGACCAGGCAGATATTGCGTGCACCAAGCGCGAAGCGCCGTGAGATATTGGGCGAGTCGCATGAAGAGTGGGCTGCATCCTGCTAAGAACCGCCTGTGAGGCGGACTCGCGTATGAACGACAGCCTCCAATGAATTGGTTTGACTTCCGGTGTGGCCACTTCCAGAGACAGCAATGGGTAATACATTGTATCTACGTCGTGGGTGCCTTACCATATACGCACTTCGTGATACGACCACCCCCCTTGTGCGGGGGGAGGGGGCTTGACTTCATTTTCATGCATGGTCGTAGTCGTATGACCATAGACCCTCGCATCCCTGTAATGCCGGGACGGAGCACGTTGGGTTTTCACCAACCAGGCAGACATTGGTTGCACCAAGCGCGAAGCGCCGTGAGGTATTGGGCGAGTCGTATGAAGAGTGAGCTACACCCTGCTAAGAACCGCATGTGAGGCGGCCTTGCATATGGACGACAGCCTTCAATGTATTGAATTAATTTCAGGTGTGGCCACTTCCAGAGACAGCAATGGGTATTACAATTCATCTGTCTCGTGGATGCCTTACCATGCACACAACTACGTGATACCATCACCCCCCTTGTGCGGGGGTATACTCTTGTCATACATGATCGTAGTCACATGACCATAGACCCTCGCATCCCTATATACAATGCCGAGGGGGGGGGGGGGGGGGGTCCCCATTGTTTGTTGCCTTTGTTAGAAAAAAAAAAAAAAAGCGCTTTTCATTGGTCAACACACGCACCAGCACCAAAGATTAGGATCTTGGGGCATAATATTTGGTGCTGGTGCGTGTGTTGACCAATGAAAAGCGAATTTGAATTTTACTTTTTCCAAATTGAATTTATTTAATACTCGTTAATTCGGGCCCTAACCTAAAGCCGTCTGGTCTTTCCTTCTTGTTATATCCTTTATTTAGCCCACGGGACTGTTCATCAGGTATATAGCGGCTTTGGTTTTCCTCGAGAGGCAGTTTTTTGGAGGGGGGGGGGGTATAGAGCGCTTCGAGTGACTACCCCCAGATAAAAAACATGGTGCACCTCTACCGCATGCCCCTACGTATCAATATACTGGAGTGCCCCTATCAGCTCTCCAGTTTCTTCCCTCTCCTTCCATTTTGTTATTTTGATTATTGCGTGTTGCCATCCAACAAATGTGCAGCACATATGTGAGCTTCAACTTTGACCACTCAGAAACATCCCCTCTACCCCGAAAGAAGAAAGCCGAGGGGAATCCAAACAAAAACGGAAACCTATACGTGCGAAGCCTTACTCTCGCTTCCGACGCGTGCTATCATACGATAGAGAGAGGTGTATGGGTATACCATTTGTTTTTGGCTGAAATGTCTTCTGATTGATCGGGGGGCTCCTTATGACGCTAGAGGTAGTAGGTATACCGTTTTTTTTTGGCTGAACTGTTTCCTGATTGATCGAGCGAGCTCCTTCGCACAAACTCGTCGGCAAATCACAGCCGTTTTGCGTCGCAATATGTTTCATTGTACAGTCAGCCCATGGGATTGTCCCTCGGGTACATATAGCACATCTAGTTTCCTCCAAAATCAGTTTTTGGATGAGAAACAGAGCTCCTTAAGGGCCCGTTTTAACGAAGAAAAAAAAATCAATTTGGAAAAAAAAAATTCCAATCCGGTTTTCATTGGTCAACACGCGCACCAGCACCAAAGATTAGGATCTTGGGGGGTGCTGGTGCGTGTGTTGACCAATGAAAAGCGAATTTTTATTTTTATTTTTCCAAATTGAAATTATTTTATACTCGTTAATATGGGCCCTAAGTGACGCGAGAAGCCTCAGAAAATACATGGTTCACCTCTACCCTCGAGCAAGCGTTTTCTGTGCCGAACTCCTGCTTAGCCTCTATCTATATCTATGAAATACTTCGATGCTTTCCTTACTATCATTGCGGTTACCATCCGACATTGCGCACTACTACTACTGCTGTAGCTTCAACGGTGGATGACCACTCATAAAACAGTGCCTGGCAGATGAAGAGCACCCAGGGAGACCCAAAGCAGAAAAAAAGGAAACCTATACATATGCACGAAGGCTAACCATACCTCTCATTTCAACACTCTTTTTTTTATTGCTGTGGACCGAAGCTCCATGAGTAGGGTGAGACGACGTTCACCGTCACAGGCTGAAGATATTTTATTTAAATTGTTTAGGGGATTAGAGTTCCTCACGAGCTGACCGGACGAGAGATTGCCGGGTTCAACGTTGAGTAGGCGTTGATTCATTGCTGTCTACCCCCCTATGCAGAACCACAGTCGTAATGGAAATCTAGCCGGATGAAGATCGAGAGATCACCATGAACGCGCGTCTGAAGGGGTAAGGATTTTCATTAGATTCTTGCCTATAAGGATTGGGACCGAGATCTGTCATGCGCTTTTCGGTCGCAAGAAGAAGAAGAAGAAGTTACAGTAGTTGCTTTTGCCATACGCACGACAATGTCCCAGCATGATGATGAGCTTCAACGTTTCTTCACTCATAAACAAACGACGCATACAACGATAGAGGTACACCATGTTTTTTTTCGGAGCTTCCTCACTTGAAAACCTCCATACCTATAACCGAAAACATGATTTTGGAGAAAAAGAAGAGTGCTGCCGGATGCGAAATCTCATGACCGAAGTATCCTCTGAAACATTTTTTCGTCACAAAAATGAAAGTCCGACGAATTTGGGTTATGGAGCCCGATCGTTCAGAAAACGATTCAGCCAAAAAGTGCTACCTCTACCGTAGCACGCGTCAAACATCCCAACTATGTTTTCACCTTGGCCAATAAGAACCCGTCGACGCTGGGCAACGGGCGCCGAGTCGGTCCAGTACATCACAGCGCTGCCGTCGGCGACCTTGTTAAACACCGCCCTCCCCCCCCGCAGGACTCGTCCGTTCTCTTGGTAAATCCCATCAAGGTCAAGGGGCGCAGCAGCCGATGCCGATGTCTTCTTCGCCTCAGAATTTCCGGGAGTGCCAGCCCCGGTGGAGGCGGTGGAAGGGGGGGGGGTGGGTAAGCCCGAGCCGGTGACGACTACCGAAGCGCACATAGACTCCACTTCCATACGAGTGCACAGAGCAGAAAATAGAGAGGGAAAGGGGGGGGGGAGGGAATATAGCGCGCGCGTGGCGTGGGGGGGGGCGTACTCATTTTTTTGCTTGCCTTAGTCAGTTGACCATTGACCACGCATACCTTTCGAGACGGAGCAGCGCGCGCGGGGGGAAGTCTTTGTCATGCATGGCCGTAGTCGTATGTATGTCCATAGAAACTTGCATCCCTACAATGCCGGGACGGAGCCTGGGTTGGGGGTGTACTCGATATTCATGCACGGCTGTAGTCGTATGACCATAGACCCTCGCATCCTTACAATGCCGGGACGGAGCATGTTGGGTTTTCACTAACCAGGCAGCCACTGCTTGCACCAAGCGCGAAGCGCCGTGAGGTGTTGGGCGAGTTGCATGAAGGGTGAGCTGCATCCTACCATTAATAAGAACAGCTTGTGAGGCGAACTTTCTTGCATATGGACGACAGCCTCCAATGAATTGGTTTGATTTCTAGTGTGGCCACTTCCTGAAATAATAATGGGTGTACGATGTAACTGCTTCGTGGGTGCCTTACCATATACACACAATTACGTGATACGATCATTCCCCTCGTACGGAGTCAAGATTCTCCACCCCGCACAAATAGTCTAACAAGACCGCCAGCCTTGGTAACCGCCAAAGCCCCCCAACAAAAAACGGTACCCTAGTTGTCTAGTTACGCAGTGAGAGGCATGTTTCACATCACGCTTGTGGAGGGGGGGAGGGGGGGGGCGTACTCGTTGTCATGTAGGGCCGTAGTCGTATGAGCATAGACTCTCGCATCCCTACAATGCCGCGACGGAGCACGTTGGGTTTTCACCGACCAGGCAGAGAGGACAGGGGGGGCGGGTGTACGCATTGTCGTGTATGACCGTAGTCGTATGCATGAGCATATAATCTCGAATCTATGGACGCTTCCACTATACCTCTATGGAAGGTTCCACTACGTACCTCCATGGAAAAAAAGCTTCTACCACTGTTTCCATGGAATATCCTACCTGCTCTTATGGAAGCTTCCACCACCTCTGCTGCTTCTATGTAAGCTTCCACCCGTATTTTCATGGAAGCTTCCACTCGTTCAATGGGAGATTCCACTACCTCCATGGATTAAGCTTTCACTATACTTCCATGGAAGCTTCCACTACTTATATGGCAGCTTGCACTACCTCCATGGACTAAGCTTCCACTACATTCATATAAGCTTCCGCTACTTCCATGGAAGCTTCCACTCCCTCTGCTACACCCTTGGAAGCTTCCACTCTTCCATGTTAGCTTCCGCTACTTCCATGGAAGATTTCACTACTTCTATAGAAGCTTCCACTGCTTCCATGGGAGCTTTCATCACTTCCTCCATCGAAGTTTCCCCTACTTCCATCGAAGATTCAACTGCTTCCATGGGGGATTTTCACTCGTACTTCCATGGAGGCATTCACTAATTCTACGGACTTGAGCTTCCATTACCTCTGGACTAAACTTCCACTACGGACTTTTTCCTTGGAAGCTCCCATCGACGACCTTCCATGGAAGCTTCCACTACGCGCATGGAAGCTCATCCTCTACTACGATATTCTTGGAACTTTCCACTACTTTCGTAGAAGCTCCCCTTGCGTCCGTGGAAGCTTGTATTACTTCCATGGAAGCTTTCATTACTTTCCTGGAAGTTTCCTAGAAGTAGAAAGCTTCCATCTACATCACCGAAACAGCGAGACAATGTAGGAGACCCGTGGACAACCAACCGCTACTGCTGTGCTGTACATATACCCCAGGTATATACAGCCCCCCGCCTGTACACTGTTGGGCGTAAAAAACTCCTTGTAGAGACATTAATTTGCCACAATGTGCCTCTTTGTGGGGTTCGTTAAATTGTTTAATGTCTCCACAAGGAATGCTTTGCGCCCACATTGTGCAAGGTGGGGGTTGTCGCGGCCACCTGTGTATTGATAAGATGGGCCTCGTTCCTTTTTTCGCAACCAGCCTGAGTGTCTGCCATAGGAGCAGGAGAATACCAAGCACGCACGCCTTGTTGTCCAGGTGCCAACCACCCCGGTAAAGGCCGAAAAACACAACGATCTCTGAAAAAAAATAACGAGCGTTTTTTGGACGGAAAAACATCGATCTCTGAAAATAAAACAACGAGCGTTTTTTTGGACGGAAAAACAACGACCTCCGAAAATAAACCAACGAGCGTTTTTTCGGAGATCGTTCCTCCATCGTATACTGTACACCCCCTGATATGTTATGTCTGTCTTTTAGGTTGCTATGCATGCGTAGAAGAGACGGCGTCGCAGCGAACAACAGACCCTGCGTATCTATACAGCAGCGATGGGCATCACAGCCCGGCACATGGTTGGAGTACACGCTTCTTCTTCTTCTGTAGTCGCGGCTTCGCTATTACGAGGGACCATAGTAAATAGAACCTACGGTATAGACAAAAAGCTATATATTTTTACCTGTTTTTGCCGAGGTTTTTACCAACAATATTTTACCAACAATATTTGGTCCTATTTTTGCTACGGTCCCCCGTATTAGGTACTGTGTTCGTGTAGATACAGTAAGCATACTTACTTGGTGTAAAGATACAACGCACTATTTACGGGGGGGCACATAGTAAACAGAACCTACGGTACAAACAGATACCTATAATATTTACACCTATTATTTCACTTACAACATTTGTTCCTATTTACTAATTAATGGTCCCCTGTAATAACGCATGTGAAATGTTTTGCATGCCCGCAAAATTGTTGTGAGAGCACTTCTTCTATGCATAATATTTCTAAGTAAAGTACAGAAAGGAAGAACTTTGTATACGTGCAACAAAGAAACGGGTGTGTGCGGCGTGTCTTCTTCACATACATACATGTAACCGCTATTTTTACACGTCAATATGCAGCACAACATCCAGTGCCCGTGCTGATTTTCCATTCGAGAGAGATACCTGGTACGTCGTACAAGCTCTGCGGCCATAGACTACGAGGCAGAGATACAAAACATCACAACTATTGTACGAAGACGCAAGGATAACGAAATTATTGGACAGTGCAATCCCATGCCAACGCATTGGATACGAAAACCTTGACACATAGGTACGCAAGCCCCCAAGCAGATACGCACAACGTACTGCATAAACAACAAATACCATCTATCTACTCGTACTGTACGTGCATCAGTACAAACATGGTGTTATCAATTCGCATTCGCACTCGCTACTCGTACTGTTAATACGTGTACAGTTACTCTTAGTACCCGGTGTACTTAAATACTCTCCTCCGGCTGCGAGCGTGTCCTTTCTTTCCCAGCAGTAAGTAGTAGTTCTTTTTTCCTCACTGCTTGCCCACACGCGGTCTACTCGGTCCACAGTATATGTACAGTAGAAGTAGTCGATCTACGGTGTCTACGTAGCTACTATGCACTCACGCGATCTTGAAGACCCTGGAGCACCATTGCTTTGCACCATGAAGCCCAGTGGATGCCTTGATGCGAGGGAGGCACGCCAGCCAGTGGTGGTTGCCGGTTATTGCCACTTGCCAGTGGGGTCGAAGGTCCAAAAAAACGCCCGACTTTTGGTTTGTTGGCCAAATTAAACCAACCCCTGTTGTTGTTGTGATGGGAGCTTTTTCAGTCTCACAGCAGCAGCAGCAGACAAATGGGACCGACACTGTGTAGTACGGAGTAGTAGTCTCAGACTCTAGAAGAAAAGAACAGCGTTGTTAGACACACCATAATAATCCGTTGACCTTTCAGCGGCTGCGCTTTGTCGGTGAGTGTGTTCCGCGTGCATACGTAGCGCCGAGGGGTTATTATTATTGTTGTATGCGCGGTATGCGCATGTAAATGATCAACTGCCTGCTGCAGGCGTCCCGACAAAAACCTGCATGCGCGTGCGGCGAGACTCTTGTGCTGCTGTCCGACGGTTACTGTAGTATTGTACGCACGCGCTGGTATATCTTGGAACTCCGAAAAATGAATAAACTTATGGAAACTGAAGAAAACCAAACGCTGGTGATATCTGATATCCTTGTACGAAGTATCAGGCAGGTTGTTGTGGAATATCAATACCTGTGGTGGTGCTGTAGTACCTGGTGCAACGTGTAGGAATCAAGCACTCAGTGCCGATGCATGGTCGATGACCTATCGTCTATTGGATCTCCGAGACTTCCTGCTTTTAGGCCGCATTATGGATCCGATGATACAGCAGCAGTAGCAGCATCGTCTACAGTAGTCTACTGTAATAGCAACATAATAAAACGCATCCCTGTGGCGTTACATATATTCGTCGCTAATTTGAAACCGTCGAGCACAAAAACAAACAACCGTACTCGTACGGTATAATACGTCTGGATTTCGGAAATATAGAGATCGCAACGAGGACACCTCATATTCGCACGTAGCGTGTCCTTACAGCAGCACCAGATAGCACGCCGTGTACGACGCAATACAACAACCTTGGTACCGCTGCTGCTGCTGTTGTGGTGAATTAACCAACACCAAGCAAGCGAGAGGAGAGAAGACCAAGAAGACGAGAGAGTCGATGAGACGAAGCATCGGCGGCGTGCTCGTCACGCTGCTTGCAGGCATTGATGTCGTCGCCGTGGTATCTGCCACCACAGCTCTCGACGTTGAGCTGCAGACTACGACTACTACTACCACGCCCTCCAACAGCAGTACGACCACAAAGGACCCAGAAAACATCAAGGATCCAGATCCAGAAGATGATGATGACCGTCCGCCGACCGTAGGCATTCGAAACTTCCAGCCCATCTGTCCCAGCAACAACAACAGCACGGGCGGGGGAGCAGGGGATGACGACGATACGCAGCATGATGATCACCGGGGCTGCGCGGTCAGAGAGAGGCTCGTTTCAGCGATGGAGAGCGATTATCGCCTGAAAGGTACGATGCGTTTTTGTTTGTTTGTATGTGCCACACAACAATTGAGAACCTACCTTCCGGGGACTTCAACTTCAGACTTCACAAGAGGAAAAAAAGAAAAAAATGATGATACGTAGAGCAGTGGTGTACCCTTAAGAACTGGTCCCACGAATTTGGGGACAAACTACTTGGAATTAGTGTGGGACATTTTTTTCAATTCTGAATGGGTTAAGACCATCTCCGGTTAAGGCCATATTTCATAGTAGAGATAAGAGCAGGTAAGTCGGCTTGTCACGATGAAATAAACTACTTGGAATTAGTATGGTCAGTAGTAAAAGTTAAGACCATAGTAGAGATAAGACTAGCTAAGTGGGCTTGTCAAGGGTTGGTCTTAAACATGGGTACACCACCGTACGAGTACGACCTACCAGGTACGTATACTGTACTACTACAACAGCAGTATTACCAGGTACCAGGTACTCCAGGTACGTGTACTGTACTCGTAAAAACTGTCGATATCTATACGTAAGCATTGGCAAATACTGCTTCGTTGGGAAGGGATGGGAAACAACTTTTACGGAGGACTATACATAGTAAGTAGGACCAAATACTGTTGGCAAAAATAGCCCCCCCCTCCCGTAATAACTGATGCCCGAACTGCCATGCATCACGGAGTCGTGCGGCACGACGAGAGCACAGCAGCATGGCCCTGCACGCACTGTGTTCGCTGCGCGCTTGCAGTTTGCGCTTTCGTACATTATTTTCATTAAGGCCAAACTTGTAATATTTTCGTCGCTGTATCTCTGGAACCCAAAAAGCCGCACCTAGAGTTCGGTACTACTGTAGGCCAGTATCCACTGGCAGTACATCGAGGGGTGGGCGCACCTTGACAGTTGATCTTTACGGGGGTTTTGTGCTTGGCGCCTGAAGCCAACCCTCCGACCCGAACCCTAACCCTAACCCGAATCCGAACCCTATTATGCCAGTGGTTAGTGCTGGGGTGCTGTGCTTGGTAAGGCTCTAGGTTGACTCGGTCGGCGTAGATGCTGAGCTTGGAAATACTGCTGTAGGTTGACTCGGGAATACTCCAAGTTGTTTGAGCCGCGTAAAACATACCCTCAGCCAACCAGAGTGCCTAAATAGCCACCTCAGGAAGAGCTACTATCATGCTTCGTCCAGTACTGAGTACATCTCTCCTGGCAGTACATAAATGTCTCCGGGCTGGGGGAGCTGCCAGGATTTCAGCATATAATTGGCAATTTACGTACGTCCGACAAAAACGCATCATCATACGTACATACAACGGAAACCCATCGAAACGTCAATATCAGTACCGGGACGAAGCATGATAATAGATATTCCTAAGATAGCTATTTAGGCATTCTGGTTGGCTAAGGGTTTGTTTCACGCGGCTCAATCAACTTGGAGTCTTTCCCAGCCACAGCATCCTGTCATAAGGATTACGCTGGGCTCGGTAATTGATCGATCTTTTACCCCTGTAGCTCAGCAGGTAATACCCTCACATTTGACGTCGTCGAGGACACGGGTTCGAATCTCACTTCGAACGTTTCTTTTACTGAAACGCTTGCGCGTGCGTCCCTAAAAAACACGTCTCCCTGGTTCCCCAGGCACTGAAACGAAGCAGGTAGGTCAACGTACGGCCGTATACGGTACCGACGTCCCAAATATCGCGCCGTTCAGAGGGGGGGAGAGTGCGATAAGGATTACGCTGGGCTGGGTAATTGATCGATCTTTTACCCCTATAGCTCAGCGGTAATACCCTCACAATCCCGAGTCACCCTATAGTCTTCCCAAGCTCAGTATCCACGCCGACCGAGTCAACCTAGAGTCTTACCAAGCACATCATCCCAGCACTGACCACTGGCATAGGGTTCGGGTTCGGGTTCGGGTTCCGGTCGGAGGGTCGGCTTCAGGCTCCAAGCACAAGCCCCCCGTGAAGATCTACTATCAAGGTGTCCACCCCTCCGTCAATATACACCAGCATTCCGTACACGCCTCAATATTTTTAAACATAAATATATCACTGACTGTACATATGTTGTCATCATTCTCGACTTCTTGTTGAGTCAATCTATCGCACCATTCCTGACCCAAACATCGCCTGTGGGATAAACGGCCCAATCAGCGTAGGATGTTTTCAGCTCTGACGCATGCTACGATAAAGGTGCGCCATGTTTTTTTTTCTGAGCTCCTAACTCGAGGGGGTCTATACTAATAGTGAGCCACCTGCCTTTGGAGGAAAATAAAAGTGCTACCCGATGACCAGTTCCATGACCTGAGTCTGGTATGAGATATAGTACATACATCACAAAAATAAAAGTCTGACGATTTTGGGTTAAGGAGCCTGATCATTCGGAAACATTTTCGGCCAAAAAGTGTCACTGGGATTACCTCTATCGTAGCACGCCTCCTCTATTAATAACCAAATAGTGCCTACCCACTCTAAAATAGGCGCTCTCGACAGCTGGTGTCATTCGAGCATATACATCTCCACACAGGGACTCGAACCCCTGACTTCAACCTTGACGTTCTCCGTGGTTAACTGCTAGACCACCGGGGCGACCGGCTTCAAAACAGATACATGAGAGTGGGTGGTACGTAGTGTTATCCTAGTGTGAGCGTGCAGCCTACGACAATTCGCGGAATGTTTCTGAGTGATCACAGCGTCTAAGCTCATTCATGCTGCACATTGGCGGATGGCAAACGTGAATCATCATCATACTAATCGCAATAATAGTACTTCATGTTACGCGCGTTTCGTGCAACTTGTTGACGTACGGAAGCGCACGGCACAGTCCGCATGGGGCCCAAAATCCGTAATTCCAACACGTCCCCTTGATGAGAAGTCAGCAGCCAGACAGCCGATCAAGGCACGGAGTACCAAACTCCGACATGTTCGCCCGGACATGGGAGCATCGACACGGCCAGCATCAATATCGACACGCATCATGCCAACACACAACATCTTGGGGCTGGAGATGGACATTAACATACATAGTTACCCAACCTAGCAGTTCGCGTTGCTTCGTGTCTACAGATGAGGCCAAGACGCCCCCCCCCCCTACACAATGTGGGCGTAAGATAGTCCTTGTGGAGATATTTAAACAATGTGGCAAATCCCACGCAACTCTCAGCTACGTATAGGTACGCCTAATGGTGCTGTGCTACATTGTTCAATGTTTCCATCATAAATATGTTCACGCCCCCACATTATGCAAGGGGGGAGGTCCCGGCCGTCTGCGCTTGAGCTTTCGTGTTATTTTTTTTTTTTTTTACGCATGCTACGATAGAGGTGCACCATGTTTTTTCTGAGCTCTTCACTTAAGGAGCGTCATACCTCGCCGAAAACATGATTTTGGAGCAAAATGAAAGTGCTGCTGGATGCGAAATCTCATGACCGAAGTGTCCTCTGAAACATTTTTCGTCACAAAAATGAAAGTCCGACGAATTTGGGTTAATGAGCCCGATCGTTCAGAAAACGATTCGGCCAAAAAGTGCTACCTCTACCGTAGCACGCGTCTTTTGTCGATGTATGCCCACCGGCCATGCAGTCGGTTGTTACGCGGCGCTAACGAAACATAGCTTTAAAGTGTTTTTTGAGTGAGAGACACAGACCAACCCGCGCCAGCAGCTTGTTTCGGGGGGCCATAGTAAATAGGACCAAATATTGTTAGTAAAAACAGCTGAATGTATAAATTTTGGTCTGTACCGCAGGTCGTATTTACTATGGTCACCCGTAAGAGACCCGGTAGTGAAAATGGGGGTACCCCCCCCCTATGAGGGCACTTCCCTATGAGGGTACCCCCTTATTAGGATACCTCCCTATGAGGGTACCCCTCTATGAGGGTACCCCCTGTGGGGGTACCTCGCGTATGGGGGTACCCCCCTATACCCCTATGAGGGTACCTCTCATGGAGTACCCTCCTCCCCTATGAGGGTACCTCTAATGGAGTACCCTCCTCCCCTATGGAGGTACCCCTACTAAAGGTACCCCCTGAGGGGGTACCTCCCGTATGGGGGTACCCCCCTATCCCCCCATGAGGGTACCTCTAATGGAGTACCCTCCTCTATGGAGGTAAACCCCCTATAGGTGTGCCCCTTAAGGGGGTACCCACTGAGGGTTACACCCACATGGGGCTACCCCCCCCCCCCCCTCGTGATACGACTACGGCCATGCATGAATATGAAGTACACCCCCTACATGGGGTTACCCCCCCTACTGTAGCCACTGACGCGTGCTACGAAAGAGGTAGCGCTTTTTGCTGATTTTTTTTCTGAACTATCAGGCTCCTTAACCCAAATTCGTCGGAATCTCACAATTCTTTTGTTGCCATATTTTCCACTGTATATCTAGCTCATGGGATTGTTGATCAAGTACGTATATAGCACTTTTGATTTCCTCCAAAATCACTTTTTCGGATGGGGTATGGAGCTCCTCAAGTGAGGAGCTCAGAAAAAGCATGGTGCATATCTATCGTAGCATCCGTCCACTGCTGGGATTGGTATTCGTTGTTTTCTCCCTGTAATGCAGTACAAGACCGGTTAATTACGTAGCGAGGATCGAACTTGGGGGTTTCTAGCGAGGACCGCAGCATTAGGGGACCGCCGAACTTAGTAGGGCTGGACGGCAATATTAGGGGGCCGAACCCGCGGCTTGGCGCTATATATACAGAGGGTCGATTTCATGTGCACCTAGTTCAAGGTTGGGATTTGTTTAACCCCCGCCCCCTTCTGAGTTCCCATCTCGTGATTCGCACCCCCTCCCCCCGTCCGCTGAATGCACGAACTTCGTAAAAACATTTGAATTGCAGTCGTGCGCGATGCGGTGGGAGAACTTGACTGTGACTCCCTGGAGCTCGCCGAGGGGGCTTCCGCTCTCAAGTTCAGGGTTTCTTCGACAGAGGTGAAATGCGTCATCACGCACACAGCAATATATTACTTCCTCAAGTTGATTTACCTGCGCGCCCGCGCGGTGGCACAAACGTGCATTTCGCGTGTTGACATCCGCTGCACCACAGGCAGGGTACGTCGCGGCCAAGTGCTCTTCGATCCCTAGATGTCGCCGCCCTGCGTACAGGACCTCCTGGGCTGGTATATGACGCGTTGAGCGTCCACCGGCCCCGCTCGCAACCACGCGGCAGCTCTTGGTCCTGACTGGCTCCGCTGCCTAGCCTTTGTCGGGTTTAAACGCCCAGTACATGGCAGTTAGCCCGTAAGATTATCATATGTATATATACCTTCCATTTCGATACATGTCGCGACGGGCATTCCACGAACCTTTCCTAGAACTTGACTTCCACAAAAACACACGTAGGCAATGGTCATCTAAACAAGGGCTACAACCCTTCTCACGGTAAAAGTGCAGGGTACGTACCGTGTTGGGGGAGGGGGGAGAAGATCCTGCTACGTATGTGACCCCGG
Source organism: Saccharina japonica (assembly GCA_008828725.1). Classification (NCBI taxonomy): domain Eukaryota; class Phaeophyceae; order Laminariales; family Laminariaceae; genus Saccharina; species Saccharina japonica. The sequence goes on from MEHQ01003140.1 coordinate 51,511, forward strand.
ATCTAAGTTGCGACTAGGAGGGAGAGATAAAAAGAACGGCGAAGATAATACGTAGGAGGGGGAACATAAGCAAGAACAATCGCGCTACCCGCAAAGCAATGCAGATGTCTCATGCAGGACGGGTAGCCGCTATATTCCGTTCCTTTATTCTTTACATGTACTATAACAGCAAATCACACCCTAGTCTAATTCCAGTCACCCCCCCCCCCCGAAACATGGCTGCATCAGCCATAAAATGGTGGACCGGTGATCCCGATGGCCCACCGCTATTCCGTTCATTTTTTTCCTTACATGTACTATAACAGCAAATCACACCCTAGTCTAATTCCAGTCACCCCCCCCCCCAAAAAGAACATGGCTGCATCAGCCATAAAGTGGTGGACCGGTGGTCCCGATGACCCGACGTTTTCCCGTCAGCTTGCGTAGGTGTAGTTGCGAGGGAGGGGGGGGGGGGGGCGAGTAGACAACCAAAAGGCCCCGATTTGATGTGTTCTGTGCTCTGACCTAAGACAGAGCTCTGTTGATTATAGTTCCGTTCCGAAGGGGCGGGGCATGTAAAAGGAACGGGAAGCTCGACATTTAGATGCGTGCTACGATAGGGAATGCCTTAAATGGCACTTTGTTTTTGCCTTCTGGGGCAAATACTAATACTATAGTTTTACTTGGTGGGGCTTCTAGACAGGGTGGCTACCCAATGAGGTATGCCTAGCCAATCAGACATGCCTTATAGTTGGAACTACCCTATATAAGGCATACCTTATCGTTGGAACTGCCCAACAAGGCACGCCCTACCGCTGGAACTACCCAAGAAGGCATGCCTTACCGGTGGAACTACCCGATAAGACATATGCCTTATAAGACATATGCCTTATAAGGCATATGCCTTATCAATGGAAGTACAAAATAACTCATGACTTATCGTTGAAACTACCCAATAAGGCATACGCCTTATCCTTTGGTTTTGTGCCATAAATCTCGAGATAAACCTATCCCACGGGATCGCTCATCGGTCTTAAGTCAACCGTACACTTTTTTCTTAAAAGCCCGTGTCTGCGTGATACTATCTATACATAGCCCCTCAAGCGAGAAGCGTCAAGAATATCAGCAACATGGTGAACACCCTACCTTACGTAGAATGCCTGACACATGCTACGATAGAGGTGCACCTATGTTTTTGCCTTATAAGGGTGGTCACTTAAGGAGCGTCATATATACCTCACCGAAAAAAAGATTTCGGAAGAAAATAAAAAGTTCTGCCGGATGAGAAAAATATCCTGACCGAAGTATACTCTGGAAACATTATTCGTCACACAAATGAAAGTCCGACGAATTTGGGTTAAGGAGCCCGATCGTTCAGAAAACGATTCAGCCAAAAAGTGCTACTCGTACCTCTACCGTAGCACGCGTCGCCTCCTTACGGTGTGAGATCTCCCATCCCCAATCCCCGTGGTGGCAGGTGGTGGAAGCAAGGGTGAAGTCGTACACTGCCTGGCCTGGCTCGCTCTTCAGCAACAATCAGCCGAGAAAGGTACGTCTAAATTAAAAAAAAAAACTATTTCATTTACATGGTATCCCCGTTTCCCATCTATTTATTGTGAAGGCGTTACTATTTCTATTATTCTGAGTAGGATTATCGCCCTCCCGCTTAGGATTAATGACCGCGGGAGGGGGGCGGGGGGGAGTGTAGTCAGGTCGTGCATAATCGTAGTCGTATGACCATAGACCCTCGCATCCTTCCAATGCCGGGACGGAGCACATCGGGTTGCTACCGACCAGGCAGACAGTGCTAACTACAGCAAGCGCGAAGCGCCGTCAGATGTCCGAAGAGGCGCGTGAAGGGTGCCCTGCATCCTACTACAAGCCATGCGGATGACAACATTGATTTCATTGGTTTATTTTCCGGTGCGGCCACTTCCAGAGACAAGAATGGGTATCTCCTGTGTAACTGCCTCGTGAGTGCCGTGCCATATTCACACTACGTGATACGATTATTCCTCTCGTGCGGAGTTAAGTAAGGTTCTCCACCCCCGCACATAGGATCTAACTCGACCGTCAGCCGCGGTGACCGCCAAAAAAATACAAAAAAAAACGCGGTGCCCTGGTTGTTTTGCTCTCGCAGTGCATGGCGTGGTTTACAGCGTTGCTACCAACCGACGCTAACCCAACCTATATATATAACACATAGATTACATAACTGCATATATATAAGGGTGTGATACTATGGGGATGGCCTACATTTTGTTTTTGTCTTTTTGATGAATCTCCATGGCCACCCCATGGGGCGGACTATCGACGTACTGCCCGCGGACTGTCCGCGGACGTCTCAGGTACTGTCCGCGCAAACAAGACTGTCCACATCTATCCACGGATAGCCCACGGATTGTCCGCGGGCGTCCCACTTCTGTCAGTAGACTGTCCCCGGACGCCCCACGGGACGCTCTACGAACATGTCCGCGGACAATTCACTGTCCAAGTACGGTACTGCCCAAGGGCTGTCCGTGGGCTATCCACGCGGACTGTTCGCGGAATATCCACGGTTTACCCACGGACGCCCCAAGGGGCTTGCGGATAATTCGGTTGGGCTGGTACTTCTTGTAGTCGGTTTCCTACCGCTTTGAACCGAAATATAAGGATACTTTTGATGAAATGTTAAACTACTTGTGAAGACGTGTGCTACGATAGAGGTACGTATAAGGTGTACCGTTTTTTGGCTGATTTTGTTGCTGAATGGTCGGGCTCTTTAACCCATTCAGAACCGGAAAAAAAAATGTCCCACACTAATTCTAAGTAGTTTGTCCCCAAATTCGGGGGACGGGGGACCAGGTCTTAAGGGGTTGACCCAAAATCGTCCTTTTTTTTTTTTCATGATTGTGTTGAATTAGTTTTGAACGATTGCTCAGGGCCATGGGGTTCATCATCGGGTACATATCACTTTTCAGCTCCTCAAAAATCATTTTTTTTTTTCGGGTAGGTATAGACGCATGCTACGATAGAGGTGCACCATGTTTTTTCTGAGCTCCTCTCACTTGAGGAGCGTCAAATACCTCACCGAAAAAAATGATTTTGGAGGAAAATGAAAGTGCTGCCGGATGCAAAATCTCATGATGACCGAAGTATACTCTGAAACATTATTCGTCACAAAATGAAAGTCCGACGAATTTGAGTTACGGAGCCCCATTGTTCAGAAAACGATTCGGCCGAAAAGTGCTACCTCTACCGTAGCACGCATCTATATATAGAGCGCCTCAAGTGACCCCTCTCCGAAAAAAATGCGGTGCATCTTTACCGTAGCATGCGTCACATAAAAAAGCTTCTCATATTCCGGGTCAGAGGGGCATGTATTCTGGCAACCCCAACCCACGGGAAACAATTTTGCTGCGGGAAAAAAGAGACCCAAAATGACGCGGTTTTAAGCCTCAAGTATTCTGGGTTTGGGCACTCTGGGGGTTGTTGGATAGCAAAACGGAGCACCTTCTGATTGGATACGTAGCGCATTCGGAGTTCACCTGTTTAACCAATCAGCTCCTCATCTTTGTCGGTTTCAAATTATTTTATACACCGACCATATAGGATTATAGCAAACACCCTGCCCGCGATTGTCCGCGGACTACCCACGGACTATCCGCGGACGCCCCGCGGAATATCCACGGATTTTTCCCGCACCATCCAGGGACTGTTCCACGGACTGTTCCGCGGACTGTTCGTGGACTATCACAACCGTAGCTAAGGATCTAAATGATCTAGATCGTGCTCTATCCGTGGCATGTAATTATCCCACCGGAGCAGAAATTCCTAGCGAGAGCTATGATACCCTGTACTCGTATACCATAGCTTCGTTCGTTTTGCACCCGATATAATGTGTTGCGCTTACATTTGATCCAACCCATAATATACCGATACGTTTGCTGTTAGAACGGTAACTGACGCATTTCATTCACAAATGGAATGCTTCGAATCTCGGACAGATCGTCTACAGATCATCTACAGATCATCATCGGCTCCCACTTGATGATCTAGATATCTCAAGGAAATATATACATTCCCCAAGCTTGTATGCTCTAGCTCAGGTTGCCAGATGGGACACGTATAGTCTCCATGGCCTAGCACATGTTTCCTTGGTTGGATCTGTACTCGTATGCAGATCCTGCACAATCTGTCACAACGGTGGGTGAGGATCTAGATGATCTAGATCATGATCTATCTGTAGATAATATATATCATGATCTATCTGTAGATGATCTAGATCACGATCTGTCTGTAGATGATCTAGATCATGATCTGTCTGCAGATGATCTAGATCACGATATACCCGTAGATGATCTCAGTAGATCATGATATATCTGTAGATGCTCTAGATCATGATCTATCTATCTGTAGATGTTCTAGATCACAATTTATCTGTAGATGATCTAGACCATGATCTATCCGAGCTCTGAAACGTTTGTGCTTTCCCTCCGGTTTCTGTCCCTTGCCGGACGGTTCATTGGGACGGTGTGTGGCAGGTGTGGACAGGGGAAGTAATCGAGGGGTCAAAATACGAGGGCATCCCCCGCTCGATTTCTATGGCCTGGGGAGGCTGCGACACGCAGGTAGGAGACAAGTCCCAGGGAGGAAGAGTAGTTACCATAGATAGGGAGGTTTGGGTGCTGGGTCGTTTTGATTGCGGCGCCCATTTGACCGTTTTTACCGTGAAGCATAGCCGAAGGCAGGGAGAGAGAAATACCATCATAAAAATCATTGTCATGTTTTCTGTCGTCTTGGCGTTAAACTCTTCTTTCCACCCAACGACATTTTCATCAGTACATCCCGTGGCCGTTTTGACGACTCGTCATCCTGGAGATGGTACAGGTTGCGTGGTCATAGACTGTAAGACAGAGACATGTAAGGTTAGTTAAAGTACCATTTCCTACGAGTGATTTTCTTGGGTTTTGTTTTCTTTGGTCTTGTTTTCTTCTTCTTCCTATGTACGTATTGGCTAGGAGGGGTCGACATTTGAGCTGGGATTTGTTTTGAAGGCAAGCGTAAGCATAATGGGTTTCGATTTCCCTCGGCTTTCTTCTTTCGGGGCAGAGGGGATGTTTCTGAGTGGTCAACTTTGAAGCTCTGCACACATGCTGCACATTGTCGGGTGGCAAACGCAACAACAACAACAACAAATAAAGGATACATCAAATAACACACAGTAAAATAAGGGTGCAGCCTAGGCGGGTCCAATTTGGCACGGTCGGGAAGTAAGGGATCGACGGCACAGAAAATAATATATACGCAGGGTCGACGGCAGAAAAGTATGTATGGCAGGGTCGACGACGGGCGGATGGAATCAATTGCCGCGAACCTAAGCACTCGCCGGTGCTACTGCACCTGGCAGTCTCTGGCGATCGACAGCCCTACACCGTAGCGTCGGGCAGTACAGTCGTCGTACGGGACACCACTTAATCCGTGAAAGGGGGACTGCACTCCAAATTAGGGGACTTTTTACTTGTAACTAGACTCATATGAAGGTATAAGTACAGCGTAGTGCTTATATGATTAAACCCTGCTGGGAGGGGGGGGGGGTACTGCATTTTCATGCATGGCCGTAGTCGTATGACCATAGACCCTCGCACCCCTACAATGCCGGGACGGAGCATGTCGGGTTTTTTACCGACCAGACAGACATTGCTAGCACCAAGCGCGAAGCGCCGCGAGATGTTGGGCGAGTCGCATGAAGGGTGACAACCGCTTGTGAGGCGGACTTGCATATGGATGACAGCTTCAATGAGTTAATTTAATTTCTGGTGTGGGGGGGTGTACTCATGTCGTGCACGGCCGTAGTTGTACGATTGTAGGCCAAACTGCAAAACAAAATGAGAGGTCTGCGCCTTACCAGTACCGTCTACTAGGCGAGTCGACGAGGGAAAAAAGGGCCGAAGTCTTCTCGCGATTAAAACTCAGGGCACGAACCGTAGTGGGGAGGAAGGAGAAGAGCCTGCCTTGTTACCCCAGATCTGAGTTACGACTGCTTTAGGAAGGATAGAGAAAAGAAGGGCGAATACAAATAAATGGGATGGAAAAAAAAACGAAACCTATGATGGACTCAAAAACAATGTACCCTTTATGTTTTACACGCCATATCTGGTTTTGAATACTATGTTCCCCCGTATTAGTGCGGTCTTATCGGGCGTTCTCTACATGGTGTGAGCGCGCCGTACCACTATTAGTAGTAGTGTGTACAATAGTGGTCCCTTTACAGTGACGGTTGAGTAGTGCCGGCTGCCCGCTACATATAGTGCCTGTGAAATCGCTTGGCACAGACGGGATAAACCAGTGTGGCAGTGTGCGGAGCAGTGCCGGTTGCCGCTAGTGTATAGTGCCGGTATTGTTGCCTGGCGCATACCGGCACTATAGACTAGCACTAGCGGTATACAATTATAATGATAGTAGCATTGTTTGTTTATCCTTTCCATCCGACAATGGGTAGCGCATTCAACGTTGATCGCTCATGAGCACTCCGAACGTATCATGCAGCGCGAGTAGTGCCGTGCAGCAGCTCCACACGTGGAAGTTCGGGCACTGCATCCATCTGTAACGTATACCCTCCCACACCAGGCTCCCCTTGAAATAGTGTTGAGCAGCAACAGCGTCACGAGTAGTAGAATACTACGGGGGACTACAGTAATCAGGAACCATCACACACACAAATACCTACCGGTACATATTACGGTATGCTTACCAAGCATATGTATCTGGTCCTGACTACCATTACAGAGGACCATAGTAAGTAGGACCAAATATTGTTGGTGAAAATTGGTAAATATATAGGTGTTTGTGTATACCGTAGGTCCTATTTACTATGGCCCCCCGCACTATGTCCCCCCGGAATAGCTGTACCATGTTGCACGCGGGTCTCGGCACAACTCCTCGGATTTCAATCAGTTGTTCCATACCGTATGAAGCAAGAACACTAACCACTCTTAACCCAGCACAGCTTTCTTCGTTGCTTCGTGAAGTCGAGATGCTGTGACCGTATTTGTTTTGGCACCTTTCGTAATTTTTCCCCACCTGAATTCCCAAGGGGGTTACGAACAAGGACCATAGTTATGTTTGGGCCAGAGGGTCATATTTTCATGTGTGGCAAGGCAAGGGGAGTTTCCTAGAAGATGTGAAATTATCTGTTTTTCGTACGAGCTGGTCTGGATGAAAGCAGAACGACATAGTTAAATGCTTTTTCGCAGCTCAGTTTTACGAATTTCGAACTGAAATTTTGCATGGAGTTAAGTCTTAGTATACTCCAATGGCTCAAGCGAAGACCTAAAAACAAATTGTGACTCGAAAAAAGTTATGTCCATTTCAGAAAAAATCAAATCGGGAAATCGGCCGGATTGTACGTAAAAAAAAAGATTTGGTTTTAGGTCTTCGCTTGAAGCTCTGGATGAAAGCAATTCAAATCACGTGTCAAAAGTTCAGCCCAAAATTCGAAAAATTGAGCTGCGAAAACCGGATTTTGTGTCGCTCATCGAAGTATCTTAACTTTGTATTGCCGATCGTAAACACGCCATATCTCTCGTTAGGCGACGAACTAGGCGATGGTGAGGATATCGATTGTTTCGTAGTGCCTCAAGGAATGTTCACACGAAGTATCAGCGTCATCGGCAGTGCAGGTTTTTCGGACTTTCGTATAGACTTTAGTATCGACATACCTCCATATGCGACTTGATGTGCTGGGCATGGAGTTTCTCGACGACATCAACTTCGATTCCAAAACTGTTAACGTTTGCAAATGCGCTGCAGACGTACCAACGCAGCTGCCAAATTCGGAGTTCTAATAGTGCCAAACGGTTGCGAAAACGCCTATTAAGTGAAATTCAGCTTTATACCCGGACCAGCTCGTACGTTTCGTGCAACAATCGAGCCAATTTTTCTTCACTCTCAAAATTGTGAATTCTTTGACGATAAATGTAAGGATCGTTTAAACAATAATATGCATAACAAACGGTCCTTACCTTTCCGTCAACATGATTACCACTCACTCTGGCAGCGACTGTAAACAGTTTTCATCTGACAAAATGTATACAGTAGTAGCGCTTGTTCCAATCAGCTCATCCACATAAATACTGGAACCACCTCAATAGACATGGATGATACCAAGCAGACCTGAATACGTAAACCCCCTTCTGAACATCCCTTCTGCAATCACGTCTACCCTCCTTTTTGCCAATTCCTTTGACGCATGCTACGATAGAGATATAAGGTATACCTTTTTTTGGCTGAAACGTTTTCTGATTGGTCTCCTTAACCCAAAATCGTCGGACTTTCGTTTTTTGTATTCCGATATTTTTCATTGTATACTTATGCCATGGGATTGTTCATCGGATACATACATACCAGGTACAGTAGTACTTTTATTTCCCTCCAGCATCTATTTTCGGGTGAGGCATAGAGCTCCTCTCAAGTGATAAGTGACCACCCTCAGAAGGCAAAAACATGGTGCACCTGCATGCAGGCTACCGTACCATGCGTCCTTTTCATACATGCAACTCCCGCCAACCTCTTGCACCTGCTACCCTTCCACCTGCATATTCACCAAAAGCGTTTCTGTTGGAGGTGGTAATCCCTCTTTCCTGCCCCGCCCAATTTCACAACGCTAGCGTGTTTGAAATATATATATTGTTGTTGCTGTTTCCGCTTTGTTCGTTGCCTTGCTGTCGTCGGGTGGTCGTGAACGTGCCTGGTTGTGACCCTCAGAGTTTTTTGCTGGAGATAATCATCCCTTCTTACGAAGGCAAGGTGTCAGCCGTCAAGTCCATCCCCTGCGACGTGACGGACGGCCGACGGGAGCTCTGCCTCCTACAGGTGAAATCAATTATTATACCACTCTGTACCGAAATATAAGCACCTTTTCTGCATTACTAATAAATTATAAATGTGATTATATTTCGGCACAGAGTGATGGTACAGAAGGGAGTAACTTTTGTGTAGAGAGCTCTTTTTGTTTCTTGCTGTGGTTTTTCTTCTTTCGGAGTGCTTATGGGTGATCAATGTTGAAGCTCATCATACTACACACTCGTACATTGTCGGGGGGCAAGTATAATAATGACAGTATGAAGGGGAACATAAATTTGATTGAAAGGCACAAGTACATGTCACCCGTTCAGCTTTGATTGGTGAAACGTCGGCGAGGAGTCGGTGAAGCCATTCATTTGGGGGACGGCATTACGATTGATATACGTTCGTCTAGTATTCAGGGATGATTGATGATTGTGATAGGTGTATGTGAATGTTATGACTGAAACAAGAGCTGCACATTGTCAGATCGCAAATGGAATAATGATGAATATAGTACGGAAGGGAGTATGTTAAGAAGTAGGCTGCTATTGCCTAGTTCTTAACACTCCCCACCAATGGAAGTTGCGTCTGCAGATAGTGCCTTGATGTCGCAAACAAAAATCCAATGTTGCCTGAAAATTCTACCCTGGGATTATCTCCTAACGTAAAGCTTGTTACGAGAAATGTCGTTGCAACCGGTGTCCTCTTTCACTGTTAAGCTTGGCAACTCAATGAATGCATGTTAATGCATGTGTACGCTACCAATGTGGAAACGGATACTCAGAAAATCAAAACACCAACGAACCACACATTCGGGCTCGTGCGTTGACGGCGGCAATGTGGATGTAGACAAGTCCTAATGTATTTCGAACAATAACGTCTGGTGTAAATACCAGCGATACTCTGAAATTACAAAACATCAGATGAACACTATCAATGACCCATTTGAACATACCAGGTACGTTGTAACGATTACCTTTTCAAAGACAAACGCAAGGGTTCAAAGTCTACCGTGTGTTGCACTGAATTTGAAAACAAATAAAACAATTCCGATAATAACGCCACACAAAATGTGCACATTACGGCGTTCCGTCTACTTATAACCGCCCCCACGAATACGCTCTATTCTCCAACTATGATGTCGGCCTAAAAAGCCACTGAAGCTGATGATGAAGGTGATGAAGCTGATTTAGTTGATGATGCTGATGTTGCCGACAAAGCTGATGGGGCTGAGGTAGTTCATGAAGCTGATGCAAGTGCCGTGAACCCTGCTGTAGCCGCTGCTGTAGTCGCCCTCGCTGTATGATTTAGCGATGAAGCCGACGTAACCACCGTTAGTTCTGTTGCTGTCGCTGCTGTAGTAGCCCCTGCTGTAGAAGTCGCTGCTGTAGTAGTCTCGACACTGTAGTAGTCGTTGTTGCACCAGTCGTTGCTGTACGAGTCATTGCTGTAGTAGTAGTCGTTGATGTAGCACGCGGTGTTTCCGGAGACGATGATAACGATGATGATAATGATGATGATGATGATGATGATGATGATGATGATGATGATGATGATGATGCTTGGTCCGTGCCTTGGTCTGCGGATAGCTCCGTGTATTGCTTTGCTGAAGGCGCCCTTTTGGTCAGTCCATGATGAAAAGTTGATGTACGTGATTATGACGGCGTTGCGATGAATGCTGAGTCGCTGATGGGATGATGAAGTAGTAGTATTATACGTAGAACACGAAGTTGCTGTGGTGTATAACTTATGCAGAGAGCTCTTTTTGTTTATTTCTGTGGTTTTCTTCTTTCCGAGTGTTTCTGAGTGATCTACGTTGAAGCTCATCATGCTACACATACATTGTTAAGGATGGCAAGGATAATACTAATACTACTATTAATAATAACTATTGCGATGCGTACAGGGCATGCCTTAGTAGGGATGTGAACTGTATATACAACACCAGGCACTGGTGATATGTACACTTGAGCCCAACGGCCGATGACCAGCAAAGATACAACTCGAATGGTTATGATAAGGCTGGGTGAATGAACCCGGAGAGATCCGATAGAACATATGACTGAGAACCCCCCACCATGTGCGGGTAAAAACGGTAACATAATTTCTGGATATGTATGAACACTGAAGCATACTTCACAAGGCGTGCGCCTAATTACAGGTGTGCTACATTGTCCAATGAACCCACAAGGATTTATCTACAGCCGTTTTACTATGCAAGGAGGGGGGTCCCGGCCACCCGTGCGTAGACGCATGCTGCGGTAGAGGTGCACCTGCAAACAGGCCATTTTCTGAGACTCCTCACTTGAGGAGCGCTATACCTCCATACCTGCAGTAGTCTAAACACTGATTTCGGAGGGAACTAAACGTGCTACCCAACGAACAATCCCATGGTCTAGGTAAACGAATTAAAACTATTGCAACAAAATAATGATCAAAGTCCGCCGTTTTTGGGTCACGGAGCCCCGTCATCCAGAAAAAAACAGTCCAAACATGCTACCAGGTACGTAGCTTTATCTTAGCACACGCCCGGAGAACACGTGAAGCCGCAGATCCACGCCTTCCGGCCAAAACTCTCGGGACAAACATTCGTCTCCGAAAATACGTTTTTGTTTCAGTCTTCCACCAGTGCACACAAGCAGTTGAGGGCAGTTTCGAATAGCGACACGTCGCACAGATAATCGGTTCCTACTTCGTGATCTAGATCTTCCAGATAATATGTAGTCCTATGATCGGTGTGATATACTGTAGTACTAGCTCGTGTTTCCGGGTGGGAGCCGTATATCATATATATATATGAACGATCTAGGTGGGTTGGATCTGTTTTGCACAGATCCTGCACAGCAAAATATCATAACGGCAGGTGAAGATCTATATAATCTAGATCATGATCTATATCTGTCCGAGGTGTGAAATGTTTCCCCCACAGGCCGTGTGCCCTTTGCTGTGTTTTTCTCGCTTACTTTCCTAAAAAGCGGCCTATCTATATCCTCGAGGCGCCTTCGTGTTTACCTGCTGTATATACGCATCATCTGCCTTAAGCTGTTCGTTGCCTGTTTTGTCGCCCATCTTTTCCGCGCCTCCCGCCACCACTCGCCTTGCCTCGCGCGGTACCGCCGTTCAGACCCTTCGCGACGGCGAGGATGAGAGCGATGTACCATTCGACGACGAGAGCGACGAAGCGAACGACGACGTAAGCGACGTAGTATTGGCGGATTTGCCCCGAGTCGATTCCGGAGGACCCGGAGCTGACGGTACCGACGCTTCAAGGGTCGACATCGCCGGCTTTTCCGGAGCCGAACCCACCAACATCGACGCTTCCGGAGGAGACGAACTCGACAACATTGACGCTTCTGGAGGAACAGAATCTGACAAATTAGACGATTCCGGAGGAACCGAATCCGACAATATTGGCGCTTCTGGAGCAACCGAATCCCGCAATATTGGAGTTTTTGGAGGAGCTGAATCCGTCGGAATTGACGTTTTCGGAGGAGCCGAATCCGACAATATTGACGGATCCACCGCTAAACCCGTAGAGCATGACGACGACGACGACGAAAAAGAAGGAGGAGAAGCTACCGCACCGCCCACAAGCACAAGGCGTCTTGAGGCCCAGGCTACGGTAGGGTGTGCGTGCGCCTACGGTAACGTTTCTGAGGAGTTCCACACATGAACCGTGTTTTTACGATAGTTTTTTACTTGATTATAGTATGGTGCGGAGGCATTACCTGTTGAGCTATAGGGGTAAAATATCGATCGATTGCCAAGCCCAGGGTAATCCTTATAACACTCTCCCTCCCCTTCTGAACGGCGAGACACTTGGGAAGTCGGTACCGCATACGGCCGTACGCTGACCTCACAATAACCCAGACATGTTCCACCGGCAGGGGGCTCTTCAAACTAACTGTCAAATTACCCCATTATATTTTCAATCTGAGGTTGTATTGCATATTATTATTAGGGCAACTGCCAAAATCAGGTATACCTGATCCATTCGAGCCAAAATCAGGTATATACTAAAACCAAGTGAAAAACGAACGCCAGTGTTTTTCAGGACTTTTTGGCTGTGATAAATAATCAAACATACTTTTGAATTTGCGCCTGAACAGCAGAATGATAGCGAATGTGTGTGTCCTCCGAACTCTTGATAAATGTTGTATGTTATTTTCACTACGGGTATTAATATCTGCCATATGCTTTCATTGATTTCGTGATCACACTCAATCCTACATACGACGTGTATTTCCGTATTATTGTGCCAGGTACGTATGTATATAGTCGTAGCCACACATTGATATCATACGAACAAAACATCGAGTTAATTTGAGACTGAACTGCTCGCTTTCCGTACTACTACTGTGTCAGCAAGCAGCAGTACGTAATATATTACAACAGGTCCATTGCGCTGTATGCGCGCGTATGATACGTTCTGTAGTTGTGGCGGGTCGTATGTACATAGTATGGTGATGTCTTCGTGTCGGGCGTAAAGGAGACAGTGTACGTATGACCTCTGATTGGCTCAAAATTCGCCAAAATCAGTAGAAAGCTAAACCAAGTAGACAAATCCAGGTGTACCTGACCATTTCATGCCAAAATCAGGTACGATGTGAGGCTGGCCAATGAGAGGTGTCCTAGCGTGTGATTTGTATTTGGTTTTAGTGTAGTACCTGCTTTTGGCATCAAAGTGACCAGGTGTACCTGATTTTGGCTGAAGCCCTTATTATTACTGTTCGCAAGCCGATTTTCATTGTGTATCGGGCCTAGCTTGCAATGCATCTCAAAATGGGCGGGGGGTGTAGAGCTTCTTTCACGTGAGGAACCTCTTGAATATTTTAATATTTTCAGGTGTGATCGCTGCCATAGGACGAATAACAAATATTAAGGCCAGAAACACCCAACATTTGACCTTGAGAAAGTGTAGCGCTTGATATGACCTGATGGCTAATCCCATCTCCGAGGCGTGTAACCGATTAATGTTCAAAAACCCCGACTGACGGGATTCCCCACCGATATTGGTTAGTTTTTCGGTTGAGGTGTATACTTATATTCAGTAACAGTCAGTAATAGTCAGTAACAATCAGTAATAGTCAGTATTAGTCAGTATTAGGCAGTAATAGTCAGTAACAACCACTACTCGTCAGTAATAGTCAGTAACAATCAGTAACAGCCCGTAATAGTCAGTAATAGTCAGTAATAGTCAGTAACAACCACTACTAGTCAGTAATAGTCAGTAGCAATCAGTAGCAGTCAGCAATAGTTAGTAACAGTCAGTAACAGTCAGTAATAGTCAGTAATCGCCAGTCAAACACATGTATGCCCAAAAGTGCCACCTACCCCCATCGTGGCACGCCTCTCAACCTTCTTCAACCCCGAAAAAACAAATACGCAGGATCCTCCGCTGTCGGACGCCTCTATCAGCAAAGCACGGGCCAACCTCCCTGGAACCTTAAACCCCAAGTCAGTTGCTGCTGCTGCTGCTGCTTTGGCTTCTTCGTATACTCCTTCACCGGTAAAGTATGATGCTTCTTCGTCTTCTCGCCGCGACCGGGAGCTGGAGGCCACGCGGCGGCAGCAGCAGCAGCAGCAGCAGCAGCAGCAGCAGCAGCAGCAGCAGCAGCAAGAGCGGCAGCAGCGGCAGCGGCGACGACGGCTCCTCGCGACGGAGGTCGAAGAGGGCGTTAGGGCTGCCCACAAGGAAAACCCCGATCTCCGGGCCAAAGACGCGGACCTGCGCCTCCTTAACGTGAGAGACTCAGGGTCACAGCAGCAGTAGTATCGTACGTAACAGCACAGCCTTGAAACTAATTTTAGTCTGTAGACTAATAATTAATGTATTTGCCGTATTATGGGTATATAAGAAAAACAACAGAAATGCTGACCCCCCAGGCTGGATATCTTGAAATAAGAAACGCTCATATTGACCGAGGCTCGGGTTCTTATGATACGAAACAATGAACATGTTCGACCCCCACACTGACGTCAAGTCATTTCTGAACCCCCCACTGAGATCAAGTAATTTTCGACCCCCCACACTTGAGTCAAGTAATTTTCGACCAACCGAACCAAAACCGAGTCAATTTCGATGCCCACACTAAATTCAAGTCATTTTTGGACGGGACACAAAAAGCAAGTAAATTCCGACCACCCATACAAAGACCAGGTCAATCGATCCTTACACTAAAAGCAAGTTTTGAGTTATGCCCTGGTACTCACGTGTAGCCAACTTTATTCGCATTCTACATGAGATGAACTATAAACTAGCAGGTCCTATACCTTACACCTCATATCATATGTTATGTTTCGTACCGGTAGTTTGTTCGGATGATAATTGGTAACTCCAAAATATGACCGATCCGCTATTGGGGTGGAGAGTTCCACATTATCATCCTTAAATAGACATATCCATGCATGTGCAATTCGACGAGAGCCGACGAGAGAAGGAAGGGGCGAAGCATTCCCGCGATAAAAACGCCAAGCACGTACGGTAGTGGGGAGGGGGGGGGGGAAGAGAGCCTGCTACATGTGACCCCAGGTCTGAGGTCCGAGTATTTTAATAAGAGGGAGCGAGTAGGAAGAGCGAACATAACGAATAAATGCTGGAATGGAAAAAAAAAATGCGTTGAATACTTCGTAGTATGCAGAGTACGCAAACGCATGTGTTCCTAATATTTTTTAACGCTTTTACTTCTATGGGTATCTATCAACTTGGATGGTAATATCGGAACAAGCACCACACATTGTCAGACAGCAAATGGAAGAATGGTACTATTTACCTTGAAGCATAAACAGGGTATGGGTGCGGGTGGTTCATTAATGACTTGGGCTAGAATAATTGTGTGAACTAATTCAAAATTAGTATCACCCTTCCCATCGGACAATGTCGTAGCACGAACGTCAACGTTGATCACTCATAAGCACTCCCTCCTCGAAAAAAGAAAACCACAGAAACAAAAAAGAGCCCTCTTGCACAAAATTGACTCCCTTCTGTACTAAATTCACCCTTGTTTTTTTTCAGCGACGACAATGCTCCAACGAATCGAGACTTTTTTTGCTCGTCTTTTTTTTGGTTTTCATCCACATCGCAGGAGTACCTCTTGGCCGGTCCCGAAGACAAGGAGGCGTTCCATGACCAGGGGGTCCGCCGTCTGAACAACGAGCGGGTTGCCATGCCCAGCGGGCGCGTCCTCGCTGATTCGCAAGTGGTGAGACAGCCGTGAAGAAGCATGCCACGGTAGAGGTGCACCTGTATACAGGACATTTTCTGAGCTCCTCACTTCAGGAGCTATGCATACGTATAATACATTACCGAAAAACGGTTTAGATGAAATTTTCAAGTGCTACCCAATCAGGGGCGTCCGTTAAAAGAACAGAAGGGAAAACGTCACACCACACCCCCAGAGGTCGGAATAGAAAACCGTTGCAACCGTTGTGATCACATGATGAAACAAGAAAATGGGGAAAAAAAATGATCCTTATTTTCATTTTTTTCACTTGGTTTTAGTAACCCCGCCCCCCCTAACGAACAAAAAATTATGTAAGGTGTCGAGAAATGATTTTTCGACCACCGTCGACCCAATGAACAACCCGATGACCTGAGTCTACTATTATTATTACCAAAAGATTTCAATGCAAAAGTGAAAATTCCGACGGTTTTGGGTTAAGGAGCCTTCAATAAGTCATTCAGAAAACGTTTTAGCCAAAACAAGGTATACCTTATACCTCTATCGCAGCACGCGCTTGAAGACATGGTAATTACTACAGTAGCACCCTTGCCATCCTTAACAGTTTGTAGCATGATCGAGCTTCAACTTTGGTCACTCACAAACACCCCGAAAAGAGCAAACCGCAGGAGGAACGGTTATTTTGGGACCCGGCTACGTACGTACGTACCTGAACAATTACTAGCGTGGATACCACATGTCGTATCCCCTACGTAGTGTTTGCCGCCTCATTCTCATTATGAATGTTTATTATTTTTATTCCATTTGACATATGACAATCTGCGGCTCTTGTTTCAAGCATACCATCCACATATACTTATCGATCATCCCTGAATACTTGATATACCAATAAGGAGCACCTTTCCAGGTCATATCGGTAACCACCCAGGTCGCGATCTCACGCCGGATGCACCGATACAAGCTCGCCCTGCGAGACCGGCAAGCCGCCAGGGGGAGAAGGGAGGATTACTTCCCATGGCGTGGGGGTGGAATGTAGATGCGGAGTAGGAAGCACGGCGAATATATATATATAGCAGGTACAATAATTGGGTAAAGGGTGCGTATTCTATTAAGTACACGCAGAGGAGGAGAAGTGGTTGAATGAGAGTGGTGGTATTCGACGAATTGTGTCAGCTTTTTCATTCTGAATGAATAGTGCCCTGCACATTGTCGGAAGGTAAATATTATAATAATGCAGTCCCCCCCCTTGTGGGCGCGCTTACCCACTCCTCTCCGACGTTTTCACCGATCAAATCTGAAAGAGTGTGACGTACTATGTACTTGTGCCTTTCAATAAAATCTCACTTAAAGCCATCCCGTCTCCTAAGTAGGGTCAATCTGAAACTAATTTCTTCGCTTGCTAACTCCCGCGAGAGTGTGGTAACGCCAAACACGCCTCCTCGGTGCGTCCCCAAACCCTAAGCCTGATAGAAGAGGTCCACTTGCGGGACTACTGTACCTTCTCACATTCTGGGGCTCAAACTAAGCTCGAGTTGCCGCTCCGATTTCATTTTTTGTCAGATTCAAGATCAACGGTATTATGTGGGGCTACGCTCGAGGCGCCGCCCCGATTTTAGTTTTGTCAGATTTAAGATCAACGGTGTTGTAACGATGGGTTGCTACGCTATCATGAGCGATGACTAACTCCACCTCTCTTTTTCTTGTCTCTGCTTGCGTGCGGCACAAACACATAAAAACGGCCTGCGAAACACTAGAAAACCCGCCGCTCGAACTAGGAGGGCTGTGAGTAAGGAATGCCTTGGCTGGACTGCAGGGGACCACTATATTTGGGTGGCGAAGCAAGCCAACCACGCTTCGGACAGATAGGTCACGATCTAGATCATCTAGATCCTCGCCTACCTGCCGTTATGATTTGTTGCGCAAGATCCGCATAGTACAGATCCAAACCAGGAAAACCTGGCCTAGATCATGCAGATTATACGGCTCCCACCCGGAAACGACTATTACGGGGGACCATAGTAAATAGGACCAAACATTGCTAGTAAAAATGGGTAAATATATAGGTGCTGACGCATGCTACGATAGAAGTGCACCATGATTTTTCTGAGCTCTTCACTTAAGGAGACGCCATATCTCACCGAAACAATGGTTTTGGAAGAAAATAAAATTGCTACCGGAGGAGAAATCCCCATGTCCGAAGTGTACTCTGAAACATTATTCGTCTCAAGAATGAAAGTCCGACGAATTTGGGGTAAGGAGACCGATCGTTCAGAAAACGATTCAGCCAAAAAGTGCTACCTCTACCGTAGCACGCGTCTGCTAGTATTTACCGTAGGTCTTATTTACTATGCCTCCCCCGTAACAGTGCTACGGTAAAAGGGGGCACCCTGATTTTCACCACACCGCGTTTAGGCCTACCGACCGGTTGGCTCTCGATCTCACTCAAACTTGGACTAGGGTATGTTTCGTCGGCGCAGCGTAACGAACACTCCCATGTCGGACGCATGCTACGGTAGAGGTGCACCATTTCTGCCTTATAAGGGTGGTCACTTGAAGAGCTCTATACCTCACCCCAAAGTGATCATTAAGGGAGGAAAATAAAAGTGCTATCCGATGAATAAGTCGACGGCCAAAGCATACAAGGAACAAGATTGCAACAAAGTATTGACGGTCCGCCGATTCTGGCTTAAGGAGCTCGATCACTCAGAAACCATTTCAGCCAAAATAAGGTATACCTTCTCTATCGTAGCACGCATCGTCGGTGCGTATCGCGAAGCCAAAAGGCATAAAAGCTTAAAGACTGCACCGCAACAGAGTAGTAACAACTCTCTCGGCCGAGCGGCTCTGAGCGGCTGAAACCCGAGAACGACAGAACGTGAGACGTGAGCTGCTAGACCATACCGACCAGGAAGACATGGTCCCTTTGAAATGTCGACGCATGCTACGGCAGAGGTGCTTCACCATATTGTTTCCGAGGTTGGTCACTCGAGGAGCTCTATACTACCTCACCCGAAACCTGGTTTTTGAGGAAAGCAAAAGTCCTACCCCATGATTAATCCCGCGGCCTTACATATAAAGCGAAAAAAAAGCAACGCAAAAACGAAATCCCGAAAACAAATTGGTTATGGATCCCCGTCATTAAGAAACGATTTCAGCCAAAATGCGCTACGAACCTCTATCGTAGCACGCGTCTGTCCTTATCGTGAAGGGCGAATCGATGATCTGTCCGAGGTATAAACTAAGCCAACGAACTTATCTAGTCTTTTTTAGTAGAGCACAGCAAACCCAAACAAGCGCGCATATCGGGTACAGCACAAAACGCGCAGGTTTCCGTAAACTGCCCCCCCCCCCGCGAGGTGATATATTTATAGGTTGGGTTGGCGTCGGTTGGCAACGACGCTGTAAAAAACGCCACTCGCTGCGTGAGCTAGACAACCAGGGTGCCGTTTTTTTTTGTTATTTTTTTTGGCGGTCACCAAAGCTGGCGGTCGAGTAGATCATTTGTGCGGGGTGGAGAACCTTTGATCACTGTGATGGGAGCGCCTTGAAGTAAACTTGAAATACCGGAAATTACCGGAGTTAGAAATCGGGAGCCTACTTGTATTACTTGAGAGGTGTTTCTAATATCGACATACAGGAGACGAGCGGGACGAGCGTCCTGTCTTCACCGCTAGTCTTCCATCGCGGCCTGAATCGGAAAATAAACTGCACCAACAAATAACTAGTCAGCAACTGTTTTTTCTCATCCCGTTTATTATACCCCCCCTTCTTTCTCCTGCCCCCTCCCTAGTCGTAGCTCAGATCCGGGGTCACACAGTATGCTCTACCCCCCCCCCCCCCCCCCCCCCCCCCCCACCTTAGGAGAATGCAGCCCACCCTTCATGCGACTCGCTTACAACATATCACGGTGCTTCACGCTTGGTGCAAGCAATGCCTGCATAGTCGGTGAAAATCCAACGTGCTCCGTCCCGGCAGTGTAGACATGCGAGCGGGTCTATCGCCATACGCCTACGGCCATGCAGGACGTGAGAACGCCCACATGCTCCGTCCCGGCATTGTATGCAGGGATGATATTTTTATATAGGAATGCGAGAGTCTGTGGTCATATAACTATGGGCATGCATGCCATGAGTACCCGCCCCCCCCCCCCCCCCCCTCCCTTTCTTAGGGTACGTGCCTGATATTTTCAATCCGAGAAAATCCCAGCATTTTCTTCTGTCGTGGACTCGCGTTGATTTGTGACTTGCAGTACGCGAACTCGTCAACTTGTCATCAGCCAACTCTCAGTCGTAGCCGCTACCCCCCCCCCCCCCCCCCCCCCCCCTCCCCTGGTGCTCCATCTCGAAACGGATGCGTGGTCAATAGTCAAATGACTGAGGCAAGCAACAAAGGAGTACCCCCTGCTCGAACATATTCGTACGCAGTCTGATAGGCACAACTGCATGCATTCTACGGAGATCGGATGTAGATATATCGGCAAAATATTCGGAGTTCCAATATGTAGTTGGGGTGTTTACGATTGGGGTGGATTGTGTCGCGGGCTTGGTGGCATTTCACGCGAACTTAATTATCTCTAAAACGACAGACAGGCATATGATTCACGCCAAGGTTCCCGATCTCTAATAAGCTTCTCCTATACGATTGGGTGGATTGTGTCGCGTGCTTGACCGCATTTCACTTGAAAGTTTGAGTTTCTTCTTCTTCATGGGGAATGGATAATTTATACGACTTATGCCCCACCTGATGGCTAGCTCCGGGTCTACTCTCTCCGCCTCGTACCCACAGCAACCCCGCCGTGTATGAGTTGAACAATCACCCCCCCCCCCCCCCCCTGCCTGGTTGGTGAAAACCCAACGTGCCCCGTCCCGACATTGTAGGGATGCGAGGGTCTATGGTCATACGACTACGGCAATGCACGACATGAGTATACCTCCCTCGCCACCCCCCACCCCCGCACCTGTCGTCCGTTCCGACGCCACATTTTACCTTCAAACACCCCTCCAGATCGACGTCCTCGTTCTTTATACGCCAAACGCGCTGCTCGAGACTAACTCTGCGGATGGCCCTGTGAGGACCGACGCTCAGATGGAGACGGACATTGTCGCCGCTTACGAAGGCTCCAACAACGCGCTAAGAGACTCGATCACCGGAGACTTCGAAGTACAACTCAACGTCGTGGGCATCGAAAAGGTACACAGCAGCAGCACTCCCACGCTCTTGACTACGGTATATCACTCTGTACAGAAATATAATAACCGTTTTTACATTAATATTAAATCAAGAACGGTGCTAATACTTCGGGACAGAGTGGTACCCGTTTTTAGGCCAACGGTATACAATAGGTATATATACCCTATTTAAGGTACACGGTCCTTTTTTAAGGGACCACACGATATGGGAAAACGGTATATAAGGGACCTCAAACTCCTCCGCACCGCCCCCCCCCCTATTATTGACTATTATTAATATAAGAGACCGGCACCGCTACGGTAGGGGGGTCATGTATATAGGTGCTTGTTTTTCACTTGCACAGAGCCTCTCGGCCGAGTGACTGCTTTACTGTGTTGTACTCGTAACTTTTTTCTGTTTTTTTTTAAGTTGTTCTATAGGCACCGCTATTATTGGAGGTTATGTTACCTAACGCGAACCACATATGTTTAGGTCCAATTTTCAGTTAGATTCGGAGCCACTCGTCCGAGTGGCCAAAACCCGGTAGGGAAAATGTGGATGCCCCCCCTATCGTAGCACTCTGATAAGGGACGTCGGTATATAAGGGACCCTCAAATCAGGAGTGCACTATTACGGGGGACCATAGTAAATACTAGTAAATAGGACTAAATATTGTTGCTAAAAAATAGGTAGATATATAGGGTTTTTTGTGTACCGTAGGTCCTATTTACTATGGCCCCCCGGAATACGGCCCCTAAAAAGGGGCTGCTGTAAGACGCAATGTCGTGCACGAAGCCCGGCTCGCCTCGCGGAGAGGGTGATGGAGCCTCGGGGCTGTACGAAGAAGATGAAAAGAAGAAAATGTTGTATACAAATATATATATTATCCAGTAAAAAGAAGATGTAGAAAAATATAAGTTGAATACGTAGTAAATAAGAAGTTGTCGTCGTGAATCCCATCGGGATTCATCCAAAAACAAACATACCGTCGCAGGCATGTTTCTACCGGGGTAATATACTGAGAACATACCGCGTCAACATCTTCAACCAATAGAATGCTCCCAATCCCAATACGAAATTCACCTATAATACTCGTACGTGAATCATACATCCGTAGTATACATGAACATACTGCTTATCAGGCAGACTGCAAGTACTCGATCGAATATCCCCCCTGCTTGTATGCCTGCCTCGATAGCAGTGCCTAATATTTACCATTCATCTCTGAAATATTCGTCCCAAACCAAATACATCCATCCATTTATCCACCAATCAATATTATACTATATATCCTTTAGAACATCCCCGAAATACAAAATTTACTCCAAGTATGCCACATTAATCCCCAAAACCACTATAGTATCAAACAGCTGCCTCTCTGCTGTCAAAACATCGATAAGTCTGCATCAGCAAAAACCTGCAGACTCAGCCCCCCTACCGATCCTCTCTGAAAAGTTATTCCAAAATAACTCGTCCGTCTCACATATCCTAAAATACCAAGTGCCGCTCTCCAGTGCACACGTTTCGGAGCAGCGCAGTACCTAGCCACTGCTCTCACTGCGTTAGAGATGTTTGTTCGAGTCTGGGTTGGTAGCCACATCAGTGACCCTGTCAACTCGCGAAACGGCCAGTTCCCTGGTGCTTCGTTCTCGTCGATAAGCAGTAACAAACTCATGAATGTTTGGAGAAACTCAACATACTTTCTCATACTGTTCATAAGCAAGTTTTCAATTGCCTATCATTACCATATCGATACGGGGATGTGCGATATGCAAGCCTCATGATCAGTTTATCTCCTGAAATGACATAACGGAAATATCACTAATCTCATATATTACGTTGAATACGAGGTCAGGCGACAACCAAATATATTTATTTGAAGTTGAAATTTCAAATCCTTACGTTGCAGTTAGTCATTGCCATATCAGAAACCAGGTATGTATACCGTATTACATCCGTTTTGCAAGAACCCTTTATTCCGATATTCCAAATATAGTGTCTGGAAGAGTTCCGGCGTTATTGGCCAAAATATCACCAGATATACTGTTTGCCAAAATCCACCTACATGTCATTCGCATGCACACTCATCCTGCTTATTATCAGACATTTATGTAAACTACGTACTGTATACGAATAAGCAAACTATATCGTTCGGGGGGGGTTATACTGATTCTCTGTGTGACAAACAGATTGCCATATCAGCAAAAACAGTGAAGGCTAACCGTACCATAAACATTTAGTACACCATTAGTGTTCCGATCGCATATACTGTACCGTATCACACCCGGGTGATATGATAACACACCCCCCGAGACGAGGTTCGGAGCCGAGTTTCTCCAAAACATGCGGAGGGGGGGCGGGGGGGGGTGTACTCTTCATGTCGTGCATGGCCGTAGTCGTATGACCATAGATAGACCCTCGCATCCCTAGAATGTCGGGACGGGGCACGTTGGATTTTCACCAAGGCCCGTCAGGGCAAACACAGCGAAAACGATTCTTCTGTGGAATTAGGAAATATCTCGGGAACGGTCTCGAGATGTTTCCATAGACGGACGCGTCGTTCGGCGTTTATTTTAGAATCCCCCCCTCGTTGTCGATAAAATCAGCTTCGAAATGTGTCCCAGGGCGTGTTGTAATATTATCACCCGGGTGTGATACATATTGGAGCGCGTCGTACACGGGGTTGGCATGATTGCGATGGCCGTGGCATCAGACCATGGGAAAGGTGGAGTCAGGCGGAGGAGTAGAGGTAGAAGAAGTGGAAATTTTATTATCGCTTGTATTGCCCGTCAAGTACTCGTACTACCAGTGAAGCGAATCCCGTCGGGATTAACCCAGAGCCTAAGCATCACCGTAGCCGGCATGTTCGCACCGGGGTAAAATCCTGACAACACACCACTTCAGTATGATATCGTCATCCAATAGAATGCACTCATTTCCCAACACCAAAATCTCCAGTAAGCTCTCATGCATTACGTTAATATTGAATCATACCTCCGTAGATTGCATGGACATACTCTTTTCAGGCAGACTGCAAGTGAGTGCTACAGTAGATCTTGCATACGCACGGTAAACACACGGTAGGCCGCTGACCAAAACGTGGTGGGCGTTTCGGTGCAAGTCGAGGTTCGCACATGCTGTTGTACCATCACCGCTGCCCGGAAGTGTAACGATAGAGGTGTACCTTTTTTCGGCTGAAATGGTTTCTGAATGATCTATTAAAGGCTCCTTAACCCAAAATCGTCGGACTTTCACCATTCTTGTGTTGTAATATTACTTTCCCTCTTTCGCGAAATTATTTAATTATACCCTCCCAGACCGGTCGCCCCGGTGGGCTAGCAGGTAACCACGAAGCTTGTTAGCGTCAAGGTCGCGAGTTCGAGCCCCCCCGAGTGCATGCTCATGGGGACTTTTTCTCGCAAAAAAAAACTTGACTAGCGGAAAGCGCGAGAGCGTGAGTTGGCAAAATTCGATGAAAATCGACGAGCGTTGGGAAGGCTGAACCCTCTGCACGATAAAAAACAAGGCAAGAACCGTAGTGGGGGAGGAGGGAGAGGAGCCTATTGTGTGACCCCGGATCTGAGTTACGACTAGGGAGGGAGAAAGACAGAAAGACAGAAGTGCGAAGATAATAAATGGGATGGGAAAAAAAAAAAAACACGAACGACCTACCTATTATCGACACGAATTAACGCAATCTCTCATCATATGTATGATGCGGCAGAATGATAATGGGGATTGTTTCTTCTTGCCTACTTTTAGGCCATCGTATTGTTTATCGGGTAGAATGTTTATTTGCCCTCCGAAATGAGTTTTGGGGTGGGGTATAGAGCTCCCCAAGTGACCACCCTTATGAGGCAAACACATGGTGCACCCCTATCGTAGCATGCGCCCGGAGGTATACCAGGTACGTAGCACTCTAGACCTCTCTTCCCGCGAATAAAAGGGCCGTTTCAATTGGATGCTCATATTTGATGTTACAGGGTGGGCTATTGTGGTAAGGATAATCAGAACCTCGGACAGACACATTCGGACTTTTGGTTATAGAGACCCTACTGCACACAACTACCCTAGGGGTTTCCAGACATCCTGCTTTATCTTATCGCCATGACCGTTTTTGGCATCCGTTTTGGTACCAACCATCGACCGTGGGTAGGCGGGATACATCACGAAATACCTGGCCCAGCGAGCGACCGCTGTCCAGCTGCAAGCAACAACAACAGCCCTGTCTGTTCGCGTGTTCTACCAGTCTGCCAGCACCGTTCCGTGCGGTATCTACTTGGTATTCCCCCAAGCGCGATCAACCAATCAACGACAGTTGCTGCTTGCTTTCAAAGTGAGCTACGTACTACAGTACGTACTCAGCCAAATAATATGAACCATAACGCCGAGTTCGCTCTACGACAACAAACTGCAGATTATTCTCAGATCGGTTCCCGATCCCTAATAGTTTTTTTTTTTTTTGTGTAAACCATCGACCGTTTTACAATGAGCTCCATCGGTTGTTTTTTGTGCCAACCACCGACCCCTTTGGTACCACCCATCGAGCGTTTTGATGCTGACCTTTCAACGCATGCTACGTACTACGGTAGAGGTGCCCCATATATTTTCTGAGGCTACTTACTTGAGGAGCTCTATGCCTAACCCAAACATTGATTTTGGAGAAAAATGCAAGTCGTGCTACCTGATTGATGGACAATCCGATGGCCTGACTGTACAACGAAACATATTGCAAATCAAGACCGAAATGCCGCCGAGTTTGGGTTAAGGAGCCCGATCATTCAGAAACAAATTAAGCCAAAACGTGTCACTGGGACTACATCTATCGTAGCACGCGTCTTTCGGTAGACTCATGCTACGATAAGGGGGGGGGTATCCCAATTTTCACAACCACGTTTACGCCACTCGGACGAGTGGCTGCGTAACTCACTCAAAAGTAGAAATGAAATTGAACTGTGGCCGCAGAGTGACGAACAAGCTCATGGCGGTGCGTTTCGCGAAAAAACAAAGTGCTAAAAAGCCTGACATTACCACGAAATATATAGCCACTCGGCCGAGTGGCTCTGGTCGGCTGAAAAATCGGACTCGAAAGCGATCCCCCTACCGTAGCACTAGTCAGTATCAACCATCGCACGTTAGGTATCGTTTTTTCATAGATTAATGGCAAACACAGCAGCAAAGTTAAGCCAGAAGTACCGGTACAAGAAGGCAGTAAGTAAACGTTCGTGTATAGATAGTTTTCCTTTTCTTGAATTTGGTTTCCCTTTTGGTTTTCTTCTTTCTGGGAATGTTTATGAGTGATCAGCGTTGAAGCTACTGTAGTCAAATAGGCTACTGTAGTCCAATAGGCTGCGGTAATCCACAAGGCTACTGTACTCCAATAGTCTACCGTATAGTCCAATAGTCTACTGCAGTCCAAAAGTCTTCTGTAGTCCAACAGTCCACTGTAGTTCAATCATCTACTATAGTCCAATAGTCTACTGTAGTTCAATACTATACTGTAGTCCAATAGTCTACTGGAGTCCAATAGTCTACTGTAGCCCAATAATATACTGTAGTCCAATAGGCTATTGTAGCCCGATATGTTTCCTTGTTTTGGGTTCCCTTGGTTTTTCTCCTTTCGGGGACGGAATGTTTATGAGTGATCAGCGTTGAAGCTCGTTATGCTACACTGTCGGATGGCATGGATGGCAAACACAACACAATTGATATTAACAACGACTTATCGCTGCCATCCTGACCAGATCGAATACGAAGAGGGCGAGGACATGGCGGTTGCATTGTTCGATATGTGGGGCGATGTCGGTCAGGCTGAAGGAGTGCACGACTTGAGGGACAACTACGGCGCCGACCTGGTTCAAATGGTCGGCTTCTTCACTAGCTCCTGTGGCATCGGGTGAGCCGGCAGTATAGTACAGTGTACTACAGCGTAGTACAGTGTGCCACAGTGTACTACAGTGTAATACAGTGTAATACAGTGTAATACAGTGTAATACAGTGTAATACAGTGTAATACAGTGTAATACAGTGTAATACAGTGTACTACAGTACACTACAGTGTGATACAGTGTAATAGAGTATTCTGCAATGTACTGCAGTGTACTACAGTGTGCTACAGTGTGCTAAATCGTACTACAGTGTATTTCAGTGTACCTCAGTGTACTGAAATGTACTTCAGTGTACTACAGTGTACAACAGTGTATACTACAGTGTGCTAAAGTGTACTACAGTGTACTAAAGTGTACTACAGAGTGTGCTAAAGAGTACTACAGTGTACTACAGCCTACAGTACCTTACAGTGTACTACAGTGTGCTACAGAGTACTACAGTCAGTACTACAGTGTTACAGTGTTACAGTGTACTATCAATACAGTGCCCTGAAGTAGTGTACTACACTACGAGTATAGTACAGCAGTGTACTATACTGTACTACAGTCTACAGTATACTACACTGTACTGCAGTGTGTACTACAGTGTATAATGAGGCGTGCCACGGTAGGGGGGCACCATGTTACAGATTTTTCTGAGGATCCTCACGTGAGAATCTCTGTACTAGTAGCAAGCAAGTAAGCCAAACAACGGATTCAAGAAAACGTGCACGCTTACCCCGATGGCCTAGGTCTATATCCATTTCGTTTTTTAACAAAACAAACCGATAATGGGTAGTTCCCCAATGAAACAGGCTAAGGTACGTAGGGGTGCACCATTCCCCCCCCCCCTGAGGTTCCTCTCACGTGAGGAGCTCCATACTATTAATAATAGGATGGAGCTTGGATGCGGCTTAGGACTTAAGAGCTGAACGTAAAGAGTGCATATTGGGAAGAAGGAGGGAGCAAGGACAACAAATGGAGTATTGTGGATAAATCTCGACGGGAAGCAGACATAGAAGGGTGTTAGACTGTACGCATAGGTTTCCTTGGTTTCCGTGGTTTTCTGCTTTTGGGAATTTTATGAGTGATCCACGCTGAAGATCATGCTGCACATTGTCGGATGGCAAAGATCATAATAATAGTGAGTCAATAACTGCTTTTCAGAAAAAATGAAAGTGCAACCCGACGAATACTCCCATACATACATACATACATACATACATACATACATACATACATACATACATACATACATACATACATACATACATACATACATACATACATACATACATACATACATACATACATACATACATACATACATACATACATACATACATACATACATACATACATACATACATACATACATACATACATACATACATACATACATACATACATACATACATACATACATACATACATACATACATACATACATACATACATACATACATACATACATACATACATACATACATACATACATACATACATACATACATACATACATACATACATACATACATACATACATACATACATACATACATACATACATACATACATACATACATACATACATACATACATACATACATACATACATACATACATACATACATACATACATACATACATACATACATACATACATACATACATACATACATACATACATACATACATACATACATACATACATACATACATACATACATACATACATACATACATACATACATACATACATACATACATACATACATACATACATACATACATACATACATACATACATACATACATACATACATACATACATACATACATACATACATACATACATACATACATACATACATACATACATACATACATACATACATACATACATACATACATACATACATACATACATACATACATACATACATACATACATACATACATACATACATACATACATACATACATACATACATACATACATACATACATACATACATACATACATACATACATACATACATACATACATNGTTGGCCAATGAAAAGCGAATTTGAATTTTCTTTTTTCCAAATTGAATTTATTTTATACTCGTTAATTCGGGCCCTTAAGTGAGAGGAGCTCAGAAAAAAAACATGGTGCACCTCTATCGTAGCATGCGTCTATCGTGTGGCCCGCGTCTTCGAAGATTTTCGGCTAAGGAGCCTCCGTCGTTTCAGAAATTATGTTAGACAAAAAAAACGTTATGATATACCCCTATAATAGTAGAGCACGGGTCCAGTTCGAGAAGCATACTATTACCGGGGATCATACATACTAAACAGGACCTACGGTACACATAAAAAAAAACTACATACTTTCCTATTTTTACTAACAGTGTTTGGTTCTATTTACTATACGGTCCCCCGTAAAAATAGCCACAATAGTCGTAAGTATTTGCCTCAGAAGGAAGAAATATGTCACTGGGACCTTTATCGTATCATGCGGCTAGTTATTGTAGGGAAGTAAGTGGAAAATATAGCCCTGAGTCGGG
The DNA here is from genome assembly GCA_008828725.1 of Saccharina japonica. Lineage (NCBI taxonomy): Eukaryota > Phaeophyceae > Laminariales > Laminariaceae > Saccharina > Saccharina japonica. Next base: position 81,085 of record MEHQ01003140.1, read on the forward strand.
ACGCGTGCGTGCTGCGATAGTTACGGATGTATCCCTTACTTGGTGACCAACATATTATTGACTGACCGATCTCCTCGACGATTTCAGCACTGCACATCATTATTATTACATGCGCAGAGAAACAAAGGTGTCAGTCTTATTCCGAGTGCTCTTCTTGTACCCACATCGGGACTGCAGTAGTGCTAAAGGGGCGAACCCAATAAACAATGTCACGCACTTTATGCCGGTGTCTCCCTCTTTTTCGTGTTGCCTCGCCCGTGCAGCAGTTATCTGTTCCTCTTGGGCACGTGTGCTTTTCTTCTAGAGGCGCTTCTGTCTCCCTGCGTCATTTGTATTATGTTTCATTTCAGAATTTTCTTTTTATTTGTCTTTTTGTTCTTATTTTTTGGTTCGGCTCGTGTCGCTGTGTTCTCGTACCCGGTACGTTACGCATCTCACTTGCTCTACCCATTAATTTGCGTTTGTTTTGTTTTGTTTTTTCTCTGTTTCACAGTCTGTGACCACAGAATTTGTATCTCTCTAGGACTGGGAATCAGGACAGGCACTGGGTGTACTGATGTGGTTGAGTAGAAAGAACGGGTTTAATGTGAAGACAACAACAACAACAACAACAACAACGCCCTTTCAGATTTGGTCGGTGAAACGTCGGTTAACCCTTTTACTACTGGAAATAGTATACCACACTGAATCCGAGTAGTTTGATCTCAATAGCGTGGGTGCGGTTATAAAAAAAAACTTTTCAACTGAAGAGAGTAGAATCACCAAATACTATTGCTTTTTTCCCTGTTAAATTTTGGCAATCTATAGATCGCGAAAACCAAGCTGATTGAGAAACAAAACGAGTTTGTATATCAATATATTTTTCAAAATTAACATGCGAGAAGACAGTAGATTCATTCGAAAGGGGGGCTGCATTTGTTGTCGGTATAAGTTCGTCCTAAGTATTCAGGTCTGAATATTGATATCCCCTTCCATATTTCCAAGTCCATTGGATTCTAGTAGTCCTTTTTATTTGACGGATGGTATGCTTGAAATAAAGCGCTGCTCACTGATTGCGACCGACCGGATAGATGGGAAAATGTGGGTTGAAACTTACTGCTGCAGTTCTAAAGATTGCAACTATTTAGCGACTGTGCCCCTCCTCTCTCCTCTCCATGCAATACGTTTTCCCCCACGCCCCGCCAGGTACACGATGCAGAGCCCCTCGGCGGGGTTTGAGCAGTACGGCTACTCCGCGGTGCACGCGAACTGCCTGCCGAACTTCTCGCACACGCACGAGGTCGGGCACAACTTGGGAGCGAACCACGACAGGACCAACACGAACTCGGACCACGAATACGCCTTCGGCTTCCGCTACTGCTCCGGGACCCCGTAAGTTGCTGCCTGCGACCGAGGCGCGTGCTACGATAGAAGTACTGTGCAGTACAGGACACCTTAATAAGAAACAGGCTACTAAGAAATCCAGGCTGACGTTTAGAGGAAAATATTAAATTCGAGGGTCGTTTATCTTGAAATTAGTGTTGAAAAACACCCTCGATCAAATAAAATATCCAGCCTGGACAGATTTCTCCAAGATTTAGAGGAAAATATATTAAATTCGAGGGTCGCCATCTTGAAATTAGTGCAGAAAAAGAAATCCAGCCTGGACCAGATTTCCTGTTTTTTATTAGGTATACCGGTATACCTCTTTTTGGCTGAAACTTTTTCGGAATGACGGCCCACCTCCTTAACCCTTTTAGAACTGCAGTCCCGTTTTGGGGACAAACCACTCTAATTCTAAGTAATTTGTCCCCAAAACGGGACTCCAGTCCTATAAGGGTTAACCCCAAATCGTCGGAATTTAATTATTGTGAGGATGCAATAGTTTTTCGTTATGGCTGGTGCGTGTGTTGACCAATGAAAAGAAAAAATTTTATTTTTATTTTTCCAAATTGAATTTATTTTATACTCGTTAATATGGGCCCTTAAGGGGTTAATCCTTTTAGGACTGCAGTCCCGTTTTGGGGACAAACCACTCTAATTCTAAGTAATTTATCCCCAAAACGGGACTCCAGTCCTATAAGGGTTAACCCCAAATCGTCGGAATTTCATTATTGTGAGGATGCAATAGTTTTTCGTTATGGCTGGTGCTACGGCAGGGGGGTCGTGTATAGGTGCTTGTTATTCGCCTGCACAGAGCCATTCGGCCGAGTGACTGTTTTACTGCATTGACGTCATGATCGTTTTTTTTTTCTTTTTTGTTGTTGTTTGTTCTATATGCACCGCCGTTGGAGTTTTTTGTTACGCAACGCCAACAAACTATGTTTAGGTCCAACTTTCCAGTTAGGTTCGGAGCTTCTCGTCCGAGTGGCCAGAACCCGGTATTGAAAATATGGTTACCGCCCCGATCGTAGTGCCAGTCTTACATACTGATAGGCCATGGGACTGTTCATCGGGTCACATGCATATAGGGCAACGAGCCTAGCCCCCTTCGATGGTGCTTTGCTTATGGTGTTACGGCATATACGAAGTATATACTTAAAAGTAGGGGATACTGCGGATCGGGTCATCGGGTGTGGATCGTGGCCCAGTCGTATAGAAATACAGGGGGGGGGGGGGGGCCCTTCATTTGCATGCATGGCCGTAGTCGTATGGCCATAGACCCTCGCATCCCTACAATGCCGGGAGTAAAACTTAATTAATTAATTTTGCGAAAGGGGACCGTTCATTCATTTAACGAAAGGGGGATGAGACGCGTGCTACGGTAGAGGTAGCACTTTTTGGCCGAATCGTTCTCTGAACGTTCGGGCTCGTTAACCCGAATTCGTTGGACTTGCATTTTTGTGACGAAATATGTTTCAGAGTATACTTCGGTCATGATATTTCTCATCCGGCAGCACTTTTATTTTCCTCCAAAATCATTTTTTCGGTGAGGTATGACGCTCCTTAAGTGAGGAGCCCAGAAAAAACATGGTGCACCTCTATCGTAGCATGCGTCGAGAACGATACAGCACTTTTGTTTCCCTCTTGTTTCCCTCCAAAATCGTTTTTTTGGGTGAGATACAGAGACCACACCCTCATAAAAGAACATGGACGCGTGCTACGATGATAAAGGTATACCTTTTTTTGGCGGAAAACTTTTTCGGAACGGACGGGCTTCTTAACCCAAAATCGTCGAAATTCCATTTTCGTGTTGCCATATGTTTCGTTTTATGCTTAGGCCATGGTAAGGTTCATCGGGTAGCACGTTTGTATTCCTCCGAAATCGGGTTTTGGTTGAGGTGCAGAGCTCCTTAAGGGACTACACCCTCCGAGGAAACATGGTGCACCTCTACCGTCAGCTAGCATGCGTCATCGTAAGGTTTTAACCCGTGACGAAGATGGTGTAGACGCGTGCTACAGTAGAGGTATACCTTTTTTTGGCTGGATCGTTTTCTGAACGATCGGGCTCCTTAACGCAAACTCGTCGGACTTTCATTTTTGTGAAGAAATAATGTTTCAGAGTATACTTCGGTCAAGAGATTTGGCATCGGGCAGCACTTTTATTTTTCTCCAAAATCATTTTTTCGGTGAGGTATGACGCTCCTTAAGTGAGGAGCTCAGAAAAAACATGGTGCACCTCTATCGTAGCATGCGTCTGTAGCTTAATGAGTTGCTGCACACTCATAACCTACGAGTCGGAGTATATTAAGGACCTAAACGTAGGGGAGTTGTACAAGGCTCCGCATACGTGTCTGGGAGATGTGTATAAGAGACAGGAAGAAATATGTCAGGGGGGGGGGGGGGGGGGGGGGGGGGGGGACTTTTGACCGTTGACCACGCAGGATCCCTTTCGAGACGGAGCAGGTGCGTGGAATTATGGTATGAGCGTCGTGGAGATAGTATGCATCATATTTGTTTTGTTTGTTTTCAGGAGACGATATTTTTGAATCGAATCTTCCTCGACTACGACCATGCATGACAACGGGTACACCCCCCTCACTAGACGCTGGCCTCCATATGCATAGAAAACCCCTCTCGCAAGTGGTTCTTAGTAGGATGCAGCTCACCCGTGGTGCGACTCGCCAAACAACCTCACGGCGTTTCGCGCTTGGCGCAATTAGCAATGCCGACCTGGTCGATGAAAACACGACGTGCTCCATGCCAGCGCAGGTGGTGCGAGGGTCTATGGTCATACGACTACGACCATGCATGACAATAAACACCCCCTGGTCGGTGAAAACCCGACATGCTCCGTCCCGGCATTGTAGGGATGCGCGGGTCTACGGTCATACAACTACGGCCATGCATGCATATCGAGTGCACCCCCCCCCCTTCCCCTACTGTAGACATTTCTTGGTGCCCGCCCGTGTCTGAAATGTTTCAAGATATCGCACACTCAATGACCTACGAGCCCCCCCTCCCGTCTCCCCGATGCTACCTTGGGGCCCGTGCCCGAAAGTTTCAAGCTGCCGTGCACTCAAAGCCTACCGGTAGGCGTGCGTATGTGAAATCATAGCCCCCCTCCCCCGTAACACCGATTTGGTGCCCACCTTTGAAATATTCGAAGGTATTACACCCTCATCGTCTACGAGCCGACCCCCCCCCTCCCCGCCCCCCCCATCCCCTTAACACCATTTTGGTGTTTGCTCGTGTCTGAAAAGGTTCAACGTATGGCACACTCATGGCCAAGGAGTAGGCGTATGCTAGCCGACCCCCCCCATCAACCCGCCTAGGTTTTCACCCGCGTCTGAATTATTGCAAGGTATTACACGCTCATGGTCTACAAGCCACCCCCCCCCCCCCCCCCCCCCCCCCCAATGCTACCTTGCCACACCCTCCCCCCAACCCCCTTTGGCGCTTGGTGCAAGCAATGCCTGCCTGGTCGGTGAAAACCCCATGTGTTCCGTCCCGGCATTGTAAGGATGCGAGGGGATATGATAATGCGGCTATGGCCATGCATGTCATGAGAACTCCCCCCCGCGCGCCCTAACGCCCCCATGGTACCCGTCTGAACTATAAATTAGTCCAAGGTATAGCATACTCTTGGTCTACGAGTCGACCCGTCTCCGTCCCCCCTGTCGCCCGTCCCCCCAATGCTACCTTGCCCCCCCCCTCCTAATGTCGGGGTGCGAGGGTCTATGGTCATACGACAACGGCCATACATGACATGAGTACACACCCCTCCCCGCCCCCCTTAACGTCGTCTTGATGGCCGCTCGAGTCGACCCCCCTCTGCCCCTCCCCCCGTCCCCCCAATGCCACCGCCTCCCCTCCCCCGGCATTGTAGGGATGTGAGGGTCTATGGTCATACAACTACGGCCATGCATGAAAATGAAGTCCCCCCCAAATGTTGGAGGTGTCTCTGTTAGGAGTACATAGGAACGGTGCTCCTCCCGTCCAGAAAAACAATGCGTGGTCAATGGTTAAATGACTAAGGCGAACAACAAATGAGTACCCCCCCCCCCCCCCCCCTTGGTTATATAAATATTGTATATATTTATTCAGGTTGGTTTGGCGTCGCGTTGGGCAACGGACGCTGTTAAATACACTTCCACTCGCTGGAGTGCCGCTGAGAGCTAGACAACCAGCGGCTGCCCGTTTTTTTTTGTTATTTTTTTTTTTTGGCGTGTCACAAAGCTTGGCGCGGTCGAGTAGATCATCTTGTGCGGGGTTGTACCGAGAATCTTTGTTCCGCCACAAGGCGGCAATGATCGTATCACGTAGAATTGTTTAATTATGGGTATAGCGTCCCGCCGATGGCAGTTACATTAGTATATACCCATTTGCCTGCTCTCCGCGAAGTAGTCCACACCAGAAATTAAATTAAAACTATTTGCAAGCATCGTCCATATGCAAGTCCGCCTCAGAGGCCGTTCTTTGCCAGGATTGCAGCTCCACCCCTCCCAATGCCGACTCGCTCGCCCAATACCTCACGGCCGTTTCGCGCTTTGGTGTAAGCAATGTCTGCCTGGTGTGTGAAAAATCCCAACGGCTCTCGTCCCGGCATTTTGTAAGTGGGGGATGCGTAGGGTCTATGGTCATATGACTTACGGCGTGCACAACATGAGCTACACCCCCCCCCCCTTGACTACGGCCATCCATGACATGGACACTATCTCCCGCTCAACCCCGCACAAGGGGAATGATTGCATCACGTAGTGTGATATGGTAAGGCATCCACGAGGCAGATACATAGTAATACCCATTGCTGTCTCTGGAAGTGGCCACACCAGAAAGTAAATAAAATCATTGGAGGCTGTCGTCCATATGCAAGTCCGCCTCAGAGGCGGTTCTTAGCAGGATGCAGCCCACCCTCCATGCGACTCGCTCAATACCTCACGGCGCTTCGCGCTTGGTGCAATCAATGTCTGCCTGGTTGGTGAAAACCCAATGTGCCCCATCCCGGCATTGTAGGGATGCGAGGGTCTATGGTCATATGACTACGACCGTGCACGCCATGAGTACACCCCCCCCCGTTGACCACGGCCATCCATGACATGGACACCCCCCCCCCCCCCCCCCCCCCCCCGCGCTAACGCCTCTTTGGTGCCCGTCCTTTGTCTGAACTATTTTGCAAGGTATCGCACACTCATGGCCTACGAGACTGGGTGCGTCGCTGCCCCCCGAGTTAACATTTTCTCGAGCCCTAACCGAGAGTACGAGGGAGAGCCGCAGGGAACCCTGAGAGATGACAACGCTCGCGCGATCAGCGAGGCGGCGGTAAGAGGCAGGGGACGCGTGCTGCTATATATATATGCGAGTATATGGGAGTAGCACGTGTTTTTGCTCAAACTATTTCTGACACAGAATGACGCGTGCCACGGTAGAGGTATCACTTTTTGGCTGAATCGTTTTCTGAACGATCGGGCTCCTTAACCCAAATTCGTCGGACTTTCATTCTTGTGACGAATATAGTTTCAGAGTATACTTCGGTCAGGATGCTTTTTATCCCGCAGCACTTTTATTTTCCTCCAAAACTATTTTTTCGTTGAGGTATGACGCTCCTTAAGTGAGAAACTCAGAAAAAACATGGTGCACCTCTATCGTAGCATGTGTCACATGCTAACAGGATAGAGGTGCACCGATTCGTTTTTCCGAGGTTCCTCACTTGAGGAGGTCTATACTAATAGTGAGTAATACATACTAAAAGTAAGTAATAAATACTAATAGTAAGTACTATATACTAAGATTAAGTTATATATGCTAATAGTAAGTAATCTATAATGATAGTAGGTGATATATACTAATAGTAAGTCACCCAAAAAACTGATTTAGAGAAACGCCAAAAGGTGCAACTCCCTGAGCAATCCCATGGCATAAGAATACCAAAAACTCGTATGGCACAAAACTAGAACAGCATTCCGACGATTTGCCCCTTCATTCAGAGAGTAATTTAACCAAAAATTGTGCTACCCCTATTATCGTAGCACGGACGGGTCTTCTGACTGATTATTACTGACTATTACTGGCTTTTACTGACTGTTACTGAGTGTTACTGACTATTACTGACTATCATTATCGCAGCACGGACGGGTCTTCTGACTGATTATTGCTGACTTTTACTGACTTTTACTGACTGTTGCTGAGTGTTACTGACTATTACTGACTATCATTATCGCAGCACGGACGGGTCTTCTGACTGATTATTGCTGACTTTTACTGACTTTTACTGACTGTTGCTGAGTGTTACTGACTATTACTGACTATCATTATCGCAGCACGGACGGGTCTTCTGACTGATTATTGCTGACTGTTACTGAGTGTTACTGAGTGTTACTGAGTGTTACTGAGTGTTACTGAGTGTTACTGAGTGTTACTGAGTGTTACTGAGTGTTACTGAGTGTTACTTACTCTTACTGAGTATCACTGACTATTACTGACTATCACTGACTACTAAAGACTACTACTGACGGTTACTGACTATTACTGACTATTACTGACTAGTACTGACTAATAGTGAGTATTACTGACTTTTACTGGCTATTGCAGACTATCAATGACTATCATTACGGGGGACCATAGTAAATAGGACCAAATTTTGTTAGTAAACATAGGCAAACATATAGATTTATGTATGTATCATAGGTCCTTTTTATTATGGTCCCCCGTACTACAGTAGTATTGTAACATTCCTTGCGTAGTTGCTTTTGGTTCGTGTTCATATAGATAATGTTTGGGGACCAATAAGACCTCTTCCTACCTTTTCCGTCCTATTGTTGTACGGCCGATCACAATGGGGGTGGCATCATCTCTCTCGTATCTCTGTGTGCAACCGCGAAACTTTCTCCAACCCCGGGGACGCACTTCTTGCGTCCCCGCCTCTTGGTTCCTAGGTTACCTACGTCTTAAAAATAAATATAGCTACTTCATACCTCGTATAGTTATATTGGTCGTTTTCTTAGTGGGTGCGTACCTTCGATAATTTCTACAATACGGAATGGTTTTACACCCCGGACATATCATGATCTAGATAATCTACAGATAGATCATGATCTAGGCCATAACCTGCCGATATGACTTATATATTGTGCAGGATCTGTACCGTACAGATCCAATCCAGGAAAGATGATCTTAACAGTACATATCCAATCCAGGAAACAGGATTTTTACCGTGAAGATCCAATCTAGAAAACAAGATATTTACCGTACATATCCAATCCAGGAAACAGAATATTTACCGTACAGATCCAGTCCAGGAAACCGGATGTTTACCGTACAGATCCAGTCCAGGAAACCGGATATTTACCGTACAGATCCATTCCAAGAAACACGTCCTAGACCACATGCAGAAGAAGCTTATACCGTGCCCAAACAGCAACATGGATGGGCTTGATCCTACCGACCAGGAGTCTATCTGAGGCCCCGCCCGCTGCGATAGAGGTGCACCTGCATACAGTACATTTTCTGAGGCAGGTGGTCACTTGATTATAGTATAGGAGAGGTGCACCTGCATATAGTACATTTTCTGAGGCAGGTGGTCACTTGATTATAGTATAGGAGCTCTATGCCTCACCCAAAAACTGTTTTTGGAGGAAACTAGATGTGCTATACGTATACCTGGTGGATTAATAGCATGGCCTGACTGTACAATGAAAAACATTTGCAACACAAAAATGAAGTCCGACGGTTTTGGGGTTAAGGGAGCCCGATCATTCAGAAACTATTTCAGCCAAAAAACGGTATACCTCTATCGTACCACGCGTCCTGCCCCGCCCGCTACGAAACCCCGCGAAGGCTCGTGATTCAGGTCAGACGGAGAGTATGCCCCGTGACGCTTGCTACGATGAATAGAGATGAACCATATGTTTGCCTCCTGAGGGTGGTCACTTGAGGAGCTCTATACTAATAGTAAGTAAAAAAAACTGATTTTGGAGGAAAATAGAAGGTGCTAAATTTATCTCCCCCTTTCGCGAAATTAATTAATCCGCACTAGCTCAAGTAGTTCATTAATTGATTTCATCCACCCCCATCCACACTAATTATACAGTACAGAAGTATGTATATACGTTTCCCTCATATTAATTGTTTGGTTATATACGAGCCGGTCGCCCCGGTGGTCTAACTGGTAGCCACGAAGCCTGTAGGGCCGGATGTCGAGGGTTCAATTCTCCCCATGGAGGTTTTTATTCTCAAATGACACCGACTGTCGAGAGCGCATATTATAGCGTGGGTAAGCAAAATTCGACGAGAGTCGACGAGGGAAGAAAGTGCTGAAATCTTCTCGCGATAAAAACGCAAAACAAGAACCGTAGTGGGGAAGGAGGGAGAGGAGCCTACTTTGTGACCCCGGATCTGAGTTACGACTAGGGAGGGAGAAAAGACGGAAGTGCGAAGATAATAAATGGGATGGACAAAAAACAAAAAACCGATGAACAGATCCTAGGGTCCAAGTGTAAAATGAAACATTATCCCAACACAAGATTTGAGAGTTTCTGACGATTTTGGGTTAAGGAGCCCCCGTCATTCAGAAAACAGTTCAGCCAAAAAAAGGTGTACCTCTATCGTACATAGCACGCGTCCCGCTCCTTCCCCTAAGGGTTGATAAAGGGATGGACATGTTTTAACCATTTACCCGTGGGTAGTACCAATTATTTCGGACACGATCTTGTGACGAACAGAAACAAAAAACGCATCAAATCTCACCGGCGTGTGGCACTGGTATATTTGTTTTCAACGACAATCACGTTTTTTTTTATGTTCCAGGTCAACTCGAATGATCGTACACGAGGTTTTTGTTTCATCATGGTGGCCTCCTGAACACAAAAAAAACGTGGCCACAGGGTGTCGTGTCGTCCCCCCCTCCCCCCCCCCTCCGGGTAAATGCATGCCTCCATGTTTATCGCGCAGAGGGAGGGTTCAGCATTCCCACTTTTCGTCGTATAGATTATCAGCGATTATTTTCAAACTCGCAATTATGCGTTGCCAAATACGCCTCGGCGTATTTCCAGTACGTAACCTTCAGCAAATTGTTTCGGCGACAACATTACTTGGATTTAATATGGGAACTCATTTGCAGCATTAATCGGACGTGGACCGACGAGGGAAGAAAGGAAGGGCTAAGCCTTCTCGTGATGAAAGAAAAAAAACAAGGCACAAACCGTACGTACTGGGGAGAGGGGAAGAAAAGCCTGCTTTGTGACCCCGGATCTGAGTTACGACTAGGAGGGGGAGATAAACATATATTCTAGGAGTTTGAACACATGCGAGGGGAAAAAACAACAGTAAAAAAATGGTTCAACTTAACACTCCCCCGCGTTGTTGTTGTTGTTGTTGTTGTTGTTTTTTTTTTTTTTTGCGCCACAGCTTTTCGCGTCCAACTTTCGAGAATCCGCATCGGAGGGTCCGAGCCCCACCGTCACCTCCACCCCGGAGCCGACCCCCGCGCCAGTTGCGCTTACGACGGAGTCTATTTACCCCGAGAAAATTTTGGATAAAACGTGGAAGCATAAGGGCTGCTGGCAGGATAGCATTGAAGACAGGTGAGGATTTTTGTGCTGTCCGCTCTCGATCTAGCAATGGGACCGCCAGGAGTCGCCAGGAGGCAAGAAGGAGCAGGGAGGGGCGGGGAGGGGAGAGATATGACAGACCCACACCCATGGCATGGGGATGGAGCTTAGGAATTATAGTACAACAAACAATTCGATGCAAGTCGGCGAGGGAAGAAAGGGCTGAAGTCCCCTCGCGATAAAAATGCAAGGCACGAACCGTAGTGGGGGAGGAGGGAGAGGAGCCTTCTTTGTGACCCCAGATCTCAGTGACGACTAGGAAGGAGAGAGGAAAGAAGGGGAAGTATCATAAAAGGGATGAAAAAAAGAAAAAATAGGAGTACGAGAGGAGAAGGAGGCGTACTGACAGCAAGGGGAGTAGAGACGCGTGCTACGAGAATAGAGGTAGCACTTTTCGGATGAAACTTTTTGTGAATGACCTATTAACCCTTTTAGAACTGCAGTCCCGTTATGGGGACAAACCACTCTAATTCTAAGTAAGTTGTCCCCAAAACGGGACTGCAGTTCTAAAAGGGTTAAAGGCTCGTCTTAACCCGAGATCGTCGGAAGGCCATCATTCTTTTTTGTTGCAATGTTATTTTTCGTATACCTATACTATTAATAGACCATGGGGTTGTTCATCGGGGTTGCTCTTCTTGTGTTTTTTTAATCAATATTCAGGGTTTGGGTGACGTACTATTAGTATAGAGCTCCTCCAATGAGGAGACTCAGAAAATGTCCTGCATGCAGGTGCACCTCTGTCGTATTAATAGCATACATCTCTTTACGGGGTGGGCTAATGTAGTAAATAGGACCTGCGGTACACACAAAAGCCTGTACATTTCCGTAGTTTTAGTAACAGCATTTGGTCCTATTTACTATGGTCCCCCGTAATAGATACCACTCTGTCCCGAAATATAAGCACTGTATTAATTTAATATGAATGTGTAAAAAAATATATATTATTAAAAAAAAAAAATTAAAAAAAAACCACAGCTGTGAGCTCGAGGATTTCGTCGAAACTCATCTTTGCTAGCTGAGTGTAATACTTCGATCGCGCGTACTTATATATCGGGACAGAGTGAGTAGATTTTGTACAGAGAGGAGTTTTTTTTGTTCCCGTGGTTTTTCTTCTTTCGGAGAGGGAATGTTTCTGAGTGGTCAATGTTGAAGCCCATCATGCCACACACATTGTCAGATGGCAAATATATTAATAATAAAAAGGACAGCAACATAAATGGAGTACAGCAGCAGTAGACAAAACTCGAGCCGTAAATAGGTAAGGGACTTAGACTTGGTGCATATACAGGGCTCCTTTTTTTGTATCCGTAGTTTTCTTCTTCGGAGTGCTTATGAGTGATCAATGTTGAAGCTCATCATGCTACACACTGATTGTCGCATTAGCAAAGATAATAAAAACCTATTCCGACATGATCATCACCAAAATGCCGTTTTCGATGCTATTTGTGATATTAATCAGGAGAAAATCGCGACGAAAACGACGATCACACGCCGGACAGATCACGACCTACCTACTACATAGATGGTCTACATGTAGATCCTAACCTTTGCGGACATGTTATATTGTGCGTGCTGGATGTGTACAGTACAGACTCAACCCAGGGAAACCAGGTGCTATAGATCATGCTCATTTATTTGGGTTCCACCCGGCAGCATGAGCTAGATCATACAGATCATACATATCATACAAATCTTGCAAGTATCTTCCGTGAAATATCTAGATCATGAAGCAGGAATCGATTATGATCTGTCTAAACTGGGATGCCCACTTGAGCAGTTCAACCGGTTGGAAGATATTGAGCCAACACGTGCGACCCCTACTTACCGCGTCATTACTCGAACCGAAGAACATGTCCCGTGGCTTATAATACTAATGATCATTGTCCTTTACCATCCTTAACAAGGTGTAGTACCATGAGCTTCAACGGTGATCACTCATAAACAACCCCGACAGAAGGAAACCACGGAAAACAAAAAAAGTGCCCCCTCTCTGCACGAAGTCTACTTACTCCCTTCTGTACCTTGACGCATGCTACGGTAGAGGTTCACCATTTTTTTTCAGCGTGGTCATTTCAGGAGATCTACGACCTTACCCAAAAACTGGTTTTGGAGGAAAATAAAAGTGCTACATACTATATACCAGATGATCAATCTCATGGCTACGTATAAAATGAGCAACATGGCAACACAAGAATGAAAGACCTGCGAATTTGGATTAAGGAGCCCCGCTATTCAGAAACTAAATCGGCCAAAAATTGATATGATACCTCTATCGTAGAACGCTTCCCTTCCGGCTTAATTCCGGCTTGATTGAGCCATCATTTGAGTATGATTGAGCTATTATTGAATACTGCATTTATTGGTTGTCGTTGCTCAAACACCTTCCGAGAACGTGCAGGGCATTACTCATTTTATTCATGCATAAGTAAAATACGTACGCTGCGATAGACGGGACACCATGGTACAGATTTGTGAGAGGTGCCTCGCTTGAGGAGCTCTATATTTAACAGTAGGTAAAAACTGTTTTTTAAAGAGGAAACCAAAACTGCTTCGAACCCGATGAACAATCCCATGGCCTAACGATGCAACCAAAAAAATAATTTGGAAACAAAAAATCTGGAATTCCGACGATTTTGCCCCTGCATCCAAAAACGTTTTCAGACAAAATGTGCTACGTACCTCTATATCGTCTCACAGGCGTCGAATACGCTGACGCAAGTTGAAAAAAAATATCGTGTGCACATTATTTGCTTTTTCTCGCACGACAAACAAAAGGGTGATGGCGGAAGGCGTGAGTATGCCGGCTATTGAAGGCGAAACCATCGGCATGACGATCGACAACTGCTTGGCCTACTGCGACAACAAAGCGACATTCTACAAATTCTTCGGTAAGAGCGCTCACTCACGACGACGATGACGACGACGACGACGACGACGACGTTCAGTCGATCGCATACATGACACGTGCTACGATAGAGGTAGCACATTTTGGCTGAAATTATTTCGGAAGGACGGGTCTCCTTAACCCATTCAAAACTGAAAAACAAATCCCACACTAACTCCAAGTAGTTTGTCCCCAAATACGTGGGACCAATTCTTAAGGGCTTATAACCCAAAATCGTCGGAATTTAATTCTTGTGTTGCACTAGTTTTCGTTTTATACTTAAGGCCACGGAATTGTTCATCGGGTATATATGATATATGGCAATTTTTGTTCTCGTCCAAAAATAGTTTTGACTACTGCAGGTATAGAGGCTCCTCAAGCGACCGCCCTCAGAAAAAGTACAGTGCACCTTTACCGTAGCATGCGTCACATACATGGCGATTGTGGTTGTTGTTTGCCCGTTGGTCGGTCGGTCAGTCTGGCTGGTCGGATCGGTCGCAGGGTGATCGGTTGATTTTTTCATTGGTCGGTCTGTTCTTTGGGTCTTCGGTCGATCCCATGACGATGGGGTGTTGCCTGTCCTTTGGCCGGTCTGCTGATTAGTCGATCGATCGGTCGGATGGTGATGGGTTGCTATGTACGTTGGTCGGTCGCTTGGTTGGTTAGTCGGTCGATCGCATATTGATTGGTTGTTCTGCTTCTACCCCTTGGTCGGTTGATCGGTCGTGATTTTGGTTGATAGTCTATTCGACTGGTCGGTCCGTCCTTCGGTCAAATCACATTTTGGTTTGGTTGTTCTGCCCTCGTGTCGGTTCGTGGTTGGCTGATTGGTGGTTGGCTGATTAGTGATTGGCTGGATGGCTGGTTGAAAGGATTGTTGTTTGGTAGGCTAGCCGACTGGCCGGTCCATCCTTCGGTCGTTCGCAAGATGGTTGATAGTTGGTTCGTTTTTTTTCGGTGAGTTGGTTGGGTGATTTGTTGACTGGTGCTACGGTAGGGGGGGTAGCCTGATTTTCACTACCACGTTTACTCCACTCGGGCGGGTGGCTCTGTACCTCACTCGAACCTGGACGCAGAAATACGTTGTTGTCGCAGAGTAGCAAGCATACCATGGTGGTGCATATATCGAAAACGTAAAGACATAAGACTTAAAAAAACTGCGAAGAAATATGGTGGTCACTCGGCGGAGTGGCTCTCATCCCGCTGAAAATATTGGACATAAAAAGCGACCCCCCTACCGTAGCACCAGTCTGTTAATCCGCTGATTGGTGTATCCTTCGGTCGGTCGCTTGGTGGTTGGGTTTTCTGTCAGTTTGTTTGCATGTATGGGTTGGTTCATGGGTCGGTCGACCGGTTGGTCCGATATTTTGATCGATCGCACATGCCGATTCATTGTTCTGTCGTTTAGTTTTCGGTCGGTTGGTTGATAGGCTAATGGATTGATCGGTCTGTCAGTCGCACGGTCGCATGGGGGTTGATTGCTCTGTTCGTCTATTTTCGTTTTGTTTTTTTGGTTGGTTGGTTGGTCGACTGGTTGATTGGTTGGGTTAGGGTGAGGTCGGTTGTCAGGTCAGTCGGCTGGTCGGTCCGAAAATTGGTTGCTCGCATGCATGACGATTGGTTGTTCTGTCCTGTGTGTTTACATTTGGTTGGTTAGGGAGGGTATATAATGCTGGCCGGTGCGACATTCTGTCAACCGCAAGGCGATTGGTTGTTCTGCCCGTTGGTCGGTCGGCTGGTCGATATATTGGTTGGAAAAATTAGTTGGTTGGTTGGCTGATAGTTTAATCGACTTGTCGGTTCGTCCTTCGGTCGATCACATTGTGATTGGCGGTTCGGCCCGTTTGTCTGTTGGTTGTTTTTTGTTTGTTTGTTTGTTCGTTTGGTCGGTTGGTTGGTTGGTTGGTTGGTTAATCGGTCGGCTGACATTAATATTACCAGGTAGTCAGTAGTAGTCAGTATAATAGTAGTCGGTGATAGTCAGGAATAGTCACTAACAGGCAGTAACTAATTGTCGGCAATAGTCATTAATAGTCAGTATTGGTCGGTTTGCAATAGTGGTGATAGTCGGTAGTAGTAGTCAGTAGTAGACAGTAATAGTCGGTAATAGTCAGTAATAGTCAGTAATACAGTAGGCAATACTATATTCAGTAATAGTATAGTTTGTACAAGTCATTATTAGTCAGCACATAGTCAGTAGTAGTCAGTAAAAGTCAGTAATAGTCAGTATTAGTCAATAATAGTCAGTGATGCTCAGTGATAGTAATAAATAGTCATTAATACTTACTGTAGTGATATTCAGTAATAGTCAGTAACAGTCACTAATAGTCACTAATAGCCAGTAACAAGTATTTCGGCCGAAAAATGTACTACTTGTATATATATACGTACCCCTATTTATCATAGCAGGCGTGATACCGGGAAAATGTACAAATATACATGTCTGCCCTGAAACCTATAGATCATACAGATGATACATATCATACATACGATACATATCATACAGATCATACAGATCATACACACCATACACATCATACAGATCATACAGATTATGCAGATCATACAGATCATACATATCATACATACCAAACAGATCATACAGATCATACATATCATACTTCGTACATATCATACATGCCATACATGCCATACATATCATACAAATCATACACATCATACATATCATAGATATCATACAGAGCATACAGATCACACAGATCATAAAGATCTGGAAGACATCTGCCCTGAAAGATTTAGAACAAACGACATATCAAGTGGGGATAAACCAGAGATTGATCTGTCCGATGCGTAAAGCCATTTCGATTCGCTTTCTCATTACTATGGGCAGGCGTGGAGTTCGGAAACGAATGCTTCTGCTGGAAAAACAACAACGAGTACAAGCGCCTGGGCAGGCTAGACGAGGACGAAGACTGCGACACGCCGTGCGAAGGGGAGCCGGAGTACACCTGCGGAGGCTTCATCGCGCTCGAGGTGTTCAAGATCAAGAACCTCGACTTCGATCCAATCACCACCGCTCCAAAGTAAGCGGCGCATGAAACTGGCGTTATTGCACAGTTAGAGGGGACTTACCAATATTTTTCTGAGGGTCCTATCCTCCCTTAAGGCGCTATATACTAATAGTAAGCCAAAAAATGTTTTTTGAGAAAAAAAATGGAAGTGCAACCCGGCGAAAAAAATCCATGGCCGCGCAGGTACACAAAAAATAATAATGAAAAAAATAATTGAATTACATGCCGACGAGTTAAGGGTAAAAAAACCCCCCAGGTATTCCGAAACTATTTTACCTACAAAGTGCTACGTACCCCTATCTGTTATCGTAGTATGCGTCTTTGACTCTGGTGCTACGGTCGAAGGGGTATATACTGTATGTATACCCCCGTTTTCATGTTATCGCGTGCAGGCTACTCGGAGCGAATGGCTCGTCGCCTCACTCCAAAATAGAAGACTTGTGATTACTTTTGATTGGCTCTTAGTGTATCACAACAACAAATAAATCCGATGGCGCCGGGCAAATCGCGAAGGAAAAAGAGCACGAAAGCTCCGAGGAAATAAAATAAATGTATACGAAGTATAAAAATAAGACTCATCCCACGGTACGTGCGAAGTATACATGAAAGGGTTGCAGTTAGTTTTTGCCTTCTGAGGCAATATTTTCTGACTGACTATTAGTATACTCCTCAAGTGAGCAACTATAATACGGGTTACAGTAGTATAATTATACGAAGTATATACTTCGTATATTCGTATATTCCTAATTTCTCTTGGATCCTAAGCCGCGTGTCGCCAACAATTGGCCGCCACTCCCCCCCCCCCCCGCCTGGTTTGTCGATATTTTTTGCGCGGGCGCGTACAAGCTACGAGGGGTGCTACATCGATACCTTGGTTGACTTCGAGGTGGCCAGCATCCCGGTGATCGACCGCTCTCACGCGATGCAAGAGTCTTGCGAGCTTCACTGCTCCAACTCCGGGTACCTCTATTTCGCGCTCGAGTTTGGCTTCCTGTGTCGCTGCGGAAATGTTCTGCCGGATTCGCAGAGGGAAGTGCCGGCAGAAATGTGTGACTTGGTACGTTTCATTATTTTCTGCGAAATGGAAAATAGCGCTATATGTTAATACTCCATTTGCCATCTGACAATGTGCAGCTCTTATTTCAATCATACCACTCACATATATATATGCCTATCACAATCGTCAATCATCCCTTAGCTACATATCAGTTCGACGCGCGGTAGCTGGTAGACGAGGGAAGAAAGGGCTGAAGTCTTCTTGTCGCGACAAAAATGCTAGGCACGAACCGCGAGTAGTGGGGAGGGGGGAGAGGATATCCTGCTGTGTGGATTGGGGTCTGAGTTATGCGACTACAACAGTAGGAGGGAGAGAGAACAGAAGGACGGAGATCATACATGGGTGGGATGTTTTATTGAAGGGCATATGTACATGTCATCCTTTCATACTTGCTTGGTGAAGAAACGCTGGTTAGGATTCGGTAAAGGGCATTCAGCGGGGGACTGTGCATTGTTGGTATAAGTATTAAAGTATTCAGGCATGATTGATATAGGTATGAGTGAAAGGTATGATCGAAATAGGAGCTGCACATCGTCAGAGGGCAAATGAATTAGTAAGAACTAATCCACGCTACCTCATGCCATTATTTCATTCCGCGTTATCTTGGTGTAGTTCACACTAAGTTTATTTACAAGAATGCAGTGTATATATGGCACATTTGTGTGGATGGAGGTGGATACAATTAATTAAGTAATTAGTTGAGCTAGTATTGTCGATTAATTAATTTAGCAAAAGGGGGAGAACAATAGACATTTCTAGTGACACGCACCGGTGTGCTAGGCTGGGCTTCGCGTGTTTTGCTCATGACATATATGCTACAAGGAAACTGCCTATATGCTACATGCTCCGGAAATTCCCTCCCTACGCTCACGTCGCTACGCCAGCAGTCTGTCTCCCTATCCTATGCATAACTTCGTTGCAATCATACCACCAGAATAACGTCTTGCCACAATGCCGCAACTATATGACAACGGCACAACCTGTCCCGCATATCCTCAA
This sequence comes from Saccharina japonica, assembly GCA_008828725.1. Lineage (NCBI taxonomy): Eukaryota > Phaeophyceae > Laminariales > Laminariaceae > Saccharina > Saccharina japonica. The sequence goes on from MEHQ01003140.1 coordinate 100,024, forward strand.
AATCCATTTTTTGTTTTGCCATCGGGAGAAAATCATTGTGTTGCCTGCGTCACCCGGCCCCCGCTTCGTACATTCTCCAAAGCCTACGATACAACGCCATGTTTTTAATTAATTCATACGACGTACTATTCCAAGTCATTAATTAGTGTTCACCTTCGAAGGACACGATATACAACAAAACGTATTCCACAACAAGAATGAAATTCCGACGAATTTGGGACGAGGAGCCCCCCGTCAACATTCAGAAAACATTTCAGCCAAAAAAATGCCACCTCTCTCTATTTTTTGTCATGTGTCCGCGATATACGGAAACTTATCAGTTCGCAGGGGGCGGCCGGGACCCTCTCCTTGCGCAGCGTAGGCGCAAAATAATCCCAGAGAAGACATTGAACAATGTAGCACTCTGATTGTACTCTCATCGAATTGAGAGGTTGTCAACATATTTATTTATAAAAAAATAAAAAAAAACACAGCTGTGAGATGGAGGATTTCGTCGAAACTCGTCTTCGCAAGCGGTGTGTGATATCATATATGCTTCGACCGCGCATATTCTGGGGCTTTGCTACATTTCTCGATGCCGCCACAAGGAAGTATTGTAATACGGCCACATTGTGCAACGGGGGGGAAGGGGCGGGGCACCTGTGTACAGTGTACATCCGCTGGATGATACGAAAAACGACCTGCGCTCTCTCTCCCGCCCTCAGCAAAATATTTGATGTCCACCCCATACAGACATACAACGGTTTCGACCCCCCCCC